>JAPVLO010000954.1:0-442378 GCA_027257055.1 Cephalopachus bancanus | reverse complement strand
ACAAAGGACATACACAGACTCAAAGTAAGAGGATGGGAAAAAAATTTCAGGTGAATGGAACACAAAAGAAAGGAAGAGTCACGATCCTAATTTCAGACAAAATACCATTTAAGCTATAAAAAATTTAAAAAAGATACAGAGGGTCACTACATAAGATAAAAGGTTCACTCCACCAACAAAAAATATTTATCTTAAACATATATGCACCCAACATACGTTGGAACTTTCATAAAGAAATTTCTAGGAAAACTAAAGAAAGATATTGACTCTAACCCCATCGTAGCGGGGGACTTTAATACCCCACTCACAACCCTAGACAGATTATCAGGACAAAAAATCAGCAATGAGATCTGGAACCTCAATGAACTTTTGACCAAATGGACTTAATTGATACCTGCAGAAGACTCCATCCAAAGAGCACAGAATACAAATTCTACTCATCACCACGTGGAACATATTCTAAGATTGACCACATACTTGGCCATAAAACAAGCATAAGAAAATTTTTAAAAGTCCGAAATTTTACCATGCACTTCTCGGACCACAGTGGAAAAAAAATAAACATTAACACCAACAAGGTCACCCGAAAACCCACAAAGACATGGAAACTAAACAGCATGATGCTAAACAACTCCTGGGTCAATGATGAAATCAAAACAGAGATCAAAGATACCTGGAAACAAATGAAAATGAAGAAACATCTTACCAAAATCTCTGGGATGCCATGAAAGCTGTAGTAAAAGGGGAATTTATATCCCTACAAATGCACATGAAGAAAATGGAAGGACCACAAATTAACAGCCTAACAAGCCACCTGAGGAAACGGGAAAAAGTGAGACCACAAAAACCCTAACTTCAGCAGAAGAATCCAGACCTCGAAAATAAAACCCCAAATCTAGGACAGGAAGACAAAAAGAAAATAAAAAGTTAATGAAACAAAAAGCTGGTTCTTCAAAAGGATAAACAAGATCGATGTTCCCCTAGCTAGAATGACCAAGAAAAACGAGAAAAAACCCAAAAAAGCACAATCAGAAACACAAAAGATGAAGTCATATCTGACAATGAAGAAATACAAAAGATCATTAGAGACTACTATGTACACTTGTATGGAAACAAACTTGAAAACCTTAAGGGAAAAGGAGGGCTTTCTGACATCACACAACCTACCTAGGTTGAAACAAGAAGAAATTGAGACCCTAAATAGACCAATAAAAATCAAGGATATGACTACATAATAAAAAACTACCTA
This sequence comes from Cephalopachus bancanus, assembly GCA_027257055.1. Classification (NCBI taxonomy): domain Eukaryota; kingdom Metazoa; phylum Chordata; class Mammalia; order Primates; family Tarsiidae; genus Cephalopachus; species Cephalopachus bancanus. The sequence continues at coordinate 441,129 of JAPVLO010000954.1, read as the reverse complement.
CAAAAAAACCCTGGTCTGGATGACTTTCCAGTGGAATTCTACAAGACATTTAAGGAGGAGCTGATACCAATCCTACTGAAAATATTCCAACGATTGAAAAAGATGGAACTCGGAGCGGCAAGATGGCGACCGGGCAACCCAGGGTCTGAAGCCCTCTGCAAGGGAGATCTGCAGTGGGTCTCTGACTCTCGCCTCGGGGAACTGGGGACCCAAGCATTGCAGCCTGCTATTCAGACAGAGCTCGGCCATTGCCACTGCTGGAACATCACAATGACTGGACAGTTTTACTGCATTGCACTGTCCCGCCACCGCCGCACCCCCTCTCCCTGCTGGCGCTCCCGTCGCCACCGAGCCCCCGCGGCCTCTGGGATGGGCAGCTCATCACAACCCGGCCCGAGGAGATCCACACCAAACCACTTCAGGGAAGATCTGCTGGGATCGCTGCCACATCTCCTGCATCTGAGACGGTCCTCCCCCCCGGCTTTTGGCTCCTTTTGCCGGCTCGGGGCAGGCAGTCATCTTGTTCCTGTCGGCCCCACCGCCTCGGGGGCGAGCAGATGAGATAGCACCACCTGCTGGCGATTCAAGGTAACAACACCGAAACGGGAGAAAAAAGCTTGATAAAGACATAGACCAAACTTGTGAACCGAAGTTAATCTGAACTGTCCTTCACAGCAGATCAGGGGAACTGACCCTAACTGCAAACTAATTTACCAGCTTGAAAAGAAAACTAGAAATCAGACCTGAAAGGACATTGGACTTAAACGAAATGTCTCAGAGTGTGCTTCATTGATTCTATCAGTTTAATGACTTAATTCTATTCCTACTGTATTGTTCCCTTTTTCTCTTTTCCTTTTCTTCTCTTTTTTTCTGTCTGTAAACCATGTATTTGTATACAGGAACAGCACACTAATAAGGTGGTTGGATAGCTGGTATGTTAGCATAACTATGTTTTATTTTTGTTTGTATGAGAGTTGGTTCGACTGTAGCTGTGGTCTATTGTTTTTATCTGTTTCAGTATAGGCTTCTCTCTCTATTTGTTGGCACACTCGTTTGTTTCCCCCCTTACTCCTCTATCTCTCCACTCCCCTCTTCAACCCACTATCTGCTCCATTCTCTCCCCTCTACTAACCACATTTTATTTCAGGGAGTAAACCTACACCCCCACTGCACGGACAGATTCCAGGGCAGTGGGAAGTGGGTTCCACATTATCCACATGCCTGTCAGCGAATACCAGGACCTGCAGACAGATTTTGAATCACAGCTCTCCCCTTAAGTACATCTCAAAACTGCAAAAAGGACCACCTCCAACCGACAGTGCAACTTCAGAATTGAACAAAGTAAGAGGACATACATAAAGAATAGGAGATTGAACAAACAGAAGTAAAACCAACCCCTTTACCCGAATAACAGAATTAAAGAAGAGGTGATGTGGAGGGAAGGAAAAAGTAGGGGGGGGGGAAAACTGCACAAATGAAAAAAAACCAAAAGAAGAATATAGGTCTTACACAGACCCCTGGGAGATCAGACAATGAGAAAACAGATTCTGGAACACAGACAATGAAGAGTCCCCAGAATGACTGGCTACATGCAACAAACCCAGACATCAAAACATTAATGGGGGGAATTAAAAAAATTGAGGAGAGACAAGAGGAAAATAGGAAGGAGCTGTTGTCAGAAATGAAGCAGTAAAGAATACTGTGATGGAAATGAACAACAGACTAATAAGCATGGAAAGCAGAATCAGCCATGCAGAAGAAAAACTCAGAGCTCGAAGACCAAAACACAGAACTAACCCAAATGTCAAAAGCATAGAAAAGAAGCTCAAAAAGACAGAACAAAACCTGCAAGAGATGAATGATCACTTCAAGAGACCAAACCTAAGATTAATTGGGCTTCCTGAGGCAGAAAGAGAAACAGAAGCCACACTGGAACAAACATTTCATGAAATCATTCAAGAAAACTTCCCTCATCTCATTAAGGATGAAAAATTCAAACACAAGAGATTCAGAGAACCCCTGCAAGACAACAAACGAGAAGACCAACTCCCAGACACATAATAATTCGCCTAAACAAAGTAGCTATGAAAGGAAAAATCCTAAAGGCAGCAAGAGAAAAAGGCCAGACTACCACCAGGGAAAACCAATTAGAATAGCAGCAGATTTTTTCCCCAGAAACCCTTCAGGCCAGGAGAGCCTGGAGCCCTATCTTCAAAGTTCTAAAAGAGAAACAATTTCAACCAAGAATAACCTACCCAGCCAAACTAAGCTTCATTAGTGAGGGAGAATTGAAATCTTTCCAGACATCCAATCCCTAAGAACCTACGCCGCCACCAGACCACCTCTACAAGAAACACTTTAAAAAAGTACTGAACACAGAAGAAAAAAAAAAAAAGAAAAAAGCATTCTTCACAAGAGTACAGGCAAAAGATTAAAAACACACATGAACCAACTCCAAAACCCAAAGAAAGACAACAAATAAACAGGAACAACTCTGTAAGAACCTTATGACAGGGATCAACTCCTGCATTTCAATTATTAGCCTAAATGTGAACGGACAAATTGCACCACTGAAAAGACATAGATTGGCAAAATGGATAAAATATCATCAGGCAACAATCTATTGCCTTCAAGAGACTCACCACACTAGAAAGGACACCCACAGACTCAAAGTAAGAGGATGGGAAACAAAATTCCAGGCGAACGGAATACAAAAGAAAGTTGGAGTAGCCATCTTAATTTCGACAAAATACCCTTCAAACTATTAAAAATCAAAAAAGACACAGAAGGCCACTAAATAATGATAAAAGGCTGAACCCATCAACAAGAAATATCTATCCTAAACATATATGCACCCAACATAGGTGCGCCAACTTTCATAAAGCAACTTCTTAGAAAACGAAAGAAAGATATTGACTCTAACACTATCATAACTGGGGACTTTAATACACCACTCACAACCCTAGACAGATCTACAGGACAAAAAATCAGCAAGGAGATCCGGAACCCCAATGTGACTTTGGACCAAATGGACTTAATTGATACCTACAGAACACTCCATCCAAAGACCACAGAATACACATTCTACTCATCACCACATGGAACATATTCTAAGATCGACCACATACTAGGCCATAAATCAAGCATAAGTAAATTTAAAAGGACCAAAATTCTACCAAACACCTTCTCGGACCACAGTGGAATAAAAATAAACATTGACACCAACAAAGCCCCCCCAAAACCCACAAAGACAGGGACACTAAACAGCATGATGCTAAACAACTCCTGGGTCAACGATGAAATCAAAACAGGGATCAAAAGATACCTGGAAACAAATGAAAATGAAGAAACATCTTACCAAAATCTGTGGGATGCACTGAAAGCTGTAGTAAGAGGGGAATTTATATCCCTACAAACACACATGAAGAAAATGGTAGGAACAGAAATTCATAACCTAACAAGCCACCTAAAAAAGCTGGAAAAGCAAGACCACAAAAACCCTAATTTCAGCAGAAGAATCCAGATCACCAAAATAAAAGCCCAAATCCAGGACATAGAAGACAAAAAGATAATAAAAAAAATCAATGAAACAAAAAGCTGGTTCTTCTAAAGGGTAAACAAGATTGATGGTCCCCTAGCTAGACTGACCAAAAAAAAACCCAGGAAAAAACCAAATAAGCACAATCAGAAACACAAAAGATGAAGTCACATCTGACCCTGAAGAAATACAAAAGTTTATTAGAGACTACTACATACACTTGTATGGAAACAAACTTGAAAACCATAAGGAAATGGAGGACTTTCTGACATCACACAACCTACCTAGGTTGGAACAAGAAGAAATTGAGACCCTAAATATACCAATAACAATCAAGGAAATTGACTACATAATAAGAAAACTTCCTACAATAAAAAGCCCTGGTCCAGATGACTTTCCAGCAGAATTCTACGAGACATTTAAGGAGGAGCTGATACCAATCCTACTGAAGGTATTCCAGGCAATTGAAAAAGATGGAACTCCAAATCATTTTATGAAGCCAACATCACATTGATGCCCAAGCCTGGTAAAGATCCAACAAAGAAAGAGAACTACAGGCCAATATCTTTGATGAACATAGATGCTAAAATTCTCAACAAAATCCTAGCAAGCCGGATTCAGCAATAAATCTCAAAAATCATCCACCATGACCAAGTAGGCTCCATTCCTGGCATGCAAGGTTGGTTCAACATTTGTAAAACCATAAATGTAATTAAATACATCAACAGATGTCAAAACAAAAGCCACATGATCATATCATTGGATGCAGAAAAAGCTTTTGATAAAATCCAGCACCCTTCTTGATAAAAACCCTTGAACATCTAGGCATATGGGGAACATACCTCAAAATAGTAAAAGCCATCTACGAGAAACCCACAGCCAGCATACTCCTAAATGGACAAAAATTGGAACCAATTCCCCTGAAAACTGGAACTAGACAAAGATGTCCACTCTCTCCCCTCCTGTTCAACATAGTATTGGAAGTCCTGGCTAGAGCAATCAGAGAAGAGGAGGCAATCAGAGGTATTCAAATAGGAAAAGAGGAAGTCAAGTTATCTCTCTATGCAGATGATATGATGGTGTACCTTGAAAACCCAAGAGAATCTGTCAAAGGCCTCCTTAAAATGATAAAGGCCTTTAGCAAAGTCTCAGGATACAAAATAAATGTACAAAAGACAATTGCATTTCTCTACACCAATAATAAACAAACAGAAACCCAAATAAAAAACACAATTCCATTCACAATAGCCACAAAAAAATGAAATACCTTGGCATCTTCCTAACCAGAGATGTGAAAGACCTTTACGATGAAAATTACAAAACACTGCTCAAAGAAATCAAAGCTGACACCAACAAGTGGAAAAATATCCCATGCTCATGGATTGGAAGAATCAAATTTTAAAAATGTCCATCTTACCTAAGGCAATCTACAAATTCAATGCATTACCCATTAAATTACCCAACATTCTTCTCAGACCTAGAAAAAACAACACAGGAATTCATATGGAAACACAAACGTCCAAGAATAGCCAGAACAATCCTCAGCAAAAAAAAAAAAAAAGCAGGTGGTATGACAATACCAGACTTCAAACTTTACTATAAAGCTACAATCATCAAAACAGCTTGGTATTGGTACAGGAACAGGCATCTAGATCAATGGAACAGAATTGAGATTCCAGAAGCAAAACCTCAATTCCTCAACCAACTCATCTTCAACAAAGCCCCCACCACCTACCAATGGGGAGAGGAGAACCTATTCAGTAAATGGTGCGGGGAAAACTGGCTGGCCACATGCAGAAGATTGAAACAGGACCCCTATCTATCCCCATCAAAAAGGGTTAACTCCAAATGGATCAGAGACCTAAATGTAAAACCTCAAACCATAAGAACCTTAGAAAAGGAAGGAAATACTCTAAAGAAATCGGAACTGCATCCAATTCCTGTACAAAACCCGAAACCCACAGGACTTAAGAGAGAAGATAGACAAATGGGACCTTTTTAAACTGACAAGCTTCTGCAAACCCAAAAGAAACCATCAAGAGAGCAGGGAGACAGCCACAGACTGGGAAAAAGTATTTGCCAACTCTAGGTCTGACAAAGGCTTAACATCCTGGATGTAAAAGGAACTGAAACATACTGAAAAGAAGAAAACAAACAGCCCCATTATAAAATGGGCAAAAGATATGAACAGAACTTTCACAAAAGAAGACATCTGAGCAGCCAACAAACACATGAAGAAATGCTCAACCTCACTAATCATAAGGGAGATGCAATTCAAAACCACACTGAGATACCACCTAACTCCAATCAGAATGGCAATTATCAACAACTCAAAAAATAACAGCTCCTGGAGAGGGTGTGGTGGAAAGGAACACTTCTACACTATTGGTGGGAGTGTAAACTAGTGCAACCTCTGTGGAAAGCAGTATGGCGATTCCTAAAAGCTCTAAAAATTGACCTTCCATATGACCCTGCAATCCCCCCACTGGGAATATACCCTGAAGAACACAAATCACTCTATAAAAAAGATACCTGCACACGTATGTTTATTGCAGCATTGTTCACAATAGCAAGAACCTGGAAACAACCATGCTGCCCATCAAAAGAGGACTGGATTAAAAAAATGTGGTACATATAACCATGGAATACTACGCAGCCATAAAAAAGAAGAAAATCATGAATTTCGCAGCAACCTGGATGGAACTAGAGTCTATAAAACTGAGTGACCTCTCACAGAAACAAAGATCAGAATATCACATGTTCTCACTCATATAATGGAACTTGAACATCCAATGTAATACTATAAAAAAATGACTGACGGTACTGGGAAACTATGGGGGGGGGGGATGGGATTAAAAGTAGCAAATATCTGTCTGGGGCTGGGAAAACACCTCTTATCAACAGGGTGCCTGAATGAAACGTAATTGTACACCTAACCCTTAACTGTACCCCACAAAGCCATAATAAAAAATACTGATTAATTATAAAAAAGAAAAAGATGGAACTCTCCCCATATCATTTTACAAAGTGAACATTACATTAATACCCAAGCCAGGTAAAGATCCAACAAAGAAAGTGAACTATAGGCCAATATCTTTGAGGAACATAGATGCTAAAATTCTCAACAAGTTCATAGCAAATCGGATTCAACAATACATCTCAAAAATCACCCATCATGACCAAGTAGGGTTCATCCGTGGGATGCAAGGCTGGTTCAACTTTTGTAAAACCATGAATGTAATTAAATACATCAGCAGATGTAAAAACAAAAACCACATGATTATATCATTAGATGCAGAAAAAGTTTTGGATAAAATCCAGCACCCCTTCTTGATAAAAACCCTTGAACATCTAGGCATACGGGGAACATATCTCAACATAGTAAAAGCCATCTATGACAAACCCACAGTCAGCATATTCCTAAACGGACAAAATTGGAACCATTTCCCCTGAAAACTGAAACAAGACAAGGATGCCCTCTTCCAGCCCTCCTGTTCAACATAGTACTGGAAGTCCTGGCTTGAGCAATGAGAGAAAAGAAGGCAATCAGGGGTATTCAAATAGGAAAAAGAGGAAGTCAAGTTATCTCTCTTTGCAGACGGTATGATTGTGTACCTTGAAAACCCAAGAGAATCTGTCAAAAACCTCCTTACACTGATAAAGGCCTTTGGCAAAGTCTCAGGATACAAAATAAATGTGCAAAAGGCAATCGCATTTCTTTACACCAGTAATAAACAAACAGAAACCCTAATAAAAACCACAATTCCATTCGCAAAAGCCAAAAAAAAATAAAATACCTTGGCATCTTCCTAACCGGAGATGTGAAAGACCTTTACAATGAAAACTACAAAACACTGATGAAAGTAACCAAAGATGACACAAACAAGTGGAAAAGTATCCCATGCTCATGGATTGGAAGAATCAACATTGTAAGATGTCCGTCTTACCTAAGGCAATCTACAAATTCAATGCAATACCCATCAAATTACCAGCAACATTCTTCTCAGACCTACAAAAACAACACAGGAATTCATATGGAAACCCAAACGTCCAAGAATAGCCAGAACAATACTCAGCAAAAACAAAAACAAAAAAAAAACAAAGCAGGTGGTATCACATCACCAGACTTCAAACTTTACTATAAAGCTACAATCATCAAAGCAGTTTAGTATTGGTATAGAACAGGCATATAGATCAATGGAGTAGAATTGAGATTCCAGAAGCAAAACCTCAATTTCTCAACCAACTCATCTTCGACAAAGCCTCCACCACCTACCACTGGGGAGAGGAGAACCTATTCAGAAAATGGTGCTGACCACATGCAGAAGATTTAAACAGGACCCCTATCTATCCCCATCACAAAGGTTAACTCCAAATGGATCAGAGACCTAAATGTAAAACCTCAAACCATAAGAACCTTAGAAAAGGAAGGGAATACCCTCATGGAAATCGGAACTGGCATCCAATTCCTGAACAAACCCGAAACCCATAGGTCATAAAAGAGAAGATAGACAAGTGGGATCTTATTAAACTGACAAGCTTCTGCAAAGCCAAAGAAACCATCAAGAGAGCAGGGAGACAGCCTACAGACTGGGAAAAAGTATTTGCCAACTCTAGGTCTGACAAAGGCTTAACATCCTGGATGAAAAAGGAACTGAAACATACTGAAAAGAAAAAAACAAACAGCCCCATTATAAAATGGGCAAAAGATATGAACAGACACTTCACAAAAGAAGACATCTGAGCAGCCAACAAACACATGAAGAAATGCTCAACCTCACTAATCATCAGGGAGATGCAAATCAACACCACACTGAGATACCACCTAACTCCAATCAGAATGGCAATTATCAACAACTCAAAAAATAACAGCTGCTGGAGAGGGTGTGGTGAAAAGGGAACACTTCTACACTGTTGGTGGGAGTTTTAACTAGTGCAACCTCTGTGGAAAGCAGTATGGCGATTCCTAAAAGCTCTAAAAATTGACCTTCCATATGACCCTGCAATCCCCCTACTGGGAATATACCCTGAAGAACACAAATCACTCTATAAAAAAGATACCTGCACACGTATGTTTATCGCAGCGTTGTTCACAGTAGCAAGAACCTGGAAACAAACATGCTGCCTGTCAAAAGAGGACTGGATAAAAAAAAATGTGGTACATATACATGATGGAATACTACACAGCCATAAAAAAGAACAAAATCATGAATTTCGCTGCAACCTGGATGGAACTGGGGTCTATAATACTGAGTGACCTCTCACAGAAACAAAGATCCGAATATCACATGTTCTCACTCATATAATGGACCTTGAACATCCAATGCAATACTATAAGAAAATGACTGATGGTACTAGGAAACTATGGGAGGGAGAGGGATGGGATTAACAGTAGCAAATATCTGTTGGGGGATGGGAAAATACCTCTTATCAACAGGGTGCCAGAATGAAACGTAATTGTACACCTAACCCTTAACTGTACCCCAGAAAACCATAATAAAAAAATACTGATTAATGAACAAAAAAAAAAGAATTCATATGAAACCATAAACAATCATGAGTATCCAAAAGAATCTTATCAAAGAAACAAAGCTGGAGTTATCCCCGTTCCAGACTTCAAACTTTACTATATGTTGACAGTAATCAACACAGCCTGGTATAGGTACAAGAATAGGTCCATAGGCAAATAGATCAGGACAGAGAATGAAATCTCCAAATTCTCAACCAACTCATTTTTGAGAAAACCTCCAAGACCCACTGGGTAATGGAGAATATACTCAGCAAATGGTGCTGGTACAAGGCTGACCACATTCTCAAAATTGAAGCAGGACCCTTATCTATCACCAAACACATTAACTCTAAATGGATAAAAGACCAAAACTTAAAACACCAAATTATAATAATCTCAGAAAATGCAGGAGACTCCATTATGAAAACTGGAGCAGGAAACTTTTTACTCTTTAGAACCCTAAATGTCCATGCCTTAAGAACTCAGTTAGACAAGTGGGATCTCATCAAATTAATATTCTTCTGCAAAACAAAAAAAAAACCATCAGAAGAGCAGGGATACAGCACACAGAATGGGAAAAAACGATTCTGCAACTTTATATCTGTAAAAAGGCATAACATCTAGGATCTACAAGAAAATCAAACACTCAGAAAAATCAGACAAACATTCCCTTTGAAAAGTGTGCAAAATACGTGATTTGACACTTCTCATAAGAAGAGATACGGGCAGTCAGCAGACACATGGAAATTGTTCAACCTCATTCATCATCAAAGAAATGCCAATGAAACCACTTTTAAATACCACATACACCCTGTGAGACTGGCCATCATTAATAAAACAAAAAATAAGAAGTGCTGGTAAGGAATTGGGAATAATAAATGCTTCTACACTGCATGTGGACCGAAAACTTGAGCAACACCTTTGGAAAACAGTTTGGCGGTTTCTAAAGGGACAAGATATTGACCTACCATGTGACTCAGTAATTCCCCTGTAGAGAATATACCTGGAGGAACTCAAATCATTTTACCAAAAAGATAGCTGCACAAGTATGTTTTGGGCAGCTCTAATCACACTTCCAAAAACATGGTACTAACCATGTTGCTCATCAAAGCTGGAATGGATAAAATAAATGTGGTATATACACAGTGGAATATTATGCAGCCATAAAAAAGGACAGATATAAATATTTTGCAGAACGTTTGATGGATATGCGGTATGTCATTTTCAGTGATTTATCACAGAAACAAAGAAAAGAGTTCCATATGTTCTCACCCATGAGCTGAACTTGATCACTTATAGTGTTGTGAGAAAGTGATTGGCAGTAGTGGAAAACAGTTTAGGGGGATGGGTGAGATTGGCAGTGGAGAGATACTGCTAAGGAAGGGAGGGGCATACCTCATCAACCAGAGACCTTGCATAATCAATGTTTGTATATCTAACTCTGAATTACACCCAACATTTTTTAAAAAATTAAAAGAAATAAACAAATAAATAAATAAATAAATGAAAGCCGTAAAATATGCAACTGACTTTTTTTGTTTATTCTATTTTTAATTTTTTAATATTAAAAATGATTACAATTCAGGATTGGGTATAGAAATATTCATTATGCAGGGATTGAGTTTTTAAGAAGTGTATAATACTTCAGTGATAATTCCTTTTCCTTTTAATATGTTAGAATACATTGTATAATTCTGCTTTGAAAATTGACACCTAAAATGTTTCTCACATAAAGGGTGAATGTTTCATTCTGCCTAAATTGAAACTTGTTGAGATTCCAAATCTATACATTCTTAGATAACTGAACCTTGAGATTCAGTGTACCTAAGTGCTATTCAGAAGACAGAATGCATAAAAATCTTAAAAATTTTAGAAAATGAAACACTATCACAATTTAAGACAACTTTTATCCGTTCTCAAACTTTGTGTATATTTCTTGGTGCACTTTGTAATTTTTGCTTGTTAATTTTGATTAAATGTTTCAGATGTGCAATCCTCAGAGAAAAGTTTCCCTTAATTATTTGAAGGAAATATAAAATCATATTCTCTTTATTTTTTAAGCAAATTTATATTTTTTAAAGAGTATTTTCTTTGAATCACCTAGTATTTTCTCTACCTAAGATATAATGCTGTACTCTGAAAAAAGTATCCGATTAATCTGATACATGTAATCGCCAAGCATTTAAAATCAGGCACACAGAAAATAGAGAATTTGGGGCCTAATATATATAAACCAAAATAACATGGAGATTTACAAAGAAGTAAGTATTTGGTCTCCTCATTAGAATACAAATTTACATAATTGAAAATTCTGGAAAATTGACTAAGATATTAGCTAAAGCAATGTTCAAACCCTGACAGAAAAAAATGCTCAATGGCAGTTACATATTAATAAAAGCATCCAAAAATTTCTAAACTAAAGAAAGTGCTAAAATATTATTTGGTTGTGCTATAAACAAGCTACTACAGGAATCGGTGACCATAATAATAAAAGACTACTTCGTGGGCAGCAGCCTCATGTCCCCACCCATTGTGGGAGATTCTCTGTCCTCTCAATAAATACTTCTTTTTAAAAAAAAAAATACCTCGTTTAGTGGATTCATGAATTGCCAGTTATCCCTGGAAATGTTTTTGAATAGGTGTGAACACATGGTTTTCTTCACTTCTTGGGAATGAAATCCACCATGTCTACCGCAATTTTGGGAGAGCACTGTACACAAGTCCTTGAAGCCTAAGGATTGCTCAGTAGTCAAGGTCCCTCCCATTATGATGTCCAAGATCTGAGGCTGATGTCATAAATGAAAATGTGACATGCTTGTTTCCCAGTCTTTGCTAAAACTTTTAAAAGTAAAAATTAGCCTTTTAGGCAATCTACAGACTCAATGAATTAACCATTAAGTTAACATCCTTCGTCTCTGACCTGGAAATTACAATAAAGAATTCATATGAAATCATAAACAATCATGAATAGCTAAAAGAGTATTATCAAAAGAAACAAAGCTGGAGCTCTCCCAGACTTCACACTTTATTATATGTTGACAGCTGGAGCTCTCCCAGACTTCAAACTTCATTGTATGTTGACAGTAATCAACACAGCCTGGTATTGGTACAAGAATAGGTCCATAGGCCAATGATTCAGGACAAAGAATGAAATCCTCAAATTCTCAACCAACACATCTTTGAAAAATCCTCCAAGACCCACAGGGTAAAGGAGAACATATTCAGTAAATGGTGCGGGGGAAAGGCTGACCACATGAACAAGATTGAATCAGGACCCCTATCTATCACCAGACACATTAACTCTAAATGGATCAAAGACCTAAACGTAAAACACCAAATTAATTAATCTGATACTTTTAATCATCAAGCATTTAAAATCAACCACACAGAAAAAAGAGTATTTGGGGCCCAATATATGTAATCCAAAATGACATGGAGATTTACAAAGTAGTAAATAATTTGGCTCCTCATTAGTATAAAAATTTAGATAATTGAATATTCTGGAAAATTGACTACGATTTTAGATAAAGCGATGTTTAAATCCTGTTAGGAAAACTGCTCAAAGTCTGTTACATAATATTAAAACATCCAAAGGTCTCTAAACTAAAGAAAGTGCTGAAATAGTATTTGGTTCTGCTATAACCAAGCTCTAACAGGTTTTGATGACCATAATAATAAAAGACTACCTCGTGAGCAACCCCCTCAGGTCCCCTCCCAGTGTGGGAGTTTCTCTATACACTCAATAAATACTGCTTTACAAAATTAAGGTTACCTCGTTTAGTGGATTCTTGAATGGTCAATTATTCTTGGAGAAGTTTTTGGATATGTGGAAAACATGGTTTTCCTCACTTCTTGGGAATGAAATCCACCATATCTACCGAATTTGGCAAAGCATTATACACAAGTCCTTGAAGCCTAAGGATTGCTCAGTATTCAAGGTCCCTGCCATTATGAGTCAAAGTTCTGAGGCTGATGTCATAAATGACAATTTGACATGCTTGTTTCCCTCACTTTGCTTACATATTTAACGTAAAAATTAGCCTTTTAGTCAATCTAAAGATTCAATGAAATTGCCATTAAATTAACATCATTTATCTCAGACCAGGAAATTACAATAAAGAATTTATATGAGCCAGAGAGAGTGGCTATGCCTGTAATCCCGTGCCTTTGGGAGGCTGAGGTGAGTGGATTGCCTGAGCCCGTGGGTTCGAGACCTGCCTGGGCAGCGAAACCTCATCTTTACAATAAATGAAAAAATCATCCAGGTGTGATAGCACATGCCTGTCATTCAGGCTACTTGGAAGGCTGATGCGGAAGGATCGCCAGATCCCAGCAAGTCGAGGCTGTGATGTTCGGGAGGGGCCACTGCTCTCCAGGCTGGGCGACAGAGTGAAACTCCAACTCAAAAAAAAAAAATTCATATGAAACCATCAACAATCAAGAATAGCAAAAAGAATCTTATCAAAAGAAACAAAGCAGGAGCTTTCACTGTTCCAGACTTCAAACTTTACTATGTTTACAGTAATCAACACAGCCTGGTATTGGTACAAGAATAGGTCCATAGGCCAATGGATCAGGACAGAGAATGAAATCCTCAAATTCTCAACCAACTCATCTTTGAAAAATCCTCCTAGGATAATCCACTAGGTAATGGAGAAGATGTTCAGTAAATGGTGATGGGAAAAGGCTGAACACATGCACAAGGTTGAAACAGGACCCATAACTATCACTGTACGCAATAATTCTAAATGGATCAAAGACATAAACGTAAAACACCAAATTATAACAATCTTAGAAAACACAGGAGATGCCATTATGGAAACTGGAACCGGAAACTAATTCCTCTTCAGAACGCTAAATACCCATGCCGTAAGAAGTAAGTTAGACAAATGGGATCTCATCGAATTAATATACTTATGCAAAACAAAAGACACCATCAGAAGAGCAGGGATACAGCCTTCAGAAGGGGAAAATCGATTCTGGAAATATATATCTGTAAAAAAGCATAGCATCTAGGATCTACAAGAAAATCAAACACTCAGAAAAATCAGACAAACATTCCCTTTGAAAATTGTAGGAAATAAGTGATTGGACACTTTTCATAAGAAGAGATACGGACAGCCAGCAGACTCATGAAAATTGCTCAGCCTCACTCATCATCAAAGAAATGCAAATGAGACCCCTTTGAAATACCATACACCCCCTGTAAGACTGACCATCATTAATAAAACAAACAATAACAGAGGCTGGTAAGCATTTGGGAAAAATAAATGCTTCTACACTGTTCAAATCCTGGTAGAAAAATTGCTCAAAGGCTGTTACATAATACTAAAAACCTCCAAAGTTTCTAAACTAAAGAAAGTGCTGAAATATTATTTGGTTGTGCTATAACCAAGCTCCAACAGGACTTGCTGACCATAATAATAAAAAACTACCTTGTGTGAAACCCCCCTCAGGTCCCCTCCCAGTGTGGGAGTTTCTCTGTTCTCTCAATAGATACTGTTTTTAAAAAAAAATGACTACCTCGCTTAGTGGATTCTTTAATGGTCACTTATATGTCAAGAAGTTTTTGGATAGGTGTGAACACATGGTTTTCTTCACTTCGTGGGAATGAAATACACCATGTCTACAGCATTTGGCCAAGTATGGTACAAAAACCTTTGAAGCCTAAGGATTGCTCAGTAGTCAAGGCCTCTCCCATTATCATGTCAAAGTTCTGAGACTGTCATAAACGAAAATTTGACATGCTTGTTTCTCTAACTTTGCTTACCTCTTTAATGCAAAAATTAGACTTTTAGGCAACCTACAGATTCAATGAAATAACCATTAATTTAACATCCTCCTCCTCAGACCTGAAAATTATGAAAAAGAATTCATATGAAACCATGAACAATAATGAATAGCCAAAAGAATCTTATCAAAAGAAACAAAGCTGGAGCTATCCCAGCACCAGACTTCAAGCTTAACTATATGTTGACAGTAATCAATACAGCCTGGAATTGGTACAAGAATAGGTCCATAGGCCAATAGATCAGGACAGAGAATAAAATCCTCAAATTCTCAACCAACTCATCTTTGAAAAACCCCCAAAACCCACTGGGTAATGGAGAATATATTCAGCAAATGGTGCTGGTACAAGACTGACCACATTCTCAAGATTGAAACAGGACCATTATTTATCACCAGACACATTTACTCTAAATGGATCAAAGTCTGAAACTTAAAATACCAAATTATAATAATCTTAGAGAATGCAGGAGACTCCATTATTAAAACTGGAACAGGAAACTAATTGCACTTCAGAACCCTAAATGCCCATGTCTTAAGATGTCACTTAGACAAGTGAGATCTCATCAAATTAATATTCTTCTGCAAAACAAAATTAATCATCAGAAAAGCAGGGATAAAGCACACAGATAAGGAAAATCAATTCTCCAACTACATATCTGTAAAAAGGCGTAACATCTAGGATGTACAAGAAACTCAAACACTCAGAAAAATCAGACAAACCTTCCCTTTGAAAAGTGTGCAAAATACGTGTTTGGACAATTCTCATAAGAAGAGGTACGGGCAGACAGCAGAGCATGAAAATTGTTCAACCTCATTCATCATCAAAGAAATGCAAATGAAACCTCTTTTAAATACTACATGCCCCCCGTAAGACTGGCCATCATTAATAAAACAAACAATAAGAGGTGCTGGTAAGGATTTGGGAAAAATAAATGCGTCTACACTGCATGTGAACTGAAAACTTGAGCAACATCTTTGGAAAAAGGGACAAGATATTGACCTACCATGTGACTCAGTAATTCCCCCGTAGAGAATATACCGGGAGGAGCTCAAATCATTTTACCAAAAAGATACCTGCACAAGTATGTTTTTGGCAGCTCTAATCACAATTGCAAAAACATGGTACCAACCATGTTGCCCCTCAAAGCTGGAATGAATAAAATAAATGTGGTATATACACAGTGGGATATTATGCAGCCATCAAAAAGGACAGATATTAGGATTTTGCAGAACGTTTGATGGATATGAGGTAGGTCATTTTCAGTGATTTATCACAGAAACAAAGAGAAGAGTTCCATATGTTCTCACTCATGAGCTGAACTTGATCACTTATATTCACTGTAAGGAAGTGCTAGGCAGTCGTGGAAAACTATTTAGGGGTGGGGGTGGAGGAGGGGAATCGTGGGGGGGGGCATACCTCATCAATCGGGGACCTAGCGTAATCAATGTTTGTATATCTAACTCTGAATTGTACCCCGCATTTTTAAAGAAATTAAAATAAATGAAAGCTGTCAAACGTGCAACTGACTTTTTTTGTTTATTCTATTTTTTACTTTTTCTTAACTTTAAAAACGGTTACAATTCAGGGTTGGGTATAGAAATGTTCATTATGCGGGGATTGTTTTTTTAAGAAGTGTATAATACTCCAATGATAACTCCTTTTCCTTTTAATACCTTAGAATACATGCTATAAATCTGCTTTCAAAATTGACAACTACAGTGCTTCTCACATAAATGCTGAATGTTTCATTCTGCCTAAATTGAAACTTGTTGGGATCCCAGATTTATTTCATTCTTATATAACTGAACCTTGAGATTCTGTGTACCTAAGTGCTATTCAGAAGATAGAATGCGTAATAAATGTTACAAATTTTGAAAATAAAACACTATTGTAATTATTTTAATCAATATTTTTATTATGATGTTGTGGGGTACAGTTAAGGGGTAGGTATACAATTACGTTTCATTCCAGCACCCTGGTGATAAGAGGTGTTTTCCCGTCCCCAGACAGATAGTTGCTACTGTTAATCCCATCTACCCCCCCACATAGTTTCCCAGTACCGTCAGTCATTTTCTTATAGTATTACATTGGATGTTCAAGTTCCATTATATGAGTGAGAACAAGTGATACTCGGAACTTTGTTTGTGTGAGAGGTATATACTCTATTTCCATCCAGGTTGCTACAAAATTCATGATTTTGTTCTCTTTTATGGCTGCGTATTATTCCATCCTGTATATGTCCACATTTTTAAAATTCAGTCCTCTTTTGATGGGCAGCATGGTTTATACAACTTTTTCCATTCTCAAAATTTGTGTACATTTTGTTGGTGCACTCTATCTTTTCTGCTTGTTAATTTTGATTAAATGTTAAAGATGTGCAATCCTTAGAGAAAAGTTTCCCTTATATATTTGAAGGAAATATAAAATCACAATCCCTTTATATTTTAAACCAATTCATATTTTTAAAAGAGGATTTCCATTGAATCACCTAACATTTTCTCTACCCAAGACATAATGCTTTACTCTGCAACAAATTATGCGATTAATCTGATACTTGTAATCACCAAGCATTTAAAATCAGGCACAAAGAAAAAAAGAAAATTTGGGACCCATTATATATAAACCAAAATAACATGGAGATTTACAAAGTAGTAAGTATTTGGGCTCCTCATTAGTATAAAAATTTAGATAATTGAAAATTCTGGAAAATTGACTATGATATCATCTAAAGAGATGTTCAAATCCTGTTAGAAAAACGGCTCAAAAGCTGTTACATAATATTAAAAACATCCAAAAGTTTCTAAACTAAAGAAAGTGCTAAAATATTATTTGGTTGTGCCATAACCAAGCTCCAACAGGATTCGGAGACCATAATAATAAAAGACTACCTCGTGGGCAAGCCCCTCAGGTCCCCTCCCACCCCGTGAGGGAGTTTCTCTGTCCTCTCAATAAATACTGCTTTAAAAAAAAAGACTACCTAATTTAGAGGATTCTTGAATGGTCACTTTGCACTGGAGAAATTTTCGGATAGGTGTGAACATATGGTTCTCTTCACTTCTTGGGAATGATATCCACCATGTCTACCGCATTTGGCAGAGCACTGTACAAAAGTCCTTGAAGCCTAAAAATTGCTCATTAGTCAAGATCCCTCCAATTATGAGTTCAAAATTCTGAGGCTGATGTCATAATAGACAATTTGATATGCTTGTTTTCCTGACTTTTCTTACCTCTTTTAATGTAAAAATTAGCCTTTTGGCAATCCACGGATACAATGAAATAACCATTAAGTTAACATCATTCTTCTCAGAACTGGAAATTATAATAAAGAATTCAAATGAAACCATAGACAATTATGAATAGCCAAAAGAATCTTATCAAAAGAAACAAAGCAGGAACAATCACATTTCCAGACTTCAAACTTCACTATATGTTTACAGAAATCAACACAGCCTGGTATTGGTACAAGAATAGGTCCATAGGCCAATGGATCAGGACAAAGGATGAAATTCTCATATTCTCAGTCAAGTCTTCTTTGAAAAACCTCCAAGACCCAATGGGTAATGGAGAACATATTCAGTAAATTGTGCTGGGAAAAGGCTGAACACATGCACAAGGTTGAAACAGGACCCCTATCCATCACCATACATATTAACTCTAAATGGATCAAAGACCTAAACGTAAAACACCAAATTATAATAATCTTCAAAATCACAGGAGACACCATTATGGAAACTGGAACCAGAAACTAATTCCTCTTCAGAACCCTCAATAACCATGCCGTAAGAAGTAAGTTAGACAAGTGGGATCTCATCAAATTGATATATTTCTGCAAAACAAAACAAACCATCTGAAGAGCAGGGATACAGAAACCAGTATTGGAAAAACGATTCTCCAACTATATATCTGTTAAAAATCATAACATCTAGGATCTACAAGAAACTCAAACACTCAGAAAAATCAGACAAACATTCCCTTTGAAAAGTGTGTAAAATACGTGATTGGACACTTTTCATAAGCAGAGATATGGGCAACCAGCAGACACATGAAAATTGCTCAGCCTCACTCATCATCAAAGAAATGCAAATGAGACCACTTTGAAATACCACATACCCCCTATAAGACTGGCCATCATTAATAAACAGTAACTGAGGCTGGTAAGGATTTTGGATAATATAAATGCTTCAACACCGCATGTGGACTGAAAAGTGTTGGGAGCTGGCCATGGAGGCTCACTGAGCATTAGGGATCAGGAAGGGCCGTTGACCCCAAGACCACTAGGATGCATTCAGGAGCTATTGTCCCCATTCCTCTCCCTTTCTAGTCAGCACTAACCAGATTAAGCTCCTGTGAGTTCAAAACATAAAAATTCTGAGACCAGCACTCACACAAGCTAACTTTAGGAACTCATTGCTCCCATTCTTCCACAAACTGCAGTTTTGGCTTTCACACAACTTACAATTCAAATTCGGTTCACATCTAAGAGCCATAGTATTGGTCACAGGCTTCTGGGTCATAATCTTAGGATTTATTGAAGTTGAATAAGGTGTAAATTGTAGAATACAGTTTTAGAAGACCGCCATTTTGTTGAAAGCATGTGGCTGGGTTACTTGCAGGTAGCCCACTGTGAACTTTGGACTGAGCCACATTCCAAACATTCTGGGATGGGCCATTTCAGTTTGTAAAGTAAGTACTTAAGTCTCCATAGAATTATTTAACTTGGTATTAGTACGAAAAGGGTTTATGGGGAATATGAAAAGGGTTTGCAGGCAGTACAAAAGGGTTTAAAGGTAGTCATGGATAAAGGTTTAATGGATTGGGTTATGGGATTATACCTGAAAGAACATCTGGTGGGTGGGGAACGCCCCTCACACACCCGACTGTGTATAAAAGATCTGTTGTAATTCCCAATAAATGGCTTCTGCACTAGACAGGGGTCCAGTCTCTCTCTCTCTCTCTCTTCTCTCTCTCTCTCCTTCCCCCAATCACCGATGCCATCTCCACCTTTGGAGTAACCTGAACCCGAGCTGGTCTCTGGCACGTGGCTCCTGAATGTGGGACCTCAAGGTAAGCTTTCTTTTTCTTTTTCGGGATGGATAAGACCTCACCCAGTGTGCCTCGGACCCCTCTGTAGAGACAGGCAGAGCAAGGAAAGGTGAGCAGTTTAAGAGCCATGATAGAATCATGGGCCAGAGTGAATCTAAAGAAAAGAACATGTCTACTAGTATTTTGAACATATTGTCCGATAGAGGAACCAATTGGCTTGCCTTTTGCATTTTGTATGCCTTAGCTTTATGGAATATTATCCGAGATGCTTTAAATCCACAGCTCGATTTCTCTAAAATTCCAGCCAAAAATAAAGACACTCCCCTGCTGGCTGTAGCCTCAGTGCCTCCTTTAGAAGATGAATTTTTCCCCGAGGAGGAAAGGGAGTTGGAGGAGGAAGTGATTGGGTATCATAAGCAAAAAAATCCTGGTAATGTTGCCAAGGTAACTCCTCCCATACCCCTTACTAGAAATAAGGTGAAGACACCGAAATTCACACCTGGGTATGTGTCTCCAGCTAATGTAGTTATGCAGGGAGCCAGAAAAAAGGCTAAGAAAGAGGGAGATTTTACCATGTCTTCTTGCTTTCCAGTAATTTATATGGAAGAAGGCACAGTAAATGAGGCACCTCACTGGAAGCTGCTACCATATAAATTAATTAAGGAACTTAAAGAGGCTTGTACTCGGTATGGTCCTACGGCTCCTTATACTATTACTATTATGGAACAATTTGCCAGTTGGTGCATGACACCACAAGATTGGCAAAAACTTGCTAAAAGCTGTTTGTCAGGAGGAGCCTATTTACTATGGAAAACTGAATTTGAAGATCAGGTAAGGATCCAGAGGGCTGTTAACCAGCAGAGGGATCCAAATCAGTTTCATATTTCTAGCAATATATTGTTAGGAAAAGGATTATGTGAGTCGTTGACTGTCAACTAATCTTACCCAAGGAAGTTTTACTCCAGGTAAATTCTTGTGCAAGTGAGGCTTGGAAGAAGTTACCTATTCTACTCAGACTACCTCACTATCTGATGTTAAGTTGAAAACAGATGAAACTTATGAGGAGTTTCTCTCTAGACTTACAACAGCAGTAAATAGAGTAACCAGCAGATATCCTTATTAAACAGTTGGCTTTTGAGAATGCTAACAGTATTTGCCAAGCTTTGATTAGAACGATTAGAAGAACAGGACAATTAACTGATTATATCAGGCAGTGTGCTGATATTAACCCTGCCATTATGCAGGGTATGGCAATAGACGTTGCCTTGAAGGGAGAAACTTATGCGCAATTTGTGCAAGGAATGCAAAATTGTAACAATAAATCAAAAAACAGCTCGGTTTTAACTTGTTATAACTGTGGGCAGCCTGGTCATATTAGTAGGGACTGCCCAGCTAAACAAGGGTTGCAAGAAGCCCTGATGCAACAGCCTAATGAGAGCTCTCGACCAAAGTCTCTGTGTCCCAGGTGTCAGAGAGGATTTCATTGGGTTAGGGATTGCAAATCCAAATTCCATAAAAATGGCACTGTGTTAACTAAAAAATGATCTACAGTGCCAATTCCGGGAAATGGGCGAGGGGCTGGCCCCGGCCCCAAACAACAATAGGGGCAGCTTCCAGCATGAACCCGTTTGTTCCCTTTGTCCCATCTCAGAACTCATCAGAGCCACCCCAGGGAGCACAGGACTGGACCTCCGTTCCTCCACGACAACAATATTAACTCCAGATATTCCAGTTACCCCAATTCCAACGGGAGTGAAGGGCCCTCTCCCAGATGGAATAGTGATTATAATATTAGGAAGAAGTTTCTTGTCTCTACAAGGAGTTTCTGTGATTCCTGGAGTGGTGGACTCTGACTACACAGGGGAAATCCAGGTACTTGTTGCTTCCCCTAGCAAAACTGTACAATTTTATGAAGGTCAAAGAATAGCTCAGTTACTACTCTTACCCTATCATAGAATGGGCAAGTCTCTAACAGATAAGCCCGGGGGTAACTCTGGATTTTGCTCAAGCAATCTTGCTTTCTGTGTTCAGAAAATTACTAATTCCAGACCTCTAAAAGCTTTATATATTCAGGGAGTTAAAATTAATGGTCTACAAGATACAGGGGCTGATGTTTCTTGTATTGCTGGGAAAGACTAGCCTTCTTCCTGACCAACACAAGCAGCCCCATCAGGACTCATTGGTATTGGTCTAGCGTCCCCTGTAGCCTAAAGTTCTCAAATCTTAAATTGAACAGATAACAAAACTTCAGGAACCTTTTGCCCCTACATCATTCCTTCCATCCCCATTACACTTTGGGGATGCGATATTCTTGCTCAAATGGGCATGATTCTGTATAGTCCAGATGACAAGGTGTCAGTGCAAATGCTACAAATAGGATACGACCCTTAAATGGGCTTGGAAGGAACAGACAGGGCATAAAAGGACCTGCTCAGGTTGTAGAGTGGAAAGACTGGTCTGGTATTGACTTTTCAAATTTGCCCTAAAGGCTATTGTTCCTAAGGCTGATCCCATTACCTGGAAAGATGATAAACCAGTTTGGGTGGAAAAATGGCCCAAACCTCAGAGAAACTTAAGGCAGCAAGAGAATTAATTCAACAGCAGATGGAGGCTGGCCATATAGAGCCTTCTACCAGTCCTTGGAATACTCCTATATTTGTTATAAAAAAGAAATCTGGAAAATGGAGACTTTTACAAGATCTAAGAGCCATTAATGCCACCATGGAGGTTATGGGTGCATTGCAGCCCGGGCTGCCATCTTCAGTTGCTCACAGGATGCATCAACTCCTGTTTGGATTCCTGATTGATTTATTAGAAATGTCCCACTAAGCTGAAGACTGAGACGGGTGGCATGGACCCTGTAGACTCAAAGGAATAGACGTGGAGCAATGCCTACCAACCATTAAGAAGAGGAGCTGTTTTCTTTGTATAAGGAAGCATCATTACATGCTGAACAGGATTTGCAACACTCGGCTAAACAAGAATTGCACCATCCACCCTGCCAGCCAGAGGAAGGAGGAACACTGACACACCAAATGAGAGAACTTTCATTGCAGAACAAAAACTTCCCTCTCAGATTATCCCAAAATCAAGGCAACACACTATCAGATGCTGTCTAAAAACTATAACAACGTCTTCAGTGTCTGTCGTTCCCAATTACCAGCATGGAAGCAAATAGAATTTCTGGCAGGAAGAAGCAGGAGATATGGTAACTTCACAACATGCTAAAACCATAAACAAAATAAGGGTTTTTCACTTCCTTTGTCTTCTCCTATTCCTCCTATAATTCCAATTCCTGCTTTCCCTACTACTCTTGTTTTTTGTAATCTGTTCTGTGAGTCCCTTCGCCTTTATCTGGAAAGGAAGGGCAGGCGTCTACGGCCATGGCTCCTAGCCCTGACCTTCTGTCATTCTCTTTAACCTTCGGAGAAGGGGCAGGTGCCAAAGGCCATGGCACCTGACCCAAGCCTCCAGTCTTTCTCTCTTACCTTCGGAGAAGGGGTGGGTGCCAAAGACCATGGCACCTGACCTCAGTCTCCAGACTTCTCACCCCCCTTTTTCCACCCACATGTCTCTTCTTAAGGGGGTGGCTCAGACAAAGGACTTATGAAGGAAGCTCTTGTTCACCTCCGATTTGTTTCTAACATCACTGAGAACGACTGGCTGATCATTTCATGAGATTCTAGATATCCAATATGGAGAGACTGTATTTGTGACTCTAAAGTGGACTATTTTTTATGCTGTGTAAAACTTGACCTTATGCTTCAAGGTTAGATGGGGAAAATCCCATCTCTGCTAGATAGCATATTAATGAATGGGTACCTCCAGTGTTAACATTGACCATAAAACGTCAAAATGATGTTTATAATTTGTAATGTAAACAAGTGTATTAACTAACTGTTTAACTGATGTTTCTTATATGGGATTTGTTGTTCTCAGACAGCCTCTTGTGAATATGGTTAAAAAACACTGTTGGAAAAGATTTTTGGAGTTACAGCCTTAATAGCTACTTTTCAGCTGTAGCATTACCTAAGGAAGTTCATAAAACTACGTTTGCTGATCAGCTATCTAAAAATATTTCTACTGCTGTAGCTATTCAGGAAATCATAGACCAGAATTTAGAAAGTAAGGTTAATGTTTTAGCAGTAGAGCAAGAACTTGTGACCTTAAAAATGAAATTGGCTCTCCAATGTCACTCTGAGTTTAAATGTGTCCATACTTGGGACAAAGTAACTTGGAATTTGGAACCATTCAGACCTGAGTATACACCTTACTAAATTATATCAAGAAATTAAGGCATCATTTGCTAATCAAAAATTATTAATGTCTATACACATCAATGTGGGCATTTGCGGAGCAGTGATTCTTTTGTTGCTGTGTTTACTCCCAATCATCTTCAGAGTGCTAAAGAAGAGCAATTCGGAGTTTCATGGTATTGTGCTAAAAAATAAAAAAGGGGGATATGTTGGGAGCCGGCCACAGAGGCCCACTGAGCGTTAGGGATCAGGATGGGCCGTTGACTCCAAGACCACTAGGATGCATTCGGGAGCTATTGACCCCATTTCCTCCCCCTTTCTACTCAGCACTAACCAGATTAAACTTCTGTGAACTCAAAACTTAAAAACTCTGAGACTGGGATGAACACAAGCTAACTTTAGAAGCTCATTGCTCCCATTCTTCCACAAACTGCAGTTTTGGCTTTCACACAACTTACAATTCAAACTCGGGTCACATCTAAAAGCCTTAGTATTGGTCACAGGCTTCTGGGATGATCTTAGGAATTATTGAAGTTGAATAAGGTGTAAATTGTAGAATATAGTTTTAGAAGACAGCCATTTTGTTGAAAGAATGCGACTGGGTTACTTGCAGGTAGCCCACTGTGAACTTTGGACTGGGCCACATTCTAAACATTCTGGGATGGGCCACTCTAGTCTGTAAAGTAAGTACATAAGTTTCTATAGAATTGTGTAACTTGGTATTAGTACGAAAAGGGTTTAAAGGCAGTCATGGATGAAGATTTCATGTATTAGGTTATGGGATTATACCTGAAAGAACATCTGGTGGGTGGGGAATGCCCCTCACACACCCCGACTCTGTATAAAAGACCTGTTGTAATTTCCAATAAATGGCTTCTGCACTAGACAGGGGTCCTCTCTCTCTCTCTCTCTCTCTCTCTCTCTCTCTCTCTCTCTCTCTCTCTCTCTTCTTCCCCCCAATCGCCAATGACATGTTCATCTTTGAGGTACCCTGAACCCGGCTGAAGCTGGTCTCCAGCAGAAAAGTAGAGCAACATCTTCGGAAAAGAGTGTGGTGGTTTCTAAAGGGACAAGATATTCACCTACCATGTCAATCAGTAATTCCCCTGTAGAGAATATGCCTGGAGGAACACAAATCATCTTACCGAAAAGATACCTGCACAAGTATGTTTTTTAAAGCTCTAATCACAATTGGAAAAACATGGTACCAACCATGTTTCCCATCAAAGCTGGAAAGGATAAAATAAATGTGGTATATAAACGATGGAATATTATGCAGCCATAAAAAAGGACAGATATAAGGATTTTGCAGAATGTTTGATAAATATGAGTTAGGTCATTTTCAGTGATATATCACAGAAACAAAGAACAGAGTTCCATATGTTTTCACTCATGAGCTAAACTTGATAACTTTTAGTGCTGTAAGAAAGTGATTGGCAGTCGTGGAAAACTGGTTAGGGGGAGGAGTGAGATTGACAGTGGACGAATATGGCTAAGAAAGAGAGGGGCATACCTAATTAACCAGGGACCATGCATAATCAATTTTTTATTTCTAACTCTGAATTGTATTCCACATTTTTAAAAAATTAAATAAATAAATGAAAGCTGTAAAACATGCAACTGACTATTTGGTTATACCATTCTTTATTTTTTTTAAATTTAAAAATGGTTACAATTCAGGGTTGGGCCTAGAAATGTTCATTATGCAGGGATTTTTTTTTAAGAAGTGTATAATACTTCAATGATAACTCCTTTTCCTTTTAATACGTTAGAATACATGGTATAATTCTGCCTTCAAAATTGACAACTATAGTGTTTATCACATAAATTCTAAATGTTTTATTCTGCCTAAATTGAAACGTGTTGAGGTTCCAGATCTGTATCATTCTTAGATAACTGAACCTTGAGATTCAGTGTACCTAAGTGGTATACAGAAGGCAGAATGCATAATAAATCTTAAAAATTTTAGAAAATAAAACAGTATCGTAATTTATTACATCTTTTTTCAATCTGAAAATTTGTGTACATTTTCTTGGTGCACTTTGTATTTTCTGCTTTTTACAGATGTGCAATCCTTAGAGAAAAGTTTCCCTTATATATGTGAAGGAGTTATAAAATCACATTCTCTTTATATTTTAACCCAATTTATATTTTTAAAAGAGTATTTCCATTGAATCCCTAGTATTTTGCTACCTAAGACATAATGCTGTACTCTGCAAAAGAGTATCCAATTAATCTGATAATTTTAAACCCCAAGCATTTAAAATCAGGCACACAGAAAAAAGAGAATTTGGGGCCCAATATACATAAACCAAAATAAATACTTACAAAGTCGTAAGTATTTGGGGTCTTCATTAGTATAAAAATTTAGATAATTGAAAATTCTGGAAAATTGACGATGATCATAGGTAAAGCAATGTTCAAATCCTGCTAGAAAAATGGCTCAAAGGCTGTTACATAATACTAGAAACATCCAAAATTTCTGAACTAAAGAAAGTGCTAAAATAGTATGTGGCTGTGCTATAACCAAACTCCAACAAGGTCCGGTGACCATAATAATAAAAGACTACCTCGTGGGCAACCCCCTCAAGTTCCCTCACAGTGTTGGAGTATCTCTGTCCTCTCCTTAAATACTGCTTTAAAAAAACTACCTTGTTTAGTGGATTCTTGAGTGGTCACTTATCCCTGGAGAAGTTTTTGGATAACTGTGAACACACGGTTTTCTTCACTTCTTGGGAATGAAATCCACCATGTCTACCGCATTTGGCAGAGCACTGTACACAAGTTCTTGAAGCCTAAGGAATGCTCAGTAGTCAAAGTCCCTCCCATTATGATGTCAAAGTTCTGAGGCAGATGTCATCAATGACAATTTGACATGTAAGTTTCCATGACTTTGCTTACCTCTTTAATGAAAAATTAGCCTTTTAGGCAATCAACAGATTCGATGAAATAACCATTAAGTTAACATCATTCTTCTCACACCTGGAAATAACAATAAAGAATTCATATGAGCTGGACTCGGTGACTCAGCCTGTAATCCCATGCCTTTGGGAGGCTGATGTGAGGGGATTGCCTGAGCCCACGGTTTAGAGATCCACCTGGGCAGCGAGACCTCATCTCTACAATAAATAAAAAAGTCAGCTGGTTGTGGTAGCGCATGCCTGTCATTCATGCTACATGGAAGGCTGAGGCGGAAAGATGGCCGGAGCCCAGCAGGTCGAGGCTGCAGTGGCCGGGAGCAGTCACTGCACTCCAGTCAGGTCAACAGAGTGAGACACCAACTCAAAAAAAAAAACCCAAAATAAGATAATTCATATGATACCACAAACAATCAAGAATAGACAAAAGAATCTTATCAAAAGAAACAAAGCAGGAGCTATCACTGTTCCAGACTTCAAACTTTATTATATGTTTGCAGTAATCAACAGAGCCTGGTACTGGTACAAGAATAGGTCCATAGACCAATGGATTAGGACAGAGAATGAAATCCTCAAATTTTCAACCAACTCATCTATGAAAAAAACTCCAAAATCCACTGGTTAATGGAGAAATATTCAGTAAATGGTGCTGGGAAAAGGCTGAACACATGCAAACGGTTGAAACAGGACCCCTAGCTATCACCATACACATTAACTCTAAATGAATCAAAGACCTAAACGAAAAACACCAAATTATAATAATCTTAGAAAACACAGGAGACACCATTCTGGAAACTGGAAACGGAAACAAATTCTTCTTCAGAACCCAAAATACCCATGCTGTAAGAAGAAAGTTACACATGTGGGATCTCATCAAATCAATATACCTCTGCAAAACAAAACAAACCATCAGAAGACCAGAGATACAACCAACAGAATGAGGAAAACGATTCTCCAACTATATATCTGTAAAAAAGCATAACATCTACGATCTACAATAAACTCAAACACTCAGAAAAATCAGACAGACATTCACTTTGAAAAGTGTAAAATACGTGATTGGGTACTTTTCATAAGAAGAAACATGGGCAGCCAGCAGACACATGAAAATTGCTCAGCATCACTCATCATCAAAGAAATGCAAATGAGACCACTTTGAAATATCACATACCCCCTGTTAGGCCATCATTAATAAAACAAACAATAAAGGGGTTGGTAAGGATTTGGGAAAAAATAAATGCTTCTAAACTGAATGTGGACTGAAAAGTAGAGCAACATCGTTGGAAAACAGTGTGGTGGTTTCAAAAGGGACAAGATATTGACCTACCATGTGACTCAGTAATTCCCCTGTAGAGAATATACCTAGAGGAACTCAAATCATTTTACCAAAAAGATACCTGCACAAGTATGCTTTTGGCAGCTCTAATCACAGTTGCAAAAAACATGGTAGCAACCATGTTGCCCATCAAAGCTGGAATGGATAAAATAAATGTAGTATATACACAGTGGAATATTATGCAGCCATAGAAATGAACAGATATCAGGATTTTGCAGAACGTTTGATAGATATGATGTAGATCATTTTCAGTGATTTTTCACAGAAACAAAGAGCAGAGTTCCATATGTTCTCACTCATGAGCTGAACTTGATCACTTATAGTGCTGTAAGAAAGTGATCGGTAGTTGTGGAAAACTATTTAGGGGGAGGGGTGAGATTGGCAGTGGAGGGAAACTGCTAAGGAAGCGAGGGGCATACCTCATCAACCAGGAACCCTGCATAATCAATGTTTCTATATCTAACTCTGAATGGTACTCCACAATTTTTTAAAAATGAAAATAAATAAATAAATGAAACCTGTAAAACATGCAACTGACGTTATTTGTTTATTCTAATTTTTATTTTTTTGCTTTAAAAACGGTTGCAATTCAGGGTTGGGCCTATAAATGTTCATTATGCAGGGACTGATTTTTTAGGAAGTGCATAATACTCCAATGATAACTCCTTTTCCTTTTAATACGTTAGAATACATGGCATAATTCTGCCTTCAAAATAGACAACTACAGTGTTTCTCAGATAAATTCTGAATGTTTTATTCCGCCTAAATTGAAACTTGTTGAGATTGCAGATCTGTATCATTCTTAGATAACTGAACCTTGAGATTCAGTGTACCTAAGTGGTATTCAGAAAGCGGAATGCATAATAAATCTTAAAAATTTTTAAAAATAAAACAGTATCGTAATTTAATACAGTTTTTTCCATTCTGAAAATTTGTGTACATTTTCGTCGTGCATTCTGCATTTTCTAATTGTTAATTTTGATTAAAAGTTACAGATGTGGAATCCTTAGGGAAAAGTTTCCCTGATATAGTTTAAGGAAATATAAAATCACATTCCCTTTATATTTGAACCCAATTTATATTTTTGAAAGAGTATTTCTATTGAATCCCCTAGTATTTTCTCTATCGAAGACATAATGGTGCACTCTGCAGCAAAATATCTGATTAATCTGACTGTTTTAATCACCAAGCATTTAAAATCAAGCACACAGAAAAAAAAAGAATTTGGGCCCAATATGCATAAACCGAAATAACATGGAGATTTACTAAGTAGTAAGTATTTGAGCTCCTCATTAGTATAAAAATTTAGATAATTGAAAATTCTGGAAAATTGACAATGATCTTATCTAAAGCGATGTTCAAATCCTGTTAGAGAAACGGCTCAAAAGCTGTTACATAATACTAAAAACATCCAAGTGTTTCTAAACTAAAGAAAGTGCTAAAATAGTATGTGATTGTGCTATAACCAAGCTCCAACAGGATCTGGGGATCATCATAATAAAAGACTACCTCGTGGGCAAACCCCTCAGGTCCCTTCTTAGTGTGGGTGTTTCTCTGTCCTGTCAATAAACACTGCTTTACAAAATAAAAAAAAGACTACCTCGGTTAGTGGATTCTTGAATAGTCACTTATCCCTGGAGAAGTTTTTGGATAGCTGTGAACACATGGTTTTCTTCACTTCTTGGGAATGAAATCCACCATGTCTACCGCATTTGGCAGCGCACTGTACACAATCCCTTGAAGACTAAGGATTGCTCAGTAGTCAAGGTCCCTCCCATTATGATGTCAAAGTTCTGAGGTCGATGACATAAATGACAATTTGACATTCTTGTTTCCCTGACTTTGCTTACCTCTTTACTGTAAAAATTAGCCTTTTAGGCAATCTTCAGATTCAATGAAATGACCATTAAATTAACATCATTCTATTCAGACCTGGAAATTACAATAAAGTATTTATATGAGTCGGGCTTGGTGGCTCAGTCTGTAATCCCGCGCATTTGGGAGGCAGAGGTGGGTGGATTGCTTGAGTTTGCGGGTTCGAGACCCGCCTGGGCACCAAGACCTCATCTCTACAATAAATGAAAAAATCAGCAGGGCGTGGTAGCACAAGCTTGTCATTCAGGCTACTTGGGGGGCTGAGGCAGAAGGATAGACGGAGCCCAGCCGGTCGAGGCTGTAGTCACCTGGAGCGGCTGCCGCACTCCAGTCTGGGCGACAGTGAGACTCCAACTTAAAAAAAAAAGAATTCATATGAAACCACAAACAATCAAGAATAGCCAAAAGAATATTATCAAAAGAAAAAAGAAGGAGCTATCACTGTTCCACACGTCAAACTTTATGTTTACAGTAATCAACACAGCCTGGTATTGGTACAAAAATTAGTCCATAGGCCAATGAATCAGGACAGAGAATGCAATCATCAAATTCTCAACCAACTCATCTTGAAAATACCTCTAATATGCACTGGGTAATGGAGAAAATATTCACTTAATGGTGCTGGGAAAAGATTGAACACATGCACAAGCTTGTAACAGGACCACTAACTATCAGCATACACATTAACTCTGAATGGGTCAAAGACCTAAACGTAAAACACCAAATTATAATAATCTTAGAAAACACAGGAGACAACATTATGGAAACTGGAACCGGAAACAAATTCC
The DNA here is from genome assembly GCA_027257055.1 of Cephalopachus bancanus. Classification (NCBI taxonomy): domain Eukaryota; kingdom Metazoa; phylum Chordata; class Mammalia; order Primates; family Tarsiidae; genus Cephalopachus; species Cephalopachus bancanus. Next base: position 410,075 of record JAPVLO010000954.1, on the reverse strand, counting down.
TCTTCCAAACCCTAAATACCCCATGATGTAAGAAGTAAGTTAGACAAGTGGGATCTCTTCAAATTAATATACTTCTGCAAAACAAAAGAAACCATCAGAAGAGCACGGATACAGCAAACAGAATGAGAAAAACGATTCTCCAACTATATGTCTGTAAACAAGCATAACATCTAAGATCTACAAGAAACTCAAACACTCAAAAAAATCAGACAAAGTTTCCCTTTGAAAAGTGTGCAAAATACGTGATTGGACACTTTTCAAAAGAAGAGATACAGGCAGCCATCAGACACATGAAAATTGCTCAGCCTCGTTCATCATCAAAGAAATGCAAATGAGACCACTTTGAAATACCACATCCCCCCTGTAAGACTGGCCGTCATTAATAAAACAAAAAATAACAGAGGCCGGTAAGGATTTGAGAAAAAAATAAATGCTTCTACACTGCATGTGGACTGAAAAGTAGAGCAACATCTTTGGAAAACAGGGTGGTGGTTTCTAAAGGGACAAGATATTGACCTACCATGTGACTCAGTAATTCCCCTGTAGAGAATATACCTGGAGGAACTCAAATCATTTTACCGAAAAGATACCTGCACAAGTATGTTTTTTGCAATTCTACTAACAATTGCAAAAAACATGGTACCAACCATGTTGCCCCAAAGCTGGAATGGATAAAGTAATCGTGGTATATACACAGTAGAATTTATGCAGCCCTAAAAAAGGACAGATATAAGGATTTAGCAGAAGGTTTGATGCATATGAGGTAGGTCATTTTAAGTGATTTATCACAGAAACTACGATGAGAGTTCCATATGTTCTCACTCATGAGCTGAACTTCATCACTTATAGTGCTGTAAGAAAGTGATTGGCCATCGTGGAAAACTGTTTAGGGGGAGGGTGAGATTGGCAGTGGAGGGATACTGCTAAGGAAGCGAGGGACAAACCTCATCAATCAGAGACCCTGCATAAACAATGCTTTTATTTCTAACTCTGAACTGTACCCACATTTTTAAAAATTAAAATGCATGAATAAATAAATAAATGGAAGCTGTAAAACATACAACTGACTTTACTTGTTTATTGACTTTTTTTCCCTTTAAAAATGGTTACAATTCAGGGTTGTGCCTAGAAATGTTCATTATGCAGGGATTGATTTTTTAAGAAGTGCATAATACTCCAATGATAACTCCTTTTGCTTTTAATGCGTTAGAATACATGGTGTTATTCTGCCATCAAAATTGACAACTATAGTGTTTCTCACATAAATTCTGAATGTTTTATTATGCCTAAATTGAAACTTGTCGATTTTCCAGATCTGTATCATTCTTAGATAACTGAACCTTGAGATTCAGTGTACATAAGTGCTATTCAGAAGGGAGAATGCATAATAAATCTTTAAAAAATTTTTGAAAATAAAACAGTATCATAATTTAATACAGTAGTTTCCATTCTTAAATTTGTGTACTTTTTTGGTGCACTCTGTTTTTTCTGCTTGTTAATTTTGATTAAATGTTACAGATGTGCAATCCTTAGAGAAAAATTTCCCTTATATATTTGAAGAAAATACAAAATCACATTCCCTTTATATTTTAACCCAATTTATATTTTTAAAAGAGTATTTCCATTGAATGCCCTAGTATTTTCTCTACCTAAAACATAATGCTGTACTCTGCAACAAAGTATCCGATTACTATGATACTTTTAATCACCAAGCACATACAATGAGGCACACAGAAAAAAGAGAATTTGGTCCCAATATACATAAACCAAAATAAGATGGAGATTTACAAAGTAGTAAGCATTTGGGATCCTGATTAGTATAAAAAATTAAGATAAGCTGGGCTTGGTGTTTCGGCTTGTAATCCCCCGCCTTTGGGAGGCTGAGGTGAGTGGATTGCCTGAGCCCGCGGGTTCAAGACCCGCCTGGGCAGCGATACCTCATCTCTACAATAAATCAAAAAATCAGCCAGGCGTGGTAGCGCGCGCCTGTAATTCTGGCTACTTGGAAGGCTGAGGCAGAAGCATTGCCGGAGTCCAGCAGGTCGAGGCTGCGGTGGCCGGGAGCGGCCACTGCATCCAGTCTGGGCGACCGAGTGAGACGCCAATGCAAAAAAAAAAAAAAAAAAATTAAGATAATTGAAAATTCTGGAAAATTGATGATGATCTTAGCTAAAGCGGTGTTCAAATCCTATTAGAAAAATGGCTCAAAGGCTGTTACATAATACTAAAAACATCCAAAAATCTCTAAACTAAGGAAAGTGCTAAACTAGTATGTTGTTGTGCTATAACCAAGCTCCAACAGGATCCAGTGACCATAATAGTAAAAAATTACCTCGTGAGCAACACCCTCAGGTTCCTTCCCAGTGTGGGATTTTTGCTGTCCTCTCAATAAATACTGCTTTACCAAAAAAAAAAAAAAAGACTACTTCTTTAATGAATTCTTGAATGGTAACTTATCCCTGGAGAAGTTTTTGCATCGATGTGAAAACATGGTTTTCCTCACTTCTTGGGAATGAAATTCACTATGTCTACTGCATTTGGCAGAGCATTATACACAAGCTCTTGAAGCCTAAGGATTGCTCAGTAGTCAAAGTCCCTCCCATTATGATGTCAAAGTTCTGAGGCTGATATCATGAATGAGAATTTGACACGCTTGTTTTCCTGACTTTGCTTACTTCTTTAATGTAAAAATTACCCTTTTACGCAATCTACAGATTCAATGAAATAACCATTAAGTGAACATCATTCTTCTCAGACCTGGAAATTATTATAAAGAATTCATATGAGCCGGACTCGGTGGCCTAGCCTTTAATCCCGTGGCTTTGGGAGGCTGAGGTGAGTACATTGCCTGTGCCCGCGGGTTTTAGACCCGCCTAGACAGTGAGACCTCAACTCTGCAATAAATCAAATAATCAGGTGAGCATGGTAGCACACGTCCGTATTTCAGGCTTTTGGAAGACTTAGGAGGAAGGATCACCGGAACCCACCAGGTTGAGGCTGCGGTGGCCAGTAGCGGCCAGTGCACTCCAGTCTGGGTGACAGAGTGAGACTCCAACTCAAAAAAAAAAAAATAATATTGTTATGAAACCATAAACAATCAAGAATAGCCAAAAGAATCTTTTCCCAAAAAAACAAAGCAGGAGCTATCACTGTTCCAGACTTCAAACTTTACTATATGTTTACAGTAATCAACACAGTCTGGTATTGGTACAAGAATAGGTCCATAGCCAATGGATCAGGACAGAGAATGAAATCCTCAAATTCTCAACCAACTCATCTTTGAAAAACCCTCTAAAATACACTGGGTAATGGAGAACATATACAGTAAATGGTGCTGGGAATAGGGTGAACACATGCACAAGGTTGAAACAGGACCCCTAACTATCACCATACACATTAAGTCTAAATGGATCAAAGACCTAAACGTAAAACCCCAAATTAAAATAATCTTAGAAAATCCAGGAGACACCGTTATGGAAACTGGAACCTGAAACTAATTCCTCTTCAGAACCCTAAAAACCATGCCGTAAGAAGTGAGTTAGACAAGTGGGATCTCATAAAATTAATATAGTTCTGCAAAACAAAAAACCATCAGAAGAGCAAGGTTTCAGCCAACAGAGAGGGAAAAAAGATTCTCCACCTATATATCTGTAAAAAAGCATAACATCTGGTCTACAAGAAACTCAAACACTCAGAAAAATCAGACAAACATTCCCTTTTAAAAATGTGCAAAACACGTGATTGGACACTTTTCATAAGAAGAGATACGGGCAGCCAGCAGACACATGAAAATTGCTCAGTCTAACTCATGCACAAAGAAATGCAAATGAGACCACTTTGAAATACCACATACTCCCTGTAAGACTGGCCATCATTAATAATATAAACAATAACAGATGCTGGTAAGGTTTTGGGGAAAAAAAAAATGCTTCTACACTGCATGTGGACTGAAAAGTAGAGCAACATCTTTTTTAAAGAGTGTGGTGATTTCTAAAGGCACAAGATATTGACCTACCATTTGACTCAGTAACTCCCCTGTAGAGAATACATCTGGAGGAACTCCAATCATTTACCGAAAAGATACCTGCACACGTATGTTTTTTGCAGCTCTAAACACAATTGCAAACAACATGGTACCAACCATGCTGCCCATCAAAACTGGAATGGACAAAATAAATGTGGTATATACACAGTGGAATATATTGCAGCCATAAAAATGGACAGATAAAAAGATTTTTCAGAACGTTTGATTGATATGGAGTAGGTCTATTTCTGTGATTTATCACAGAAACAAAGAACAGAGTTCCATATGTTCTCACTCAAGAGCTTAACTTGATCACTTATAGTGCTGTAACAAAGTGATTGCAGTCGTGGAAAACAGTTGAGGGGGGGGGATGAGATTGGCTGTGGAGGGATACTGCTAAGGAAGCCAGGGGCATACCTCAATAACCAAGGACTCTGCATAATGAATGCTTGTACATCTAACACTGAATTGTACTCACATTTTTTTAGAAAATTAAAAAAAAAAATAAGTAAATAAATAAAAGCTGTAAAACATGCAATTGACTTTATTATGTTATTGTATTTTTTTTTTTTTTAAAAATTGTTGCAAGCCGGGCTCTGTGACTCAGCCTGTAATCCCGCGCCTTAGGGAGGCTGAGGTGAGTGGATTGCTGAGTCCACGGGTTCGAGACCCGCCTGGGCAGCGACACCTCATCTCACAAAAATAAAAAAAAAAAAAAAAAAAAAACAGCCAGGCGTGGTAGCGCATGCCTGTAATTCCAGCTACTTGGAAGGCTGAGGCGGAAGGATCACCGGAGCCCAGCAGGTCGAGTCTGCAGTGGCTGGGAGTGGCCACTGCACTCCATTCTGGGCAACAGAGTAAGACTCCAACTCAAAAAAATAAAAAACAAAAAATAAAAAAAAATGGTTGCAATACAGGGTTGGGCCTAGAAATGTTCATTATGCAGGAAATGATTTTTTAAGAAGTGCATAATACTCCAACGACTACTCCTTTTTCCCTTTTTAAAATGTTAGAATACATTGTATAATTCTGCCTTGAAAATTGAAAACTACAGTGTTTCTCAAATAAATTTTGAATGATTTATTATGCCTAAATGGAAACTTGTTGAGATTCCAGATCTTTTCTTCTTTGATAATGAATTTAATTCATTGAATGAATTCGAAGGCAGAATGATAATGAATTTATAATTTTAAAAAAAAAAAATTTAATTTAAACAGTTTTTATTCTGAAAAGTTTAAATTTTTTGGGGATACTTTTTTGTTGTTAAATTTTTTTAAATTTTAAATGTAAATTTTTGAGAAAGTTTCCCTTATATATTTGAAAGGGCATATAAAATAAATTCCCTTTTTTTTTAAAGCAATTTTTATTTTTAAAAGAGTATTAATGTTTTCCATTACCCCCCGGATCTTGGAGGTTTTTTCCAAAATGTTGTTTGGGATTTGAGGATTTCATTCAATTTCCCTTTTCCATTGACCTATGGACCTATTCTTGTACCAATACCAGGCTGTGTTGATTACTGTAAACATACACTAAAGTTTGAAGTCTTGAACATTGATAGCTCCTGTTTTGTTTCCTTTGAAAAGATTCTTTTGGCTATTCTTGATTGTTTATGGTTTCATATGAATTCCTTTTTTTTTTTTTTTTTTAGTTGGAGTCTCATTCTCTTACCCAATCTGGAGTGCAGTAGACGCTCATGGCCACAGCAACATCGACCTGCTGGGCTCCAGTGATCCTTCAGCCTCAGTCTTCCAATTAGTCTGATTTACAGGCATGTGCTACAATGCAAAACTGATTTTTTCATTTATTGTTGAGATGATATCTCGCTGCCCTGGTGGGTCTCGAACCCGCGGGCTCAGGCACTCCAGTCACCTCAGCCTCTCAAATGTGCGGGATTACAAGCTGAGCCACCGAGCCCGACGTATATGAATACTTAATTGTAATTTCCACGGCTGAGGAGAATGATGTTCACTTAATGGTTATTTCATTGAATCTGTAGATTGACTAAAAGGCTAACTTTTACATTAAAGAGGTAAGGAACTTCAGGAAAACAAGCATGTCAAATTGTCATTTATGACATCAGCCTCAGAACTTTGACATCATACTGGGAGGGATCTTGACTACTGGGCAATTCTTAGGCTTCAAGGGCTTGTGTACAGTGCTCTGCCAAATGCGGTAGACATGGTGGATTTCATTCCCAAGAAGTAAAGAAAACCATGTTTTCACACATATCCAAAAACTTCTCCAGGGATAAGTGACCATTCAAGAATCCACTAAACGAGGTAGTCTTTTTTGTTTTTAGTAAAGCAGTATTTATTGAGAGGACAGAGAAATTCCCAACCTGGGAGGAGACCTGAGAGGGTTGCCCGCGAGGTAGTCTTTTATTATTATGGTCACCGAATCCTGTTGGAGCTTGGTTATAGCACAACCTCATACTATTTTAGCACTTTCTTTAGTTCAGAAAATTTTGGATGTATTTAGTAGTATGTAACAGCCTTTGAGCCGTTTTTCTAACAAGATTTGAACATCGCATTAGCAAAGATCATCGTCAATTTTCCAGAATTTTCAATTATCTAAATTTTTTTTTTTTTTGAGTTGGAGTCTCACTCTGTCGCCCAGACTGGAGTGCAGTGGCCGCTCCCAGCCACCGCAGTCTCGACGTGCTGGGCTCTGGTGATCCTTCCACCTCAGCCTTCCAAGTAGCCGGAATTACAGGCATGTGCTACCACGCCCGGCTGATTTTTTGATTTATTGTAGAAATGAGGTCTTGCTGCCCAGGCGGATCTCGAACCCGCGGACTCAGGCAATCCACTCACCTCAGCCTCCCAAAGGCGCGGGATTACAGGCTGAGCCACCAAGCCCGGCTATCTAAATTTTTATACTAAAGAGGAGCCCAAATACGTACTACTTTGTAAATCTCCATGTTATTTTGGTTTATGTATATTGGGCCCCAAATTCTCTTTTTTTGTGTGTGCCTGATATTAAAAGCTTGGTGATTAAGAGTATCAGATTAATCGGACACTTTGTTGCAGTGTGCAGCATTATGTCTTAGGTAGAGAAAATACTAGGCGATTCAATGGAAATACTCTTTTAAAAATATAAATTGGGTTAAAATATAAAGGGAATGTGATTTTTTTTATTTCCTTCAAATATATAAGGGAAACTTTTCTCTAAGTATTGCACAACTGTAACATTTAATCAAAATTAACAAGCAGAAAATAAACAGTGCACCAAGAAATTGTACACAAATTTTCAGAATGGAGAAAATTCTATTAAATTGCTATACTGTTTTATTTTCTAAAATTTGTAAGATTTATTATGCATTCTGCCTTCTGAATAGCACTTAGGTAAACTGAATCTTAAGGTTCAGTTATCTAAGAATGATATAGATATGGAAACTCACCAAGTTTCAATTTAGGCAGAATAAAATATTCAGCATTTCTGTGAGAAACACTGTAGTTTTCAATTTTGAAGGCAGAATTATACCATGTATTCTAACGTATTAAAAGGAAAAGGAGCTATCATTGGAGTATTATACACTTCTTAAAAAAATCAATCCCTGCATAATGAACATTTTAGGCACAACCTTGAATTGTAACCCTTTTTAAAGTAAAAAAAATAAATAAAATATTGAATAAACAAATAAAGTCTGTTGCATGTTTTACAGCTTTCATTTCTTTCTTTTTTTAAATTTTTTAAAAATGTGGGGTACAATTCAGAGTTAGATATACAAGCATTGATAATGTAGGGTCCCTGGTTGATGAGGTATACCCCTGGCTTCCTTAGCAGCGTTCCTCCACTGCCAATTTCACCCCTCCCCCTAAACAGTTTTCCACGACTGCCAATCACTTTCTTACGGCACTATAAATGATCAAGTTCAGCTCATGAGTGAGAACATATGAAACTTTGTTCTTTGTTTCTGTGGTAAATCACTGAAAATGACCTACCTCATAAACATCAAACGTTCTGCAAAATCCTAATATCTGTCCTTTTTTATGGCTGCATAATATTTCACTGTGTATACACCACATTTATTTTATCTATTCCAGATTTTGATGGGCAACATGTTGCTACCATGTTTTTTGCAATTGTGATTAGAGCGGCAAGAAACATACTTGTCTAGGTATGATTTCGGTAAAATGAATTGAGTTCCTCCAGGTATACTCTCTACAGTGGAATTACTGAGTCACATAGTAGGTCAATATCTTGTCCCTTCAAAAACCACCACATTCTTTTCCAAAGATGTTGCTCAACTTTTCAGTCCACATGCTATGTAGAGGCACTTATTTTTTCCCAAATCCTTACCAGTCTCTGTTATTGTTTGTTTTATTAATAATGGCCAGTCTTAGAGGGTGTATGCGGTATTTCAAAGTGGTCTCATTTGCATTTCTTTCAGGATGAGTGAGTCTGAGCAATTTTCATGCGTCTGCTGACTGCCCGTATCTCTTCTTATGAAAAGTGTCCAATCACGTATTTTGCACACTTTTCCAAGGGAATGTTTGTCTGATTTTTCTGAGTGTTTGAGTTTCTTGTAGATCCTAGATATTATACTTTTTACAGATATATAGTTGGAGAATCGTTTTTCCCATTCTGTTGGCTATATCCCTTCTCTTCTGATGGTTTCTTTTGTTTTGCAGAAATATATTAATTTGATGAGATCCAACTTATCTAACATATCTTACGGCATGGGAATTTAGGGTTCTGAAGGGGAATTAGTTTCCAGTTCCAGTTTCCATAATGGTGATTCCTGTTTTTTTCTAAGATTATTATAATTTTGTGTTTTAAGTTGAGGTCTTTGATTCATGTAGAGTTAATGTGTATGGTGATAGTTAGGGGTCTTTTTTCAATCTTGTGCATGTGTTCAGCCTTTTTCCAGCACCATTTACTGAATATGTTCTCCATTACCCATTGGATCTTGGAGGTATTTTCAAAGATGAGTTGGTTGAGAATTTGAGAATTTCATTCTCTGTTCTGATCCATTGGCCTACAGACCCATTCTTGTACCAATACCAGGCTGTATTGATTACTGTAAATGTATAGTAAAGTTGGATGTCTGGAGCAGTGATTGCCTCTGCTTTGTTTCTTTTGATAAGATTCTTTTGGCTATTCTTGATTGTCTATGGTTTCATATGAATTCTTCTATTTTATATTTTTTTGAAGTTGGTATCTCACCCTGTCACCCAGACTGGAGTGGAGTGGCCGCTCCCGCCCACCGCAGCCACGACCTGCTGGGCTCCGGCAATCCTTCGGCCTCAGCCTCCAAGTAGCCTGATTTACAGGCATGCGCTACGATGCCTGGCTGATTGTTTGATTTATTGTAGAGATGATGACTCACTGTCCAAACGTATCTCAAAACCGCGGGCTGAGGCAGTTCACTCACCTCAGCCTCCTAAAGGCGTGGGATTACAGGCTAAGCCACCGAGCCCGGCTCATATGAATTCTTTATTATAATTTCCATGTCTGAGAAGAATGATGTTAACTGAACGGTTATTTCATTGAATCTGTAGATTGCCTAAAAGGATAATTTTTACATTAAAGAATAAGCAAAGTTTGAAAAACAAGCATGTGTAATTGTCATTTATGACATCAGCTTCAGAACTTTGACATCATACTGGGAGGGAACTTGACTACTGAGCAATTCTTAGACTTCAAGGTCTTGTGTACAGTGCTCTGCCAAATGTGGTATACATGGTGGATTTCATTCCCAAGAAGTGAAGAAAACCATGTGTTCACACCTATTCAAAAGCTTCTCCAGGGATAAGTGACCATTCAAGAATCCATTAAACGAAGTAGTGTTTTTTGGGTTTTTTTTTTTTGGTAAAGCAGTATTTATTGAGAGGACAGAGAAAATCCCACACTGGGTGGGGACCTAAGGGTGCTGCCCACGAGGTAGTCTTTTATTATTATGGTCACCAAATCCTGCTGGAACTTGGTTATAGCACAACCTCGTCAATTTTCCAGAATTTTCAATCATGTAAATTTTTATACTAAAGAGGAGCCCAAATACTTACTACTTTGTAAATCTCCATGTTATTTTGGTTTATATATATTGGGCCCCAAATTCTCTTTTTTCTGTGTGCCTCATTGTAAATGTTTGGTGATTAAATGTATCAGATTAATCAGATACTTTGTTGCAGAGTACAGCATTAAGTCTTAGGTAGAGAAAATAGTAGGCAATTCAGTGGAAACACACTTTTAAAAATATAAATTGGGTTAATATATAAAGGGAATGTGATTTTATGTTTTCTTCAAATATATAAGGGGAACTTTTCTCTAAGGATTGCACTTCTGTAACATTTAATCAAAATTAACATGCAGAAAATACAGAGTGCATCAAGAAAATGTACACAAATTTTCAGAATGGAAAAAGCTGTATTAAATTATGATATTTTTATTTTCTAAAATTTTTAAGATTTATTATGCATTCTGCCTTCTGATATAGATCTGGAATCTCAACTAGTTTCAATTTAGGCAGAATAAAACATTCAGAATTTATGTGAGAAACACTGTAGTTGTCAATTGTGAAGGCAGAATTATACAATGTATTCCAATGTATTAAAAGGAAAAGGAGTTATCATTGGAGTATTATACAAATCTTTAAAAATCAACCCTGCATAATGAACATTATAGGCCCAACCCTGAATTTTAACCATTTTTAAAGTAAAAAAAAATAAAAATAGAATAAACAAGTAAAGTCTGTTGCATGGTTTACAGCTTTCATTTATTTATTTATTTGTTTTATTTTTTAAAAAAATGTGGGGTACAAATCAGAGTTAGATATCCACACATTGATTATGAAGGGTCCCTGTTTAATGAGGTATGCCACTCCCTTCCTTAGCAGTATTCCTTCACTGCCATTCTCACTCCTCCACCTAATCAGTTTTCCACAACTACCAATCACTTTCTTACAGCACTCTAAGTGATCAAGTTCAGCTCATGAGTGAGAACATATGGAACTCTCTTCTTTATTTCTGTGAGAAATCACTGAAAATGACCTACCTCATATTCATCAAATGTTCTGCAATATCCTTCTATCTGTCCTTTTTCATGGCTGCATAATATTCCACTGTGTATATACCACATTTATTTTATCCATTCCAGCTTTGATGGGCTACATGGTTGGTACCATGTTCTTTGCTATTGTGATTAGAGCTGCAAAAAACATACTTATGCAGGTGTCTTTTCAGTTAAATGATTTGAGTATATTTGTAGGTATATTTTCTACAGGGGAATTATTTGCCGGAGTCCAGCTCCAGCCGGATTCATGGTACCTCAAAGGTGGAGATGGCATTGGCGATGGGGGGGAAGAAGAAAGAGAGAAAGAGAGAAGAGAAGAGAAAGAAATAGACTGGACTCCAGTCTAGTGCAGAAGTGATGTGTGTTATTGGGAATTACAACGGCTCTTTTATAAACAAAGTCAGATGTGGGAGAGGCATCCCCCACCCACCAGAAATCATAACCCTTGAAAACTTAATCAATGATTGCCTTTAAACCTTTTTCATATGATAATCTTAAAATCCCATAACAAAGGATAACCTAATCTGTGACTGACATATTCTATAAACCTTTTTCATCCTAAGCTGATTGATTTATGCCAAGTTAAACATTTCTATAGAAGTTTAAGTATTTACTTTACAAATGAAAGTGGCCCATCACAGAATGTTTGGAATGTGCCCCAGTCCAAAGTTCACAGTTGGCTGTCTTCTAAAACTATACTCTTCAATTTACACCTTCAATAAATCCTAAGATCATAACCCAGAAGCCTGTGACCAATACTGAGGCTCTTAGATGTGACCCGAGTTTGAATTATAACTTGTGTGAAAGCCAAAACTGCAGTTTGTGGGAAATGGGAACAATGAGCTTCTAAAGTTAGCTTGTGTTCATCCCGGTTTCAGAGTTTTTATATTTTGAGCTCACAGTAGCTTATTATGGTTAGTGCTGAGTTGAAAGGGGTGGAAATGGGGTCAAATAGCTCCTGAACGCATCCTCGTGGTCTCAGGGGTCAACGGCCCTTCCTGATCCCTAATGCTTAGTGCGCCTCCGTGGCCGGCTTCCAACATCTCCCTCTGTTTTTTTTTTTTTTTAGCATGAAACCAGGAAACTCCGTATTGCTCTTCCTTAGCACTCTGAAGATGATTCGGAGTAAACACAGCAAGAAAAGAATCACTGCTCCACAAATGCCCACATCGATGAGTATAGATATTAATGATTTTTGATTAGCAAATAATGCCTGAATTTCTTGATGTCATTTAGTAAGGTGTATACTCAGGTCTGAATGGTTCCAAATTCCAAATTACTTTGTCCCAAGTATGGACAGATTTAAACTCAGAGTGACATTGGAGAGCCAATTTGTTTTTTAAGGTCACAAGTTCTTGCCCTACTGCTAAAACTCCTTCCTCCAAAGCACTAACCCTACTTTCCAACTTCTGGTCTATGTTTTCCTGAATAACTATGGCAATAGAAACGTTTTTAGACAGCCGATCAGCAAACGTAGTTGTATGAACTTCCCTAGATAATGCTACAGCTCAAAAGTAGCTATTAAAGCTGTAACTCCTAAAATTAAAAGTAGCCAAAAATCTTTTCTGTCTTTCTAAAAGAGCATTCGCCTCATACAATATTTGTAAACCATATGCATCATACCAACGAGATGACAATTATACAAGAATCATCAAATAAGATGACTGCTCAAGAATAACAAAACCTTCGTAAAAGGCATTAGTTAAACAGTTAGTTAAAAATACACCCAGTACAAGACACCTTATAAACATTGCTATGATACTCAATTTTAACAACTTAGTACTTATTTCATATTAAAAACACATAAGAGAACTGCAAGCATCTCTAATGTGGTACTGCTGAGTTTGTCCAACAGGCCTAGACAGGCTGACTGGTTGAAGGGCTCTGAAGGCTCTCCACAAATGACGTTGAATGACTTGTCTGGTACCCATTCATTGGAGTGCCTTATAGTTGCAGCAAGCATAGAGCCATCAAAACCCCAGTCACTAATATATAATCTTTCACCAGGTACAGTATAGTTCACCTTAGAGTTATAAGCACAGTCTCTCCATTTCTGGAAGCCAGTATCTCGCTGGATGAGTGACCAGTCCTTTTCCATATCATTGAAGGGACAAGCAGGTACACTGAGAGGTGGTGTCCATTAAACACATTAAACACAATTGAACAATTAAGGTCACAGCTGTGATTGAGCAAAGATATACTAGTATACAAGCCAACACCCACTTCCTGCATCTCTGCAGTACAGTTGGTGAAAGAGTTGCAGATCCCCTTGTCCTGGGTTTGGCATCGGATACAGTCACACTTAAAGCAGTATTGGTCCCTCAGCTGCTTCCGATGCTCTTCACTGGTCATCAGCATATCCAGGTAGCAGATGGTGAGCTCTTCTCCCACCTCGATGTCTCGGATTGCACGCAGTAAGTTTATCATATGTTTTTGGTCCTACATTCTTTTCTCCTCCCAGTTTTTAAAGACTTTAAGGGCTGTGTCCAATAATTATAGTTGAGGGGTTTGTGGGCCCTTTTCTAATTTTTTGAGTTTGCGCCAGTGCTGACTGAGAGATAAAATACATCCAAAAGAACTTGTCCTTCCAGTCTGGTCTGCTTATTAACACCTATTTTGTAGTTAGCTAACAGGATTCACTTATATGATTCCTTTACTTCCATCTGGGAAAGTTGAACTTGAGAAAAATTTATCATAAGAAGACAACAAAGAAGAATTTTTAACATCCTTTTGTCCGAGCCACCCCCTTGAGAAGAGACACGTGGGGGGGGGTGAGAAGTCTGGAGGCTGGGATCAGGTGCCGTGGCCTTTGGCACCTGCCCCTTCTCCGAAGGTAAAAGAGAAAGACTGAAAGTCAGAGCTAGGCACCACGGCCGTAGATGCCTGCCCTTCCTTCACAGATAAAGGCAAAGGGACTCACAGAACATATTACAAGAAACAAGAGTAGTAGGGAAGGCAGGAAATGGAGTTGTAGGAGGAGTAGGAGAGGACAAAGGAAGTGAAAGCCCTTATTTTGTTTACATTTTTCTCCGGTCTATTCCTTTGATTCAACAGGATTCATGCCACCCATCTCAGTCTTTGGGTTAGCGGGGGCATTTCGAATGAATCAATCAGGAATCCAAACAGTAGTTGATGCATCCTGTGGAAATATGTAAGCATATTCTCTCCCACTGGTTAGTAATATATCAGGCCCCCTCCATTGGCGTGTGAGAAGATCCTTCCATTTTACCATAGGTCTAACATTTCCTCCTGGGTTCCAGTGTCTAGCCATAGCTGAATTGCCTGAAGAATCCAAATTTAAATGGTTTATAACAAATAAAGCATGATTTAAAACATGATGAGGAGAACTATACCTAAACTCCCCCTCTTGTAATTTATGTATTTGATTTTTTAAAGTTTGATGGGCTCTTTTAATTATGGCTTGACCCTGCGCGATATAAGGAATTCCTGTAGAATGAAAAATATTAAATTGAGAACAAAACTGTTGAAAAGATTTTGATGTATATGCAGGACCATTGTCAGTCTTAAGTTGTTTTGGCATACCTAATTGTGAGAAACAACAAAAAAAAATAAATGTTGCACCACATCCTTGTAAGCTTCTTCAGTTCTTGCTGAGGCTAAAATAGCGTGACAAAATGTATCCACAGTAACATGCAAATAAGACAATTTTCCAAATATAGGTACATGAGTTACATCCATTTGCCATAATACATTAGGTTTTAATCCTTGTGGATTAACTCCTGCTGGAACATTAACAAAAGTAAGACATGCTGGACAATTCTTGACAATCTGCCTTGCTGCTTCCCTAGGTATCTGAAATTTATAATGTAAAGCAGTAGCATTTTGATGATGAATATTATGAGATAGTTGAACTTGAGTGACTGCCTCTGTCTCCAAAGTTGCATAGATGGCAGGTTTTGTTAAATTATCAGCCAATTGATTACCCTCATGTAGAGGTCCCAGAAGGCTGGAATGAGATCTGACATGGCCAACGAAAAATTGCTCTTTTCTAACATGAATCAATTGATGCAGTTGTATAAGCAATTCCAAAATTATGGTTTTACTAACAGGAATAGTTGCTGTCTCAATATGAGAAAACAGCCCTTGAACATAACAAGAATCAATATACAGGTTAAATCTCTTGTATTTTAGAGCAGTAAAGGCATATAAGACAGCTATTAAGTCTGTTTTGTGTGCTGAAGTCTCTGAAGTACTTAAAACATGAGGTTTGTCATTCATTATTGCCACTGCTTTACCATTAGAAGAGCCATCAGTAAAAACCAATACTGCTCCCTCGAGGGGGCTAAGGAACATGCACCAGGAATAATTATAGGATTACATTTCACAAACTGCAACAATGGATTTCTAGGCAAATGAAACAAAATTTTTCCTCTAAAATCAATCAAAGCTACTTGCCAATCATCATTAGTTTGCAACAAGGTTTGAAACTGAATTTTGTCATATGGGATGCTGATATTATCCACATCTTTTCCAAACAATTCCACGCTTCTCTGTCTTCCTTTGGTTATTAGCAAAGCTACTAAGTACAGATAAGATGCTAAAACTTTTTTAGAGGAAACCAGTAAATGTAACCATTCCATAGGTCCTTCCTGCCACAAGCACCCTGTTGGTGTATAAGTAGCCAACACAATTAATTCCCATGGTATATCATAACTTACTCTTTTCATCCTTTGGGACTCAATGGCCTTTTCCACGAGAGTTAAGGCCTCTTTTGCCTCGGGTGTTAAGACTCTTTTAGAAGTGGGGGAGGGATCCCCCTGCAGTATATCGAAAAGAGGCTTTAAATCTGCAGTAGTGACATGTAAATATGGTCTCAGTCAATTAATATCTCCTAACAGTTTCTGACAATCATTTAAGGTAACCAAATGATTCTTCCTCAATTGTAGAGGTTGATGACTCACAGTTTGAGTGTTGAACACTCGGCCAAGATAAGTAAAGGTCGGGTTGGTTTGAATTTTTTCAGGAGAAATTTTCAAACCACAATTAGTCAATGCTGTTACTGTTTCATTCCAAACATTATGCAAATGAGCATGATCTGCATGAGCCAATAAAATATCATCCATGTAATGAATTAAATAAAGATTAGGATATTGGTTTCTTATATCCGGCAAGGCTGCATCTACAAACCTCTGGCACAAGGTAGGGCTGTTTTTCATACCTTGTGGCAGGACCTTCCATTGATATCTCTAGAATGGCTGCTTTAAGTTATAAGAAGGTAAACTAAATGCAAATCTTTTACAGTCTTGAGAACTTAAAGGCATAGAAAAAAGCAATGCTGTAGATCAATAACTGTGATGTTATAATCAGCAGGAATAGCAACTGGAGATGGCAGCCCAGGCTGCAATGCACCCATAGCCTCCATGGTGGCATTAATGGCTCTTAGATCCTGTAAAAGTCTCCATTTTCCAGATTTCTTTTTTATAACAAATATAGGAGTATTCCAAGGACTGGTAGAAGGCTCTATATGGCCAGCCTCCAACTGCTGTTGAACTAATTCTCTTGCTGCCTTAAGTTTCTCTGAGGTATGGGCCATTGTTCCACCCAAACTGGTTTATCATCTTTCCAGGTAATGGAATCAGCAGCCTCAGGAACAATGGCCCCTAGGACAAATTTGAAAAGCCAATACCAGACCGGTCTTTCCTCTCTGAAAACTGAACAGGTCCTTTTATGCCCTGTGTGTTCCTTCCAAGTCCCTTTAAGGGATCGCATCCTATTTGTAGCATTTGCGCTGACACCTTGTCATCTGGACTACACAGAATCATGCCCATTTGAGCAAGAATATTGTGTTCCCAAAGTGTAATGGGATGGAAGGAATGATGTAGGGACAAAAGGTTCCTGAAGTTTTGTTATCTGTCCAATTTAAGATTTGAGAACTTTTGGCTACAGAGGGCGCTCAACCAATACCAATGAGTCCTGATGGGCCTGCTTGTGTTGGCCAGGAAGACGGCGTCTTTCCCAGCAATACAAGGAACATCAGCCTCTGTATCTAGCAGACATTTAATTTTAACTCCCTGAATATATAAATCTTTTAGAGGTCAGGAGTTAGTAATTTCCTGAACCCAGAGAGCGAAATTGCTTGAGCCAAATCCAGAGTCACCCCTGGGCTTATCGGTTAGAGACTTGCCCATTTTATGATAGGGTAAGAGTAGTAACTGAGCTATTCTTTGACCTTCATAAAATTGTACAGTTTTGCTAGGGGGAGCAACAAGTAACTGGATTTCCCCTGTGTAGTCAGAGTCCACCACTCCAGGAATCACAGAAAATCCTTGTAGAGACAAGGAATTTCCTCCTAATATTATACCCACAATTCCATCCGGGACAGGGCCCTTCACTTCCAAGGGAATTGGGGTAACTGGAACATCTGGAGTTAATATTGTTGTGGGGGAAGAACGGAGGTCCAGTTCTGTGCTCCCTTGGGTGGCTCTGATGAGTTCTGAGATGTGACAAAGGGAACAAACGGGTTCATGCTGGGATCTGCCCCTATTGTTATTTGGGGCCAGGGCCGGCCCCTCTGCCCGTTTCCTGGAATTGGCACCATAGATCGTTGTTTAGTTAACAGAGTGCCATTTTTATGAAATTTGGATTTGCAATCCCTAACCCAATGAAATCCTCTCTGACACCTGGGACACAGAGACTTTGGTCGAGGACTCTCATTAGGCTGTTGCATCACGGCTTCCTGAAACCCTTGTTTAGCTGGGCAGTTTCTACTAATATGGCCAGGCAGCCCACAATTATAACAAGTTAAAACCGAGCTATTTTTTGATCTATTGTTACCATTTTGCATTCCCTGCACAAATTATGCATAAGTTTCTCCCTTCAAGGCAGTGGTTATTGCCATACCCTGCATAACGGCAGGGTTAATATCAGCACACTGCCTGATATAATCAGTTAATTGTCCTGCTCTTCTAATCGGTCTAATCAAAGCTTGGCAAGTACTGTTAGCATTCTCAAAAGCCAACTGTATAATAAGGATATCTGTTGCTTCTGCATTAGAGATTACTCTATTTACTGCTTTTGTAAGTCTAGAGAGAAACTCCTCATAAGTTTCATCTGTTTTCTGCTTAACATCAGATAGTGAGGTAGTCTGAGTAGAATTAGTAGGTAACTTCTTCCAAGCTTCACTTGCACATGAATTTACCTGGATTAAAACTTCCTTGGGTAAGATTAGTTGACTGTCAACTGACTCATATAATCCTCTTCCTAACAGCATATTGCTAGAAATATGAAACTGATTTGGATCCCTCTACTGGTTAGCAGCCTTCTGGATCCTTACCTGATCTTCAAATTCAGTTTTCCATAGTAAATAGGCTCCTCCTGACAAACAGCTTTTAGCAAGATGCCACCAATCTTGTGGTGTCATCCACCAAGTGGCAAATTGTTCCATAATAGTAATAGTATAAGGGGCCGTAGGATCATACTGAGTACAAGCCTCTTTAAGTTCCTTAATCAATTTATATGGTAGCGGTTCCCAATGAGATGACTCGTTTACTGTGCCTTCTTCCATATAAAGCACTGGAAAGCAAGAAGACAAGGTAAAATCTCCCTCTACTCAGCTTTTTTTCTGGCTCCCTGCATACCTACATTAGCCGGAGACACATACCCAGGTGTGAATTTCAGTGTTTTCACCTTATTTCTAATAAAGGGTATGGGAGGAGGTACCTTGGCAACATTACTAGGATTTTTTCGCTTATGACACCCAGTCACTTCCTCCTCCAACTCCATTTCCTCCTCGGGGAAAAATTTATCATGTAAAGGAGGTGCTGAGGCAATGGCCAGCAGGGGAGTGTCTTTATTTTTGGTCGGAATTTTAGAAAGATCGTGCTGTGGATTTAAAGCATCTCAGATAATATTCCATAAAGCTAAGGCATACAAAATGCAAAAGGCAAGCCAATTGGTTCCACTATCTGACAATATGTTCAAAATACTAGTAGACATGTTCCTTACTTTAGATTCATTCTGGCCCATGATTCAATCATGGCTCTTAAACTGCTCACACTTCCTTGCTCTGCCTGTCTCTACAGAGGGGTCTGTGGCACACTGGGTGAGGTCCTATCCATCCCGAAAAAGAAAAAGAAAGCTTACCTTGAGGCCCCACGTTCAGGTGCCACTTGCCAGAGTTCAGCTCCAGCCGGGATCTGGGTACCTCAAAGGTCGAGATGGCGTTGGCGATTGGGGGGAAGAAGATAGAGAGAGAGAGAGACTGGACTCCAGTCTAGTGCAGAAGTGATGTGTGTTATTGGGAATTACAATGGGTCTTTTATACACAAAGTCAGATGAGGGAGTGCCATCCCCCACCCACCAGAAACCTTAATCAATGAAAACTTAATCATATGTTCGCCTTTAAACCCTTTTCATATGATAATCTTAAAATCCCATAACAAAGGATAACCTAATCCATGACTGACATATTCTATAAACCTTTTTCATCCTAAGCTGATTGATTTATGTCAAGTTAAACAATTCTATGGAAGCTTAAGTATTTACTTTACAAACGAAAGTGGCCCATCACAGAATGTTTGGAATGTGGCCCAGTCCAAAGTTCACAGTGGGCTACCTGCAAGTAACCCAGCCGCATTCTTTCAACAAAATGGCTGTCTTCTAAAACTATATTCTACAATTTACACCTTCAATAAATTCTAAGATCATGACCCAGAAGCCTGGGACCAATACTAAGGCTCTTAGATGTGACACGAGTTTGAATTATAAGTTGTGTGAAATCCAAAACTGCAGTTTGTGGAAGAATGGGAGCAATGAGCTTCTAAAGTTAGCTTGTGTTTGTCCCGGTTTCAGAGTTTTTATGTTTTGAGCTCACAAGAGTTTAATCTGGTTAGTGCTGAGTAGAAACGGGGACGGAATGGGGTCAAATAGCTCCCAAAGGCATCCTAGAGGTCTCAGAGTCAAGGGCCCTTCCGGATCCCTAACGCTCAGTGGGCCTCCGTGGCTGGCTTCGAACAATTACTGAGTCACATTGTAGGTCGATATCTTGTCCCCACCACACTGTTTTCCAATGATGTTGCTCTACTTTTCAGTCCACATGCAGTTTAGAAGCATTTATTTTTTCCCAAATCCTTACCAGCCTCTGTTATTGTTTGTTTTATTAATGATGGCCAGTCTTACAGGGGGTATATGGTATTTCAAATTTGTCTCATTTGCATTTCTTTGATGATGAGTGTGGCTGACCAATTTTCATGGGTCTGCTGGCTGCCCATATCCCTTCTTATGAAAAGTGTCCAATCACGTATTTTGCACACTTCTCAAAGGGAATGTTTGTCTGATTTTTCTGAGTGTTTGAGTTTCTAGTAGATCCTAGATGTTATGCTTTTTTATAGATATATAGTTGGAGAATTGTTTTTCCCAATTTGTTGGCTGTATCCCTGCTCTTCTGATGGTTTCTTTTGTTTTGCAGATGTATATTAATTTGATGAGACCCCACTTGTCTAACTTACTTTTTACGGCATCAGTATTTAGGGTTCTGAAGAGGAATTAGTTTCTGGTTCCAGTTTCCATAATCGTGTCTCCTGTGCTTTCTAAGGTTATTATAATTTGGTGTTTTATGTTTAGTCTTTGATCCACTTAGAATTAATGTGTATGGTGATAGTTAGGGGTCCTGATTCAACCTTGTGCAAGGGTTCAGCCATTTCCCAGCACCATTTATTAAAAATGTTTTCCATTACCCACTGGATCTTGGAGTTTTTTCCAAGATGTGTTGTTTGGGAATTTGAGGATTTCATTTTCTGTCCTGATCCATTGGCTTATGGACCTATGCTTGTACCAACACCAGGCTGTGTTGATTATTGTAAACATATAGTAAAGTTTCAAGGCTTGAACAGTGCTTTGTTTCTTTTGAAAAGATTCTTTTGGCTATTCTTGATTGTTTATGGTTTCATATGAATTCCTATTTTTTTTTTTTGAGTTGCAGCCTCATTCTCTCACTCAGTCTGGAGTGCAGTAGTCGCTCATGGCCACCACAGCCTCGACCTGCTGTGCTCCAGTGATTCTTCCAACTCATCCTTCCACCTAGCCTGATTTACAGGCATGCACTACCATGCCAGACTGATTATTTCATTTATTGTTGAGATGATATCTCGCTGCCTGGGTGGGTCTCGGACCCACAGGCTCAGGCAGTCCAGTCACCTGAGCCTCCCAAATGCGTGGGAATACAGGCTGAGTCACTGAGCCCGACTTATATGAATACTTTATTGTAATTTCCAGGGCTGAGAAGAACGATGTTAACTTAATGGTTATTTCTTTGAATCTGTAGATTGACTAAAAGGCTAACTTTTACATTAAAGAGGTAAGGAACTTCAGGAAAACAAGCATGTCAAATTGTCATTTATGACATCAGCCTCAAAACTTTGACATCATACTGAGAGGGATCTTGACTACTGAGCAATCCTTAGGCTTCAAGGATATGTGTACAGTGCTCTGCCAAATGCGATAGACATGGTGGATTTCATTCCCAAGAAGTAAAGAAAACCATGTTTTCACACCCATCCAAAAACTTCTCCAGGGATAAGTGACCAATCAAGAATCCACTAAATGAGGTAGTCTTTTTTGTTTTTAGTAAAGTAGTATTTATTGAGAGGACAGAGAAATTCCCAAACTGGGAGGAGACCTGAGAGGGTTGCCCGCGAGGTAGTCGTTTATTTTATGGTCACCAAATCCTCTTGGAGCTTGGTTATAGCACAGCCTCATACTATTTAAGCACTTTCTTTAGTTTAGAAAATTTTGGATGTATTTAGAAGTATGTAACAGCCTTTGAGCCGTTTTTCTAACAGGATTTGAACATCACTTAAGCTAAGATCATCATCAATATTCCAGAATTTTCAATTATCTAAATTTTTATATTAAAGAGGAGCCCAAATACCTACTACTTTGTAAATCTCCATGTTATTTTGGTTTATGTATATTGGGCCTCAAATTCTCTTTTTTCTGTGTGCCTGATTTTAAAAGCTTGGTGATTAAGAGTATCAGATTAATCAGATACTTTGTTGCAGTGTACAGCATTATGTCTTATGTAGAGAAAATACTAGGCGATTCAATGGAAATACTCTTTTAAAAATATAAATTGGGTTAAAATATAAAGGGAATGTGATTTTTAAAATTTCCTTCAAATATATAAGGAAAACTTTTCTCTAAGGATTGCACATCTGTAACATTTAATCAAAATTAACAAGCAGAAAATATAGAGTGCACAAAGAAATTGTACACAAATATTCAGAATGGAAAAATATCTATTAAATTAAGATACTGTTTTATTTTCTAAAATGTTTAAGATTTATTTGCATTCTGCCTTCTGAATAGCACTTGGGTAAACTGAATCTCAAGGTTCCGTTATCTAAGAATGATATAGATCTGGAAACTCAACAAGTTTCAATTTAGGCAGAATAAAATATTCAGCATTTCTGTGAGTAACACTGTAGTTGTCAATTTTGAAGGCAGAATTATACCATGTATTCTAATGTATTAAAAGGAAAAGGAGCTATCATTGGAGTATTATACACTTCTTAAAAAATCAATCCCTAGCCAGGCTCGGTGGCTCAGCCTGTAATCCCGTGCCTTTGGGAGGCTGAGGTGAGTGAATTGCCTGAGCCCGCGGGTTTGAGACCCGCCTGGGCAGCGAGACCTCATCTCTACAATAAATCAAAAAATCAGCTGGGCGTGGTGGTGCATGCCTGTAATTCCAGGGTACTCGGAAGGCTGAGGCGGAAAAGGGTCGCCGGAGCCCAGCAAGCCGAGGCTGCGGTGGCCGGGAGCGGCCACTGCTCTCCAGTCTGGGTGACAGAGTGAGACTCCAACTCAAAAAAAAAAAAAAATCAATCCCTGCATAATGAACTTTTCTAGGCACAACCCTGAATTGTAACCATTTATAAAGTAAAAATATAAATAAAATATTGAATAAACAAAGTGTGTTGCATGTTTTACAGCTTTCATTTCTTCCTTTATTTATTTATTTTAATTTTTTAAAAATGTGGGGTACAATTCAGAGTTAGATATACAAACATTGATAATGCAGGATCCCTGGTTGATGAGGTATAACCCTTGCCTCCTTAGCAGTATCCCTCCACTGCCAATCTCACCCCTCCCCCTAAACAGATTTCCACGACTGCCAATAACTTTCTTACAGCACTATAAATAATGAAGTTCAGCTCATGAGTGAGAACATATGGAACTCTGTTCTTTGTTTCTGTGGTAAATCACTGAAAATGACCTACCTCATAAACATCAAACTTTCTGCAAAATCCTTATATCTGACCTTTTTTATGGCTAGATAATATTCCACTGTGTATACACCACATTTATTTTATCCATTCCAGCTTTGATAGGCAACATGGTTGGTATCATGTTTTTTCCAATTGTGATTAGAACTGAAAGAAACTTACTTGTGTAGGTATCTTTTCTGTAAAATAATTTGAGTTCCTCCAGGTATATTCTCTACAGTGGAATTACTGAGTCACATGGTAGGTCAATATCTTGTCCCTTCAGAAACCACCACACACTTTTCCAAAGATGTTGCTCAGCCTTTCAGTCCACATGCAGTGTAGAAGCACTTATTTTTTCCCAAATTCTTACCAGCCTCTGTTATTTTTTGTTTTATTAATGATGGCCAGTCTTAGATGGGGTATTCGCTATTTCAAAGTGGTCTCATTTGCATTTCTTTGATGATGAGTGAGGCTGAGCAATTTTCATGTGTCTGCTGGCTGCCCGTATCTCTTCTTATGAAAAGTGTCCAATCACGTATTTTGCACACGTTTCCAAGGGAATGTTTGTCTGATTTTTCTGAGTGTTTGAGTTTCTTGTAGATCCTAGATGTTATGCTTTTTTACAGATATGTAGTTGGAGAATCGTTTCCCCTAAACTCTTGGCTTTATCCCTTCTCTTCTGGTGGTATCTTTTGTTTTGCAGAAATATATTAATTTGATGAGATTCAACTTGTCTAACTTACTTCTTATGGCATGGGAATTTAGGGTTCTGAACGGGAATTAGTTTCCGTTTCCAGTTTCCATAATGGTGACTCCTATTTTTTTTAGAAGATTATTATAATTTGGTGCTTTAAGTTTAGGTCTTTGATCCATTTAGAGTTTATGTGTATGGTGATAGTTAGAGGTCTTTTTGCAACCTTGTGCATGTGTTCTGCCTTTTCCCAGCACCATTTACTGAATATGTTCTCTATTACCCATTGGATCTTGGAGGTATTTTCAAAGATGAGTTGGTTGAGAATTTGAGAATTTCATTCTCTATCCTAATCCATTGGCCTACGGACCTATTCTTGTACCAATACGAGGCTGTATTGATTACTGTAAGCATATAGGAAAGTTGGAAATCTGGAGCAGTGATTGCTCCTGCTTTGTTTCTTTTGATAAGATTCTTTTGGCTATTCTTGATTGTTTATGGCTTCGTATAAATTATTCTATTTAATTTTATTGTTTTGGAATTGGTGTCTCACCCTGTCACCCATACTGGAGTGGAGTGGCCGCTCCACCCACCGCAGCCAAGACCTGCTGTGCTCCGGCGACCCATCGGCCTCAGTCTCCAAGTAGCCTGATTTACAGGAATGCGCTATGACGCCCGATTGATTGTTTGATTTATTGTAGAGATGATGTCTCGCCTCCCAGGCATATCTCAAAACCGCAGGCTCAGGCAATCCACTCACCTCAGCCTCCCAAAGGTGTGGGATTACAGGCTGAGCCACCGAGGCCAGCTCATATGAAATCTTTATTATAATTTCCAGGTTTGAGAAGAATTATGTTAACTGAACGGTTATTTCATTGAATCTGTAGACTGCCTAAAAGGATAATTTTTACGTTAAAAAAGTAAGCAAGTTTGGAAAACAAGCATGTCAAATTGTCATTTATGACGTCAGCCTCAGAACTTTGACATCATACCGGGAGGGACCTTGACTACTGAGCAATCTTTACGCTTCAAGGTCTTGTGTACAGTGCTCTGCCAAATGCAGTAGACATGGTGGATTTCATTCCCAAGAAGTGAAGAAAACCATGTTTTCACACATATCCAAAAACTTCTCCAGGGATAAGTGACCACACAAGAACCCACTAAACGAGGTAGTCTTTTTGTTTTTTGGTAAAGCAGTATTTATTGAGAGGACAGAGAAACTCCCACACTGGGAGGAGACCCTGAGGGTGTTGCCCGCTAAGTAGTCTTTTATTATGATGGTCATTGAATCCCGTTGGAGCTTGGTTATAGCAAAACCACATACTATTTGAGCGCTTTCTTTAGTTTAGAAACTTTGGATGTTTTTAGTAGAGTGTAACAGCATTTGAGCCGTTTTTCTAAGAGGATTTGAACATCGCTTTAGCTAAGATCATCGACAATTTTCCAGAATTTACAATTATCTAAATTTTTATACTAATGAGGGCCCAAATACTTACTACTGTGTAAATCTCCATGTTATTTTGGTTTATGTATATTGGGACCCAAATTCTCTTTTTTCTGTGTGCCTGATTTTAAATGCTTGGTGATTAAAGGTACCAGATTAATCAGATAGTGTGTTGCAGAGTAAAGCGTTATATCTTAGGTAAAGAAAATACTAGACGATTCAATGGAAATATTCTTTTAAATATATAAATTGGGTTAAAATATAAAGGGAATGTGATTTTATATTTCCTTCAAATAAATAAGGGAAAATTTTCTCTAATTATTGCACATCTGTAACATTTAATCAAAATTAACAAGGAGAAAATACAGAGTGCACCAAGAAAATGTACACAAATTATCAGAATGGAAAAGCTGTATTAAATTACGATACTGTTTTATTTTCTAAATTTTTAAAGATTTATTATGCATTCTGCCTTCTGAATAGCACTTAGGTACACTGGGTCTAAAAGTTCAGTTATCTAAGAATGATATAGATCTGGAATCTCAACAAGTTTCAATTTAGGCAGAATAAAACATTCAGAATTTATGTGAGAAACACTGTAGTTGTCAATTTTGAAGGCAGAATTATACATGTATTCTAACGTATTAAAAGGAAAAGGAGTTATCATTGGAGTATTATACACCTCTTAAAAAATCAATCCCTGCATAATGAACATTCCTAGGCTCAACCCCCAATTGTAACCATTTTTAAAGTAAATAAATAAAAAAATAAAAAGTAGAGTAAACAAATAAATTTTGTTGCACCTTTTACAGCTTTTATTTATTTGTTTGTTTGTTTTAATTTTTTAAAAAATGTGGGATACAATTTAGAGTTAGATATACAAACATTGATTATGTAGGGTCCCTGGTTAATGAGGTATGCCCCTCCCTTCCTTAGCATTATCCATCCACTGCCATTCTCACTCCTCCCTCTAAACACTTTCCCAAGACTAGCAATCATTTCCTAACAACACTCTAAGTGATCAAGTTCAGCTCATGAGTGAGAACATATGGAACTCTCTACTTTTTTCTGTGATAAATCACTGAAAATGGCCTACCTCATATCCATCAAACGTTCTGCAAAACCTTATATCTGTCCTTTTTTATGGCTGCATAATATTCCACTGTGTATATACCACATTTATTTTATCCATTCCAGCTTTGATAGGCAACATGCTTGGTACAATGTTTTTTGCAATTATGATTAGAGCTGCAAAAACCATACTTGTGCAGGTGTCTTTTCGGTAAAATGATTTGAGTTCCTCCAGGTATATTCTCTACAGGGGAATTGCTGAGACACGTGGTATGTAATATCTTGTCCCCTTAGAAACTACTGCACTGTTTCCCAAAGATGTTGCTCTACTTTTCAGTCCACATGCAGTTTAGAAGCATTTATTTTTTCCCAAATCCTTACCAGCCTCTGTTATGGTTTGTTTTACTAATGATTGCCAGTCTTACAGGGAGTATGAGGTATTTCAAATTGGTCTCATTTGCATTTCTTTGATGATGAGTGAGGCTGAGCAATTTTCATGTGTCTGCTGGCTCCCCGTATCACTTCTTATGAAAATTGTCCAATCACGTATTTTGTACTTTTCAAAGGGAATGTTTGTCTGATATATATATATTTTTTTGAGTTGGCGTCTCACTCTGTTACCCAGACTGGAGAGCAGTGGCCGCTCCCTGCCCCCGCAGCCTTGAGTGCTGGGCTCCGGCGATCCTTCTGCCTCAGCCTTCTGAGTAGCCAGAATTACAGGCATGCGCTACCACGCCCGGCTGATTTTTTGATTTGTTGTAGAGATGAGGTCTCGCCTGCCCAGGCAGGTCCCAAACCCGCAGGCTCAGGCAATCCACTCACCTCAGGCTCCCAAAGGTGCGGGATTACAGGCTGAGCCACTGAGTCCGGCTTGTCTGGTATTTCTGAGTGTTTGAGTTTCTTGTAGATTCTAGATTTTATGCCTTTTTCCGGATATATAGTTGGAGACTCGTCCTTCCAATTCTGTTGGCTGTATCACTGCTCTTCTGATGGTTTCTTTTGTTTTGCAGAAGTATATTAATTTGATGAAATCCCACTTGTCTAAATTACTTCTTACAGCATGGTATTTAGGCTTCTGTACAGGAATTAGTTTCCGGTTCCAGTTTCCATAATGGTGTCTTCTGTGTTTTCTAAGATTATTATGATTTGGTGTTTTATGTTTAGGTCTTTTATCCATTTAGAGTTAATGTGTATCATGATAGATAGTTGTTCTGTTTCAATCTTGTGCAAGTGTTCAGCCTTTTCCCATCACCATTTACTGAATTTGTTCTCCATTACCAAGTGGATCATGGAGGATTTTTTCCAAGATGAGTTGGTTGAAAATTTGAGGATTCATGCTCTGTCCTGATCCATTGGCTTATGGACCTATTCTTGTACCAATACCAGGCTGTATTGATTACTGTAAACATATAGGAAAGTTTGAAGCCTGG
This sequence comes from Cephalopachus bancanus, assembly GCA_027257055.1. NCBI lineage: Eukaryota > Metazoa > Chordata > Mammalia > Primates > Tarsiidae > Cephalopachus > Cephalopachus bancanus. Next base: position 382,177 of record JAPVLO010000954.1, on the reverse strand, counting down.
AACTGGGATAGCTCCTGCTTTGTTTCTTTAGATAAGATTCTTTTGGCTATTCATGATTGTTTATGGGTTCATATGAATTCTTTATTGTAATTTCCAGGACTGGGAAGAATGATGTTAACTTAATGGTTATTTCATTGAAACTGTAGGTTGACTAAAAGGCTAATTTTTACATTAAAAGAGGTAAGTATAGTCAGGGAAACAAGCATGTCAAATTGTCATTTATGACAATAGCCTCAGAACTTTGACGTCATAATGGGAGGGACCTTGATTACTGAACAATCCTTAGGCTTCAAGCACTTGTGTGCAGTGATATACCAAATGCGGTAGACATGGTGGATTTCATTCCCAAAAGTGAAGCGAAGTATGAGTTCACACCTATCTAAAAATTCCTCCAGGGAGAAGTTACCATTCAAGAATCCGCTAAATGAGGTACTATTTTTTTTAAGCAGTCTTAATAGAGAGGTCCGAGAAACACCCAAACTGGGAGGGGACCTGAGGGTGTTGCCCACAAGGTAGTCTTTTATTATTATGGTCACAGAGTCCTGTTGGAGTTTTGTTATAGCACAAACAAATAATATTTTAGCACTTTCTTTAGTTTAGAAACTTTTGGATGGTTTTAATATTGTGTAATATCCTTTAGGCAGTTTTTTCTATAGGAATTTAACTTTGCTTTTGCTAAGATCATAATCAATTTTCCAGAATTTTCAATTATCTAAATTTTTATACTAATGCAGAGCCCAAATACTTACTACTTTGTAAATCTCCATGCTATTTTGGATTATATATATTGGCCCCGAATTCTCTTTTTTCTGTGTGCCTCATTTTAAATGCCTGGTGATTAAAATTATCAGATTATTTGGATACTATGTTGCAGGGTACAGCATTATGTCTTAGGTAGAGAAAATACTAGAGGATTCAATGGAAATACTCTTTTAAAAATATAAATTGGGTTGAAATATAAAGGGAATGTGATTTTATATTTCCTTCATATATATAATAGGGAAACTTTTCTCTAAGGATTGCACATCTGTGACATTTAATCAAAATTAAGTAGCAGAAAATACAGAGTGCACCAAGAAAATGTACACAAATTTTAAGAATGGAAAATGCTGCATTAAATTAAGATACTGTTTTATTTTCTAAAACTTTTAAGATTCATTATGCATTCTGCCTTCTGAATAGCACTTAGGTGCACTGAATCTCAAGGTTCAGTTTTCTAAGAATGATATAGACCTGGAATCTCAACAAGTTTCAATTTAGGCAGAATAGAACATTCAGAATTTGTGTGAGAAACACTGTAGTTTTCAATTTTGAAGGCAGAATTATACCATGTATTCCAACGTATTAAAAGGAAAAGGAGTTATCATTGGAGTAGTATGCAATTCTTGAAATATCAATCCCAGCCTAATGAACATTTCTAGGCCCAATCTTGAATTTTAACCATTTTTAAAGTAAAAAACAATAAAAAATATAATAAACACATAAAGTCAGTTGCATGTTTTACAGCTTTCATTTACTTATTTATTTACTTTAATTTTTAATAAAATGTGGGGTACAATTCTGAGTTAGATATACAAACTTTGATTATGCAGGGTCCCTGGTTGATGAGGTATGTCCCTCCCTTCCTTAGCAGTATCCCTCCACTGCCAATCTCACTCTTCCCCCTAAACAGGTTTCCACTACTGCCAATCACTTTCTTACAGCACTTTAAGTGATCAAGCTTAGCTCATGAGTGAGAACATATGGTACTCTCTTCTTTGTTTTTGTGAGAAATCACTGAAAATGACCTACCTCATATCCATCAAACGTTCTGCAAAATCCTTCTATCTGCCCTTTTTATGGCTGCATAATATTCCTCTGTGTATATACCACATTTATTTTATCCTTTCAAGCTTTGATGGGCAATATGGTCGGTACTGTTAGAGACCAGCTCCAACACGAGGGTTAGGGCCTGAGGCGAGAGAATCAGGCACGGCAAAGAAAGAAGATGCAAGTCAACTTTCTGGGTTGAGTTCAGGACTCTTCCAAAGTTTATTCAATTTTCACATGCTTATATACGGCATTTTCAACCCTTTAATCCCCTCACATATGTGTCCACAAATGTTTACATTATGTTTTCTTTTACAATCAAACGTTTTACAATGATCTACTTTTTCCTCCTCATTCCTTTTTATTTCCATTATGTAAATCAGTAGACAGGAACGAAAATAACTTCTGCTAAAAATTGTTGACTGTAACCTTTTAACCCTCACCCTTTCTGTAACATATTTGTAACTAAATTCTTACATGTAACTTAGCAGCAATATATTGGCGATTACAGCTAATTTTATTATTTCTTAATTATTTCCTATAAACTTTCCTATTATGTATCTATCTTTATTCTTATTTTGTTTATATAAATCATAATCTAAAAATACTTCACTACTCTTATATTCTATATTTTTTCTATTTAATTATATTTTATTTAATTATTTTAACCATTATCCTACTTTTATCTATATAATTATTTTATGTTTTTTCTACTATTATATTTAATTATTTTAATCATCATTTTTATTTATATAATTACTTTATTTTATACTATTACATTTATATTACTAAATCATTTTAACCTCATAAATTTATATCTACTATATCTATACTTTCTTAAATTATGTTTAAAAGCACCTGCCCTCAGGATCAACTTGTCTCAGAACTCACAAACATCTTCCTCCATCTTACCCGTCTAAGGTGTTATTTCTGTATAGGGTATGTTAATCATTAAAAATAAAGAGTGGGACAGTTTGTTATTTTCCTTATACACAATGGTTTTACTTTTCATAGACACGGAGGTAACTAGCGTCTCTAATGGCTGTGCTTTTGCTGTTATTCTTTTCTTATGTCTCAAGCCTTAGTTTTACTAATACATCATCCTCGCCTATTATTAGTTAATGCTTCACCAGAAAGAGGTACTTTCTGTCTTATGCACGCACTCCTAAAGATCAAAGGGGCCCATCAACAGGATTCATGGGATTTGCCTCCAGCACAGCTGCTGTAGCTGGGTTCTTGCTCCCAGCCAGCGTTTTTCCCATTTTCAGGTAGCCCTTACTTTGTCTTCTGTTAGGAGTTGCGGCTCCCGACCTCTCCCCCTTTTTTATTTTTTAGAATGGCGAGGTGGATAGCATCAGAGTTTTGTTGGACAGCTGTTCTTAATCTCTGAATAATGACCGGTAGGATAAACAGCAAAAACAAAACAATTAATCTGACCGCTATGAAATTGTAAATTAAGGTCCATAGGGAATTAGAAGAAATAAAACGAGTAAGAGTAGTAGCAAATTTAGTTGCCAATTGAGAGAAGGAGGTTGGAACTAAATGAGCTTGAGAGATAGCCATGATTTGAGTATGCAGCTGTTGAATATTTAATGTTGAAATAGTGGAGTCCCAAACTCCCATTAAATGTTTCTGAACGTCAGCTCAAGTTATATTTTGGCCATCATAAGGCATTGGGGTGACACAAATACATTTATATTGGGTATGACAAGCAGCAGATATTTGTACTTTAATATGTTGCATCTGATTTCCAATATATATTAATGCAGATTCTAAAGCATTTAATCTACTGATAATGCCTTTATCTATTTGTTCTTGAGTAAATAAGGCTATACTAACATTTTGAGATATCTCATTCACATGTTCTGCAGTGTGTATTTCCTGTACCAAGGCAGTTGCAGAAGCTGACACAGATCCTATAATGGCAATTAAAGCTGTAATTCCTAAAATTAAAGCTGCCACAAATCTCCGAGATCTAGCCAAAGGGGATGTTACCTGTTCTAAAAAGTATGTACCAGGAGAGGCATACCGAGGAATAGGTAATTTAACAGGCACAAACACATATGTGGGTTGTTTTAACAAAAATACCTGGGCTGAATCTTTACTAATACAATTTGACCATGAACAATTTTCACAAGTAATTTCAAAATGCCCATACTTATAATCCATAGAATACCTAGAATAATAATTTGCAGTTAACAAAACATATGGGGAATCTACACAAGAATGTTGTAAAATTAGAATGAGGACGATAAAGTGTTACAGGGCCCATTGCTGCAAACAATTGATAAAGCTGAGTCTGTAATGAACGATTAGAGGATAGAGAACTTTGAAACATGGGTGTAGCCCATCCATACGGGAACCAACTATCCAAAACAGTGGGGTGAGGGATTTGTGGATAAGATTTATTCCAACTAATATCACGGTATGATCTTGAATCGAAATTTGTCCTGTAATTATAACCTGGTTTAGATATTGACCAATCATATATTTTAACAGAGGAAAATTTATGAAAAGGTGGTAGTGGCTTAAATAAATGATAAGAAAAGACACAATCGTATCACTTTTACAAATTCTCCACTTAAGGAATCCATCATTAAGTCCTACACTATCCCAGTAATGTTTTAGGTAAGTAACATCTTGATAAGGAGGAGCGCTGTTATTAATTTGGAGTTTTTCTATAAAATAGCATCCATTGGGACCATAAGAATGAGTAGGGAAAAAAATGTATGTCCCCATAAATCATTTCCTACGTTAGATGTAGAGGAATTGGTTAAAATAGTTCTACGTCTTAATGACAAACATCCTGACCAAGAATAAGATGAAGAAAAACAAATGGGGGGAGCTCTCGCTATCCCTGATTAGCGACGGTCCGGGTAGTAATAGAAGAGGAGATTTTCCCCCCTATAATGTCACTATTGTTGGTAAATACTTTAACAGGCAGTTCATTCCAAGTCACTGGATGAAGTAAAGGGGGATCAGGTATATAGGCCCAATAGCTTGGAGTTACATTATTTTGTAGCAAAGCAATAGCATGACACACAGGGGGTGACAATACCTGAGCTGCAATGACAGCAAGCATGGCCACAAACAACATCCCAGAATTAGCAGTGTGTCCTTGGGGCAAAATCAGTTCTTCTGCTTGCCCTGTCAGTGCCTTCAACTGGCCCCAGGTGGGGGGTGTTCCATTCTGGGTTCATCTAGAGCGCTGATGTTTCCGAGACCTCAAAGTCATTCTGGCAAACGACGTAGTCATAGGTGGAGCTGGAACAAATGATGTCGGCACGGGAGGATCAGGAACAAATGACATCGGTGTTGAAGAACTTGGAGCTGAAACAAAAAACTCAGGAGGAACTGGCGAGAAATTTGGTGATGATGGAGCTTTAAATGTTGATTCAGATGGAGATGAAAGTGCACACGGTATTTTCATCACTGGTGCAGAACTTTCTTCTTCGCTTTCAGAGGAGCTGGAGTATTCACACACCCTTTGGTGAGGCAGCAAGGGAACCAGAGGAGGCATCTTTCTCTTGGTCACCTTGGGCAGGGGCGGTGGTCAGGGCCGGATGAATGGGTGACTCATTGTAATGTCGAATGAGCTAATCAGGTATCTAACCTGGGGAGTCAGCGTTCTGAGAACAGACGCAAGCAAAATCTCATCCAGACGTTAGTAAAATATCAGGACCTTGCCATTTTCCAGTAAATAAATCTTTCCATTTAACTAAAGGAAAGGATTGTTTTCTGTTTATACAAAATGTCGAAAATAGGCTGATTCACCTTCTCCATTAACATTTAAATGGCTAATTACAAACAAAGCATGATTTAGTATATGATGTGGAGAGGCATATTTATAATCTCCCTCTTGTAATTTAGTTACTTGATTTTTTATGTGCTCTTCTGATGTGCTCTTTCAACTGTAGCCTGTCCTTGAGGATTATAAGAAATTCCCGTGGAGTGAGATATTGAAAACATGACACAAAAATTTTGGAATGCTTTAGAAGTATAAGCAGGGGCATTGTCTGTCTTAATAGCTCGTGGCATTCCTAAAGCAGCAAAACATGCAAATAAGTGTTGTTGAACATGTTTAAAGGCCTCTCCAGTGCGAGCAGTGGCCCACATAACATGTGAATATGTATCAACACAAACATGCACGTAAGTATTTCTGCCAAAAGATTTAATATAAGTAACATCCATTTGCCACAAATTATTAGGTCTTAGTCCTCGAGGATTAACTCCCACAGGGGGAAGAGGGTGAAACGTAGGGCAAATTTTACAGTTTCTGACAATAGCTCTAGCTGTTTCTCTAGGAATGCAAAATTGTAATCTCATAGCAGCAGCATTTTGATGATGTACTCTGTGGCTTTCCATAGCTTCCTCAATGGCTGTCAGAATAACTTTAGTATTAAGATCAGCCATTGCATTTCCTTCATGAATAGGACCAGGTAACATGGAATGTGCTCTGCCATGTCCAATAAAAAATGGCACCTTCCGTGCTTGAACTAGCAATTGAAGTTTTTCAAGCATAACATGGATAGCAGAACTTTTAGACAAGGGGGCAGTCTCAATGTGAGGAAACAAGGCCACTATGTATTTAGAGTCCGAATACAAATTGAAAGGTTGTGCAGCAAGTTTTTCAAATACAGCTATAACCGCACACATTTCCACTCTTTGAGCAGACTTTTCATTAGTATGAAATGTATACGGTTCATTATTAACCACATAGGCTGCCTGACCTGTAGATGATCCATCAGTAAAAACCAGTTTAGCTGGAGGTGGCAAGGGTTGTGCAGAGCACTGGCTTGGAAAAACAATTGCCTTTTGTTTTAAAAACTGTAGCAAAGGGTTTGCTGGTAGATGAAAAGAGATGGATCCTGTGAAGACTAGCAATGCTATAGCCCAGTCCACATCCTCTGATATTAAAGTATCCAGTTGCACTTTAGTATAAGGAATAACAATTCTGACACATCTGCCACCAAAAGCTCCCTACTTATTCCACCTTTAGTAATAAGTTGAGCAGAGGAGGGCGGGTATGCTATTAAAATCTTTTTAGCTGTAACGGGCAAATGTAACTATTCTAGTGGTCCGTTTTGCTATAAGCATCCCGTGGGTGTATATTCAGTAGACAAAATAATAAGAGACCAAGGCTTAGAATCATCAAGTCACTTTACCTGCTGTTCAGGGAGTTTTTGCTGTATCACGTTCAAGGCTTGTAAAGCCTCAGGTGTTAGCTGTCTAGGAGAATTTGGATTAGAACCCCCCCACAGTATATCAAAGAGAGGCTTCAATTCTTTGGTAGACACCTTTAAATATGGGTGTATCCAATTAATATCCCCTAACAATTTTTGAAAATCATAAAGAGTTTTTAAATTTTTGACTTCCAGCTGCAATTTCTGGGGAGTAACAAAGTTACTATGGATAGTTCTTTCCAAATAATTAAAAGGAGGTTGTGTCTGAATTTTATCAGGAGGTACCTGTAGCCCGTGCTTTTTTAAGTCTAGTATTAATTCAATTAACGCTTTGTCCAAATGGTCTTTGTCAGGATGTGCTAACAGTATGTCATCAATATAGTGTATTATATATATCTCAGGATGATTTTGTCGAAAATTTGACAAAGGGGAATTAACAAACTTCTGATGTAAGGTTGGGCTATTTTTCATACCTTGAGGCAACACTTTCCATTGGAATCTCTGATAGGGTCTAACTTAATTTAAGGCGGGGACGCTAAAGGCGAAATGGTGCCTGTCGTCTGAAAACAATGAAATAGTGAAAAAACAGTCCTGTAAGTCAATGACAATAATTATATGCTGTTCAGGAACAGCAATAGGAGAAGGCAACCCTGGTTGTAAAGCTCCCATAGTTTCCATGGTTTCGTTTATCTTTCTTAAATCATGCAGCATTCTCCATTTTCCTGACTTCTTTTTAATAGCAAACACAGGGGAATTCCAGGGGCCATTAGATTCTTCTATATGTCCTGCCTGTAGCTGTTGTTTAACTATTTCTTGTACTGCTGACAACTTTTCAGCAGACAGGGGCCACTGTTCAACCCATACAGGAACATCATTTTTCCATGTAATGGGGTCAGCAGTAGTATCAGTGGCCCCCATTATAAATCCATCCTTCTCTATATTTATTGGGCTTGATATCTATTGGTTTAGTAATGCCTTGTAGATTTTTTCCTAATCCTTTGTTAGGGTGAAAAACCCATTTGAATCATTTGAGCACTAGCAAAGGCTTTTGATTGACTAATAAAATTCCCATCTGTTCTAAAATGTCTTGCCCCCATAATGAAAAGGGAAGGGCTGGAATGACATAAGGTTGAAAAGTGCCTGATGTTTCCAAATCAGTCCATTTCAGCATTTGAGTGCTTTTAGCTACATTGTGAGCTTGTCCCAGCCCAACTAGATTAGAGGCTGTCTCCTGGACTGACCAATGTTGTGGCCAGTCCTTTCCTGCAATACAGGAAACATCAGTCCCAGTATCTATAAGACCTTCAAATTTTCTGCCTTGAATTTGAATAGTTTTTATAGGTCTACTATTTTTTACTTCTTGTATCCAAAATGCCATATCACTAGAGCCAAACCCTTTATCTCCCCGAGGTTGTTAAGTAACTAAATTTCCTTTTTTTAAAACACGGTAACAACAACAGTTGGGCAATTCTCTGTCCTGCATGTATCATAATAGTTTTTAAAGGTGGCTGAACCAAGACCTGAAATTTCCCCTGTATAATCAGAGTCTACCACCTTCGGAATAACAGAAAGGCCTTGATGAGAAGTAGAGCTTCTTCCAATGATTAAACATACAGTCCCTTCTGGGAGTGGACCAAAAGTTCCAGTGGGGATTTTGGTCACACTGGAATCATTAGTTAATATTGCTGAGGTGGAGGAACTGAGGTCCAATCCTGCACTGCCTGGGGTTGCCCTGAAAAGTTGGCCGATTGTGTTCCTTGTAGGAACGGGTTCTGGCTTTGGGTGTTTAAGTTCACAGTCTGACTGCCATTGCCTTTTGTTGTCCCATTGTTTGAGGAGCCTGGGAATGGCCCCACTGCCAGTTTCCCTGTGGCTGGGCCTGATTGTTAAGGCTGGGGGCTAGCAAGGTGCCATTTTTATGAAATTTAGACCGACAGTCCTTAGTCCAGTGAAACCCCTTCTCCCAGCGCTCACAAACAGTGGTTGGCAAATTTGCGCTGTTTTGTACAGGTCTCGGCCGATTGTTCTTAGAAGGGCAGTTTCTACTAAAATGGCCAGGTTGTCCACAGGTGAAACAATTACTTATTTTCACATCCTGTTTTTGCAATGCTTGTGAAACCGTTTGCCCTTTAAAAGCCACGGCCATGGCTACTCGCTGCAAACATGAAGGGGTTAATTTGGCACAGGCCTTAACATAATCTGAAATGTCTCCAGTTTTTCTAATTAAAGCCGAATTAAAGCCTGGCATGGCGGGAAGGCATTCTCATATGCCAATTGTGTTACAATTAAATCTTCTGCAGCCTTGTTAACGACCAGCCTTGCTACGGATTCAGATAATTGCACCACAAAATCCTCATATGGCTCATCTGGCTTCTGCTTAATATTAGTTATTCCCGGCACCTTTTGATCGGGAGGAGGTAATTTTCGCCATGCTTCCACCCCCATTTCTCCTACAGCTTGTAAAACATCCTCATGCATTTTAGTCTGCGCACCGACAGCCAAAAACTTTCCTTCTCCCATATACATGTCTTTGGTAACTACTGGCCTGGATGTCCCTCGCCGCTGCAAATTTTGCATGAGCATTTTATTTTTAACAACTTCTTCATATTCTATTTTCCATAAGTAGAATTGTCCTCCAGTTAAACACGCTTTAGCAACTTGAAACCAATCATAAGGAACCATTCATCGTGCCCCTAATCCCTCTATTAAAGAGAGAGTGTAGGGTGCGGTAGGCCCATAATCATGACAAGCTGTTTTAATCTCCTTGAGTAATTTAAAAGGCAAAACTTCCCATTGCGGGTCCTCATATTCAAAAGAAACAGGGAAGCAATGTAACAACTCCCCCTGTTCATGAGCCTGCTGAAAAGCTCCTCTAAACCCTGGTTTATACTTTCTTACCTTATATTCTGGAGGCATAAGAGAAAACTGAGGAGCGGTAGGCAAAGTAAGGGGAGGCCAATCAGGATTGTGATACTTAGCAGCCTCCTCGTTTAAATCTGTCTCATCCTCAGGGGAAAGCTGGTCGTCAGGGCCATAAGCTAGGGGTTCCTCTTTCTCCTCTTCCTCAGAGCCAGATTGTCCTTCCTCTTGAGTTAGCATAATTTTAGAAGCTCTGGAAGAAGTTCTACTTAGCAATGGAGTGGCAGACTCAGTTTGAGAAAAAGTACCATAACAAGGATTAGTCATAAGAGCCTGTCTTAGTATATTCCACAGAGAATAAGCGTCCTCAGGCATTTGAGATCCCCCATTGGTGGTATACCGTTTCTTAATATTTTTTTTAACCTGATCCCAAGTTTCCAAATCCAAGGTCCCCTGATCAGGGAACCAAGGATTTACCTTCTGAACAAAAACTAAAAATACATTCAACTTTTCCTTACTTACCTTAATTCCTTTGTGTTGTAATGCTTTTCCCATAATTCTTAAATAAGCTTTTCTCTCTTTAGAACCAGAATGGCCCATGCTTACTCTGTTACTTTGTTACAGAGGCACAATAGCTTCTCAAGTTCTATTTGTCCTATCCTTTACCTGCACTCACTCGCAGGGGGTCTGTGGCACCCTCAGGACAAAGTCTGTGCCTGAAACGACATAAAATATACTTACCCGCTTTCAGGTTCCTGGTTCGGGTGCCACCTGTTAGAGACCAGCTCCAACACGAGGGTTTGGGACTGAGGCGAGAGAATCAGGCGTGGAGAAGAAAGAAGACGCAAGTCAACTTTCTGGGTTGAGTTCGGGACTCTACCAAACTTTATTCCATTCTCACATGCTTATGTAGGGCATTTTCAACACTTTAACCCCCTCACATATGTGCCCACAAATGCTTACATTTATTTTTATTTTACAATCAAACGTTTTACAATGATCTATTTGTTCCTCCCTGTCCCTTATTATTTCCATTATGCTAAATCAGTAGACAGGAACGAAAATAAATTCTGCTAAAAATTGTTAACTGTAACCTTTTAACCCTCACCCTTTTTATAGCATATTTCGAACTAAATTCTTACATGTAACTTAGCAGCAATATATTGGCGTTGACATTTATAACTAATTTTATTATTTCTTAATTATTTCCTATAAACTTTCCTATTATGTATCTTTCTTATTTTGCTTATATGAATCATAATCTAATAATACATGCCTACTCATATTCTATATTTATCTGCTATTTAATTATATTTTATTAAATTATTTTTAACCATTATCCTACTTTTATCTATATAATTATTTTATATTTATTCTACTATTATATTTAATTATTTTAATCATGATTTTAATCTATATAATTAATCAATTTTATACTATTACATTCATGTTACTAAATCATTTTAATCTTATAAATTTATATCTACTATATCTATACTTTCATAAATTATGTTTAAAAGCACCTGCCCTCAGGATCGACTTGTCTCAGATCTCACAAACATCCTCCTCCATCTTACCCGTCTAAGGTGTTATTTCAGTATAGGGTATGTTAACAATTAAAAATAAAGAAAGGGAAAGTTTTTTATTTTCCTTATACACAATGGTTTTACTTTTCATAGAAACGGAGGTAACTAGCATCTCTAATGGCTGTGCTTTTGCTGTTGTTCCATTCTTATGTCTCAAGCCTTAGTTTTACTAATACATCATCCTCGCCTATTATTAGTTAATGCTTCACCAGAACGGGGTACTTTCTGTCTTATGCACGCACTCCTAAAGATCAAAGGGGCCCATCAACAGGATCCATGGGATTTGCCTCCAGCACGGCCGCTTTAGCTGGGGCTTGGCTCCCAGCCAGCATTTTCCCATTTTCAGGTAGCCCTTACTTTGTCTTCTGTTAGGAGTTGCGGCGCCCGACACGGTACCATGTTTTTTTGCAATTGTGATTAGAGCTGCAATAAACATACTAGTGCAGGTATCTTTTGGGTAAAATGATTTGAGTGACTCCAGGTATATTTTCGACAGGGAATTACTGAGTCACATGGTAGGTCAATAACTTGTCCCTTTACTAAAGATTCTCACCACACTGTTTCCTAAATAATGCATTGCTCTACTTTTCAGTCCACATGCAGTGTAGAAGCATTTATTTCTTCCCAAATCCTGAACTGCATCTGTTACTGCTTGTTTTATTAATGATGGCCAGTCTTACAGGGAGTATGTGGTATTTCAAAGTGGTTTCCTTTGCATTTCTTTGATGATGAGTGAGACTTAGCAATTTTCATGTGTCTGCTGGCAGCCCGTATCTCTTCTTATGAAAAGTGTCCAATCACGTATATTGCACACTTTTCAAAGGGAATGTTTGTCTGATTTTTCTGAGTGTTTGTGTTTCTTGTAGACCCTAGATGTTATGCCTTTTTACAAATAGATAAGTGGAGAATCGTTTTTCCCATTCTGTTGGCTGTATCCCTGCTCTTCTGATGGTTTCTTTTGTTTTGCAGAAGTATATTAATTTGATGAGATCCCACTTGTCTAACTAACTTCTTAAGGCATGGGTATTTAGGTCTGTGAAGAGGAATTAGTTTCCTGTTCCAGTTTCCCTTATGGTGTCTCCTGCGTTTTCTAAGATTATTATAATTTGGTGTTTTAAGTTTGGGTCTTTGGTCCATTTAGAGTTAATGTGTATGGTGATAGATAGGTGTCCTGTTTCAATCTTGTGCACGTTGTCAGTCTTTTCCCAGTACCATTTACTAAATATGTTCTTCATTACCCAGTGGGTCTTGGAGGTTTCCTCAAAGATGAGTTAGTTGACAATTTGAGGATTTCATTCTCTGTCCTGATCCATTGGCCTATGGACCTATTCTTGTACCAATACCAGGCTGTGTTGATTACTGTAAACATATAGTAAAGTTTGAAGTCTGGAACTGCGATAGCTCCTGCTTTGTTTCTTTTGATAAGATTTTTTTGGCTATTCATGATTGTTTGTGGTTTCATATGAATTCTTTATTGTAATTTCCAGGTCTGAGAAGAATGATGTTAACTTAATGGCTATTTCACTGAATCTGTAGAATGACAGTCTAATTTTTACATTAAAAGAGCTAAGTAAAGTCAGGGAAGAAAGCATGTCAAATTGTCATTGATGACATCAGCCTCAGAACTTTGACATCATAATGGGAGGGACCTTGACTACTGAGCAATCAGTAGGCTTCAAGCACTTGTGTACAGAGCTCTGCTAAATGCGATAGAAATGGTGGATTTCATTCCCAAGAAGTGAAGAGAACCATGTGTTCACATCTATCCAAAAATTTCTCCAGGGATAAGTGATCATTCAAGAATCCTCTAAACGAGGTAGTCTTTTTTTTTTTTTGCCAGCAATCTTTATTGAGAGGACCGAGAAACTCCCAAACTGGGAGGGGGCCTGAGGGTGTTGCCCACGAGGTAGTCTTTTATTTTTTATGGTCATGGAGTCCTCTTGGTTATAGCAAAATCAAATTATATTTTAGCACTGTGTTTAGTTTAGAAACGTTTGTATGCTTGTAGTATTGTGTATCAGCGTTTGAGCAGTTTTTCCTACAGGATTTGAACATTGCTTTTGCTAAGATGATAATCAATTTTCCAGAATTTTCAATTATCTAAATTTTTATACTAATGCGGAGCCCAAATACTTACTACTTTGTAAATCTCCATGTTATTTTGGTTTATATATATTGGGCCCCAACTTCTCTTTTTTCTGTGTGCCCTATTGTAAATGCTTGGTTATTATAAGTATCAGAATAATCGCATACTTTTTTGCAGAGTACAGCATTATGTCTAAGGTAGAGAAAATAGTAGGTGATTCAGTGGAAATACTCTTTTAAAAATGTAAATTGGGTTAAAATATAAAGGGAATGTGATGTTATATTTCCTTCAAATATATAAGGGAAACTTTTCTCTAAGGATTGCACATCTGTTATGTTGTTAATCAAAGTTAACAAGAAGAAAATACAGAGGGCACCAAAAAATGTACACAAAGGAGTTAAAATTGGAGTATTATACAACATTTAGAAAATCAATCCCTGCATAATGAACATTTCTAGGTCCAAGCCTGAACTGTAATCATTTTTAAAGTAAAAAAAAAAAAAAAATAGAATAAACAAAGTCAGTTGCATGTTTTACAGCTTTCATCTATTTATTTGTTTGATTATTTATTTTAATATTTAAAAATTGTGGGGTACAATTCAGAGTTAGGTACACAAACACTAATTATACAGGTTCCCTGGTTGATGAGGTATGACCCTCCCTTCCTTAGCAGTATTCCTCCACTGCCAATCTCACCCCTCCCCCTAAACAGTTTTCCAGTACTGCAAATCACTTTCTTACAGCACTATAAGTGATCAAATTCAGCTCATGAGTGAGAACGTATGGAACTTAGTTCTTTGTTTCTGTGATAAATCACTGAAAATGACCTATGTCATATGCATCAAACGTTCTGCAAAATTTTTATATCTGTCCCTTTTTATGGCTGCATAATATTCCACTGTGTATATACCACATTTATTTTATCCTTTCCAGCTTTGATGGGCAACGTGGTTGGTACCATGTTTTATTGCAATTGTGATTCAAGCTGCAAAAAACATACTGGTGCAGGTATCTTTTTGGTAAAATCATTTGAGTTCCTCCAGGTATATTCTCGACTGAGTCACATGGTAGGTCAATATCCGGTCCCTTTACAAACCACCACACGGTTTTCCTGAGATGTTGCTCTGCCTTTCAATCCACATGCAGCGTAGAAGCATTTATTTCTTCCGAAATCCTTACCTGCATCTGTTATTGTTTGTTTTATTAATGATGGCCAGTCTTACAGGGGGTATGTGCTATTTCAAAGTGGTTTCATTTGCATTTCTTTGACGATGAGTGAGGCTGAGCAATTTTCAAGTGTCAGCTGGCTGCCTGTATCTCTTCTTATGAAAAGGGTCCAATGACGTATTTTGCACACTTTTCAAAGGGAATGTTTGTCTGATTTTTCTGAGTGTTTGAGTTTCTTGTAGATCCTAGATGTTATTCCTTTTTACAGATAAATAGGTGGAGAATCGTTTTTCCCATTCTGTTGGGTGTATTCCTGCTTGTCTGATGGTTTCATTTGTTTTGCAGAAGTATATTAATTTTATGAGATCCCACTTGTCTAACTTCTTAACGCAAGTGTATTTAGGGTTCTGAAGAGGAATTAGTTTCCGGTTCCAGTTTCCCTTATGGTGTCTCCTGCATTTTCTAGGATTATTATAATTTGGTGTTTTATGATTAGGTCTTTGATCTATTTACAGGTAATGTGTACGGTGATAGATAGGGGTCTTGTTTCAATCTTGAGCATGTTATCAGCCTTTTCCCAGCACCACTTACTGAATATGTTCTCCGTTACCCAGTGGGTCTTGGAGGTTTTTTCAAAGATGAGTTGGTTGAGAATTTGAGGATTTCATTCTCTGCCCTGATCTATTGTCCTATGGTCTTATTCTTTTACCAATACCAGGCTGTGTTGATTACTGTAAGCATATAGTAAAGTTTGAAGTCTGGAACTGAGATAACTCTTGCATTGTATCTTTTGATAAGATTCTTTTGGCTATTCATGATTGTTTATGGTTTCATATGAATACTTTATTGCAACTTCCAGGTCTGAGAAGAATGATGTTAACTTAATGGTTATTTCATTGAATCTGTAGATTGATTAAAAGGCTAATTTTACATTAAATGAGGTAAGTAAAATCAGGAAAACAAGCATGTCAATTTGTCATTCATGACATCAGCCTCGGAACTTTGACATCATAATGAGAGGGACCCTGACTACTGAGCAATCCTTAGGCTTCAAGCACTTGTGTACAGTGCTCTGCCAAATGCGGTAGACATGGTGGATTTCATTCTCAAGAAGTGAAGGGAACCATGTGTTCACACCTAACCAAAAATTTCTCCAGGGATTAGTGATCATTCAAGAATCCACTAAAAGAGGTAGACTTTTTTTTAAGAGTAGTGTTTACTGAGAGGACCGAGAAATTCCCAAATTGGGAGGTTTCTGTGGAAGTAGTGTTTAATTATTATGGTCACGGAGTCCTGTTGAGGCTTCGTTATAGCACAACCAAATAATATTTTAGCACTTTCTTTAGTTTAGAAACTTTGGGATGTTTTGAGTATTGTGTAACAGCCTTGGATCAGTTTCTCCTATAAGATTTGAACATTGCTTTTGCTAAGATCATAATCACTTTTCCAGAATTTTCAATTATCTAAATTTTTATACTAATGCAGACTCCAAATACTTACTACTTTGTACATCTCCATGTTATTTTGGATTATATATATTGGGCCCCAAATTCTTTTTTCTGTGTGCCTCATTGTAAATGCTTGGTGATTAAAAGTATCAGAATAATTGGACACTTTGTTGCAGAGTACAGCATTATGTCTTAGGTAGAGAAAATACTACGGGATTCAAAGGAAATATTCTCTTAAAAATATAAATCGGATTAAAATATAAAGGAAATGTGATTTTATCTTTCCTTCAAATATATAAGGGAAACTTTTCTCAAAGGATTGCACATCTGTAACATTTAATCAAAATTTACAAACCGAAAATACAGAGTGCACCAAGAAAATGTACACAACATTTTATAATGGAAAAAGCTGTGTTAAATCATGATACTGTTTTTTTTTCTAAAAATTTTAAGATTTATTATGCATTTTGCCTTCTGAATAGGACTTAGGTACACTGAATCTGAAGGTTTAGTTTTCAAAGAATGATATAGATCTGGAATCTTAACAAGTTTTAAACTTAGGTAGAATAAAATATTCAGAATTTATGTGAGAAACACTGTAGTTGTCAATTTTGAAGGCAGAATTATACCATGTATTCCAACATATTAAAGGGAAAAGGAGTTATCATGGGAGTATTATACAATTCTTAAAAAATCAATCCTTGCATAACAAACATTTCTAGGCCCAACCCTGAATTGTAACCCTTGTTAAAGTTAAAAAAATTAAAAATAGTATGAACAAATAAAGTCAGTTGCATATTTTACAACTTTCATTTATTTATTTATTTATTTATTTATTTTATTTTTTTAAAAAAATGTGGGGTACAATTCAGAGTTAGATATACAAACATTAATTATGCAGGGTCCCTGGTTGATGAGGTATGCCCCTCCCTTCCTTAGCAGTATCCCTCCACTGCCAATCTCACCCCTCCCCCTAAACAGTTTTCCACTACTGCCATTCACTTGCTTACAGCACTATGAGTGATCAAGTTCAGCTCATGAGTGAGACCTTACGGACTTCTGTTCTTTGTTTCCATGAGAAATCACTGAAAATGACCTACTTCATATCCATCAAACGTTCTGCAAAATCCTTCTCTCTGTCCTTATTTATGGCTACATAATATTCTACTGAGTATACACCACATTTATTTTATCCTTTCCAGCTTTGATGGGCAACATGGTTCGTGGGGAATTACTGAGTCACATGGCAGGTCAATATCTTGTCCCTTTACAAACCACCACACTGGTTTCCAGAGATGTTGCTCTACTTTTCAGTCCAGATGCAGTGTAGAAGCATTTATTTCTTCCCAAATTCTTACCTGCATCTGTTATTGTTGGATTTATTAATGATGGCCACTCTTACAGGGGGTATGTGGTATTTCAAAGTGGTTTCATTTGCATTTCTTTGATGATGAGTGAGGCTTCGCAATTTTCATGTGTCTTCTGACTGCTCGTATCTCTTATGAAAAATGTCCAGTCACTTATTTTGCACACTTTTCAAAGGGAAAGTATGTCTGATTTTTCTGATTGTTAGAGTTTCTTTTAGATACTAGATGTTATGCCTTTTTACAGATATATAGGTGGAGAATCGTTTTCCCCATTCTGTTGGCTGTATCCCTGCTCCTCTCATGGTTTCTTTGGTTTTGAAGGAGTATATTAATTTGATGAGGTCCCACTTATCTAACTTATTCCTTAAGGCATGGGTATTTAGGGCTCTGAAGAGGAATTAGTTTCTGGTTCCAGTTTTCCTAATGGTGTCCCCTGCGTTTTGCAAGATTATTATAATTTGGTGTTTTACGTTTAGGTCTTTGATCCATTTAGAGTTAATGTGTATGGTGATAGATATGGGTCCTGTTTCAATCTGGCGTATGTTGTCAGCCTTTTCCCAGCACCATTTACTGAATATGTTCTTCATTAACCAGTGGGTCTTGGAGGCTTTTTCAAAGATGAGTTGGGTGAGAATTTGAGGATTTCATTCTCTGTCCTGATCCATTGGCCTATGGACCTATTCTTGTACCAATACCAGGCTGTGTTGATTACTGTAAACATATAGTAAAGTTTGTAGTCTGGACTGCGATAGCTCCTGCTTTGTTTCTTTTGATAAGGTTCTTTTGGCTATTCGTGATTTTTATGGTTTCTTATGAATTCTTTTTTTCAATTTCCAGGTCTGAGAAGAATGACTTATGGGCTAATGAAGCTATAATATTTAATAATCTCCTATTTACATGCATTTTTTCCACCCTTCTATGCCTGGGAAATTCCAGTTTATCCCTTAAATTTTTCTTTTAAATTTCCTTGTTCAGTGGAACTTTTCTGCAGAACTTAATTCATGAACTGCTTTACCTTTAGGCAATAATTCCTCAAGGGACAGTCAGCATGACTCATCAATGCCTACCTAGCACAATGTCTGTCTCATAGAAAACACTCAGTATTTAGGAAAATTTTAGACAGTGGGAAAAGTGTGCTAAGAAGATATAAGTATAGATATAAGGAAGTCATTTTTCTGAGTTAAAGTTAAGAAAAATTTTCTAAGTAGAATATCATGGAATATGCATGGTCATTCAGCTGGAAAAGAAGTGAGGAAGTTAGAATAGATATTATTTCACATACCATTTTCTACATGCTGATTGTTTAACCAAGGACAGTTAGGTGAGTAGAACAGACAAGAAAGAAGATGGATAGAGAGGATCAGCAGAGTGATCTCAGTAATTCACAATGAAAGTAAAACCACATAATTTTATTTTACTTTATGCCGTTATGCAAAAGTGTCAAAAAATCAATTCTATTTCAAATATTATGCCTACACATAAAAGTGTTAGTGATTGCATGGAGCAAAATACAATTTTCCCTTTCCTGTCAATACCTTAGGATTAAAGAAAATAAATTTGTTCTCTAAGAGTTAAAACTAGTAAAATTCAGCCATAATGATGAGATTAGCCATGAGGAATTTAGAAACAAAAATCAATCAAAGCATTTCAGTATGCAACCTGATTTTAATTTAGAAAATAGAAATCTTCTATTATTCCCTATTTGAAGAAAAGTAAATATAAACTCAAAAGATGTGGGGTAAACTGCCATATAGCATAAAAGGAAAAAGTCCAAAGACTTAGAAGTGAGATTGGGTATCAAAAATTCTTCATTTAAAATGCAAATATAAGTCAGTCCTTATGAAAGATACATTTATATAATGGAGAGGTCTGCTTAATTGCCAGCAGGAATAATTCTTCAGGCCTCACTCACCCATGAAATACCTATGAAATTATTTAACAAATAATTTGAAGGAAAACGAAATGCCTCTAAAATGTTTTTTAAAAAGCTAGCACATAAAAAGATGTTCTACTTTACTTAGACACATGCAGTTGAAATCTGCAATATATTTTTTATATATACAAATGTGGATGGATGAGTGATGGCTGGAAACAGACATTTTAATTTACATCCCTTTATAATGTCTGATTTTGGACCATATATATTACTTATTTTCAAAGTTTGAGGAGGAAGCAATGAAATTAAAATAAGAATTATAAAACCTTGCCCACCTTCACTCAAATTCTTTACTTCCCAAGCAGACTTCTGAGTATTAATGTGGACTAATTACTAGATGAATTAATACCAAGAAAGGAGGCTCCCAGAGGAGATGATAGTCCCTGTTTTAACATAAAAAATACAAGTTTGCTTTATATCCTTTTTTTAACTTAGGCAGTTGATTACCATGAGTCTAAGTATCTGATACCAGTCCACACTAGGACACTCACATGACTCTTTGGCCAGACCAATAAGTTTGGTATCAAGACAATGTCAAACCTATGAGGCTTTTGAGCAAAAAGTTATCACTCAGAGCACACATGGCTGTCTTTCCAGATATAAGTACATGCTTTATAATTTTTAAGTTGAATTGGAAACTGTTTGCATTTTAAATACTGATATATTTGCAAAGTAAAAGACTGAACTATAAACTCAAACAGATTGTGCACTTAAAGTGCTTGCTTTCATTTCAGTACAGACGATGTCAGATGTGGCCAGCAGGGAACTCCATGCCCAAGCTGAAGAATGACTGCAGAACTACTATATGGGCAGGATCCTAGAAGGGAGAGTCCAGCAGCACAGAGAGCCCCTGATGGCTCAGATCAGTACCAATATTGAACAGTTAATGAGTAAGTACTCGTTTCATTTTTGTCTCCTAAAAGGAACAGCCTATGCAAGAGATATGATCTCAAAAATCTTCAGAAGGAAAGCACTATTAAGAGTCTTTTAGCCCATCTCCCATCACCAGGAAATTTCTACATAGATTAAACAGCATACAATCTGTTCAAATGATGTGGATTTTATAGCCTCCTTTCCTGCTTCTGTTAGCCTTGCAATCATTCATATGTATCAGCTGAAAGTTATTAATTTTAAAGATGTGGAGCCCTTCTAGTCATTTCTTATCTGAAAAACTATCTTATCTGAAAAACTTTTGTTTATTTTTTAGAAGTAGATGATAGTAGTTACAGTGCCATTTACTTGTAGAGCATTGTATAATTTTTAATGAAGAACTGTCACAAAAATTAACTCACCTGTGTCTCATAGCCACTGGTTCATTTAATGGTTGATCCCATCTGTGCAACCACAGCGTTTTAATCAACTTTTGGGATGTGTGTGTCTGTGTGTGTGTGTGGACAAAAAAGGCCAGGATTCTCTATTTAATTTTCTTAACTTGTAAATTTTGTATTTTTGAATTAGATAAGTGACTGAAACTATGTTTCTCATCTGTAGGATAAGGTTCTACTATTATTTTTAAAGTTGCTCCTCTTCTTGTTCTTTTTCTTCTTTTTTTGAGTTGGAGTCTCAATCTGTTGCCCAGGTTGTAGTGCAATAACACAGTCACAGCCACTGCAGCCTGGACCTTCTGGACTCAGGAGATCTTCTGCCTCAGCCTTCCAAGTAGCTGGACCTATAGGCATGTACTTCCATTCTTCATTAAATTTTTGGCTTATTGTAGAGGTGAGGTCTGGCCAAGTTTCCCAGGCAGGTCCCAAAACCCTGGGCTCAGGCAATACTCTTGCCTCCACCTCCCAAAGCTTGAGATTACAGGCATGAGTCACCATACTTGGCAGTTCCTATTCTTCAAATAAATCATCCAGGTGGATGCAGTAACTCACTCCTGTAATCTCAGCACTTTGGGAAGCCAAGATGGGGAATCTCTTGAACTCAAAAGTTCAATACCTGCAAGACCTCAACAAAAAAAATCAAAACTTTAGCTGGGCATGGTGACTCACTCCTATAGTCCCAGCTACTTGAGAAACTGAGGTGAAATGATTACCTGAGTCCAGGAGGTGAAGGCTGCAGTGAACCACAATCATGCCACTGCACTCCACCCTGAACAACAGAGTTAGAATGCAACTCAAAGAAGGAAAGAAAGAAAGAAGGAAGGAAGGAAGGAAGGAAAGAAAGAAAGAAAGAAAGAAAGAAAGAAAAAAGAAAGAAAGAAAGAAAGAAAGAAAGAAGCCAAGGGAAGGGGTGTTGCTACAACCACAGCTGCAAGTTTTGATACATACCATCCACAGCTAGCAATGATAATAGACTCAGTGTTGGAATCCTGTCTCTGCCTGCTATGGCACAGTTACAGCTCCATAGTTTCCAAGGTCCTACTTGCTTGGCATAGGTCTCTTCCACTTAACCTGTTTGTTTTCTGTTTACGACAGAAGCACCGAGTTTGAAGGAGGCAGAAGGAAAAGAACCTGAACTATTCCTAAGTAGATCCAAGTCTGTGGCAGCCAAGGCCAAACAGGCCCAACTCGCCACTCTGAAGCACATACAAGCACCCTGGTGGACGAAGCTTGGGGAAAAAGCAGGAGGTGAGATTGATGTTCCAAAACATAAGTTTAGTGTAGACTTAGGAACTTTATTTATTGGTGGAGACCAACCCTCGTAACAAGAGAACTGACACAAATCTTGTATTTTAGGAGAGTATGTTGGCTCTGCCTCTGGCATACTGGTAGACCATGGCTGTCCTAACTCACGATTTTCCAGAGGTTCTTTCCAAACAAGGTTTGCAGTAAGCAAAGTGTTATCTTCTACCTCTCTCTCAATTCTCTTTTTCTTTTCTCCACACTCCCATTCCTGGTTACACATAGGAATATGTGGCTTTAATTGTAAAACTAAACTCAGTATGGCGTTCTGTTGTTTACATAAAATGTGAGATTTTTTTGTTTCTGTGTTTCCCAGCCAAAGGCTTTTTCTAAATATATATTTTGAGCAATTGATTTGAAAAACTTGTCAGGATTATGTATGCATTTCAAATATGTTATCTAGAATTTCTATTTTTATATTAATATAGGAGGTGTGTTCTTGACCTTTATTAACATGAGGTAAAGAAATGGTCAACTGAAGAACATTTCACTGTTTTCTATAAAGCAGTGGTTGAACTCATTTTCTATTTTGGTATTTCTAAAAGAAGCTACACAGTCACACAAAATTTAACTAGGATTCAATGCAAGAAAAATTTACCTAGATAAAATTGCATTCTATTAAACTATGAGAACTTATATCTCACTGCTTCCCATTTTGTGTTTTCTACTAGAAATCTCAGAGTAAAATATAATGCTTAATTTTTATGATTCTTTCTGATTATTTGGTTCCGATCTAATAATTTCTGATTTTCCTATTTACCTTTAATTCTGTTATAATACTAGAAGCTACCTCAATTTGTGTTTGTGACAATATGGAGTTACAAACAAAAGTTTGTACCAAAGTTACAATCAGTTAACAAATCATGACTTCATATAATAAAGAACTTGGAGGATGCTCTTTGTATACATGAATTAAACTACCAGTATGTCTAGATGGAAAGACTAAATAATACAATGTTGTATAGTCTCCCAAAGTTAATTTTAGTAAAATTCTAGTCAAAATCCTAATATAATTTTCATTTATAATTGTAAAAGAAATATATAAAATTCATCTGTAAAAATAAGCAGATGAGAATTCTGGTTTCACTTAGAATGTAGAAAACTACATGAGAGTGTTGCTCTCACCTTAGCAAAAAACAAATTAGCAGCAGTAATTTTTCTTGAGCACATAAGATAGCTGAAGTTTCAAGCCAAACATATAAACTGAGATGGGACTCAGTACTTGTAAAATGAGGTATCTCAATTTTAGTAGAGCACAGGAGAAACAGTTGGCAAGGTTGGGAGAAATCAACCATTGTAACAAATTCTTTGTTTTTTTTTTTTCTTTTTTCAAGTTGGAGTCTCATCTGTCTCCCAGGATGGAGAGCAGTGCCATGCTCATGGCCACCGCAGCCTCGACCTGCTGAGCTCAGGTGATCCTTCCACCTCAGCCTTCCTGGCTATTTTTTTATTTATTGTAGAGATGAGGTCTTGCCAAGTTGCCTGGGCTAGTCTTGAACCCGTGGGCTCAGGCAATCCACTCCCCTCAGCCTCCCGAAGTGCTGGCACTACAGGTTGAGCAACCGAGCCCGGCCTTAACAAATTCTTAAAGGTCAAATGTAGGTCAACATGTTCATTTAGAATATCTCAGAGTCTCCAAACAGAAGAAGAATATAGACTTCTCTCAAATGCTCACAACAAAGACTAGTAGAAGGCAGGAGGCCTGAAGAGACCCCCTTAGTGACAGAGGCAAATGTGAAGTGATAAGGCTGCTACTGGGTGTCATCCCCAAAGCCCCACCCACTTCTGTATACCTTTATTTTAAAAGTCATAAGCTGCTATAGCAGGGGCTGTAGACTCTCTTACCTCCAAGGCTAAGACAAAATTCCACTGCATATGAGGAAGGAATGGGAGAAGGATAGGAAACACTACTCCCAGACACAATCAAAGATCCAGTGTTGCTGAAGGAGGAGTAGAAACAAAACTCTTCCTCCCTGTGGGAAGGACAATAAATCATCTTTCTCCCCAAAATCCTGTTTCAAGACAAAGCAGAAATCTGCTAATGCTAGGCAGAAAACTCATACCCAAAACCCACTGCAAATACAAGGCAGATTGGCTGTCATGGGGTATAGGAATAGGAACCCTGAGAAAAACCACAGCCTCAAACATAGGCAGAAGAGACTTGGCCTTATACCAGGACAACAAAACACCCCCACCTAAACAACAATCCAGCACCACACAATCCCATTACGACTGGAATAGGAGAAAGTACATAGAGACTTTCTCTGTGATGAAGGCATACAGTGATTACTGAAAGTGGAGTGTGGGGCATGAACACAGAAAATCAACTTTCCCAGACTTAACCTAAGCACAAGGTAACAATAGCTAGAACATAAACTTGAAGGCTGTAGTGTTCTAAAGAGGGAAGGAAAACCCAAACCCAGTTAAACTGACAGGTTTGGTTCAACCCTCCTACAATATAAAGCTGATGCTATCCATTTAGTACCAATGCAGCTGCCACAAGTTAAGAGCACAGTCCCCAGCAAAAGTGTTCTCACTACAGGTGCCACCACAAGTTTGGGATCCCTACACTTCTTATCTTTAAATTTGGGAGCTTCCAAAACACCATCACGTTTGGTAATTCTACTAAAACAATTCACAGGACTCAGGAAAGCACTATTCTTGTGATTATCATTTTATTATGAAGGATGCAGATCGGGACCAGTCACTTAAAGAACACTTAGAACAAAATCTGGAAGGATTTTGAATGTAGAGTTATCTTTCCTCTTACTGTGGAATCAGGATACATCACCCTCCTGGCACATCGATGTATTCACCAACCAGAAAGTTGAACTGAAATTCAGAATATTTTATTATATAGGCATAATTGACAGAATCATTGCCCATGTGATTGAACTAAGACCTCTAGTCCCTACTCTTCATGGAATCAGGCTGATTACACAAGACTAAAAGCCTCAACTCTGCAATCAAATGAATTGTCTATTTGGTATGATGACTCAGTCCCCATACTGAGTTTTCTTAACACAAGCTCAGGCATGGTCCAAAGACCCATCATGAAGAGCAAAGGCACTCCTATCACTCAGGAAATTTCAAAAGTCTAAAAGCCCTTTACCATAAAACTAGGATAAAATCCAATTTATACATCCCTCCAAACTGTAAGATATAAAAAGATGTGCCTATATTGTCATAAGTAGTACCTACCTTTCTTTGTTCTTCTAGATATGAATATGATATCTGACATTATTTTGAGACACAAAAGTGCCAGGAAATGGCCTTTTGTCAAGAAATAAGAATCAGAGAAGACTCAGTTGTTGGAATGCACAGGAAGGACCTTAAGTAATTTAATATATTAATATGATACTGATATAATGTAAAGGTATAATATAAAAATTGATAACATGCATAAACAAATGGAGAAATTTATGGAAATGAATTTTTTTTTAAATTTTGAGACATAGTCTCACTCTGTGACCCAAGCTGGAGTGCAATGGTATGCTCACGGCCACTGCAGCATCGACATGCTGAACTGAGGCAATCCTACTGCCTCAGCCTTCCAAGTAGCTGGAACCACAGGCGCACACCACCATGATCAGTTGACTGTTTTTATAATCAATATTTTTGTTTATAATATTGTGGGGTACAGTTAAGGGTTAGGTATACAAATATGTTTCTTTCAGGCACCCTTGTTGATAAGAGGTGTCTCCCCGTTCTCAGACAGATGTTTACTACATTTAACCCCATTTCCCTTCCCCTCCCCCCCATAGCTTCTGACCAGTCAATCATTTTCTTATGGTATTATGTTGTATGATCAAGGTCCCCTATATAAGTGAGAAAATGTGATACTCAGATTTTTATTTCTGTGAGAGGTCACTCAGTATTATAGACTCTAGTTCCATCCAGGTTGCTGTGAAATTCGTGATTTTGTTCTTTTTTATGGCTGCGTAGTATTCCATCGTGTATATGTACCACAATTTTTTAATCCAGTCCTGTTTTGATGGACAGCATGGTTGCTTCTAGGTTCTTGCTATTGTGAACAATGCTGCAATAAAAATACGTGTGCAGGTATCTTTTTGATAAAATGATTTGAGTTCTTCAGGGTATATTCCCAGGAGGGGGATTGCGGGGTCATATGGGAGGTTGATATTTAGAGGTATTAGGAATTGCCACACTGCTTTCCACAGAGGCTGCACTAGTTTACACTCCCACCAACAGTGTAGAAGTGTTCCCTTTTTGCCACACCCTCTCCAGCAACTATTATTTTTTGAGTTATTGGTAATTGGCATTCTGACTGGAGTTAGGTGGTATCTCAGTGCGGTTTTGATTTGCATCTCCCTGATTAGTGAGGTTGAACATTTCTTCATGTGCCTGTTGGCTGCTGGGGTGTCTTCCTTTGAGAAGTGTCTGTTCTTATCTTTTGCCCATTTTATAATGGGGTTGTTTGTTTTTATCTTTTCAGCACTTTTGAGTTCCTTCCAGATCCAAGATGTTAAGCCTTTGTCAGACGTGGAGTTGGCAAATATTTTTCCCAGTCTGTAGGCTGTCTCCCTGCTCTCTTGATGGTTTCTTTGGTTTTGCAGAAGCTTTTTGGTTTAATGAGGTCCCACTTGTCTATCTTATCTCTTATGGACTGTGGGTTTCAGGGTTTGTTCAGGAATTGAATGCCAATACCAATTTCCATGAGGGTATGTCCTTCATTTTCTAAGGTTCTTATGGTTTGAGGTTTTACATTTAGGTCTCTGATCCATTTGGAGTTAATTTTTGGGTATGGGGATAGATAGTGGTCCTATTTCAATATTCTGCATGTGGTCAACCAGTTCTCCCAGCACCATTTACTGAATAGGTTCTCCTCTCCCCAGTGGTAGGTGGTGGAGTCTTTGTCGAAGATGAGTTGGTTGAGAAATTGAGGTTTTGCTTCTGGAATCTCAATTATATTCCATTGATCTATATGCCTGTTCCTATACCAATACCAAGCTGCTTTGATGATTGTAGCTTTATAGTAAAGTTTGAAGTCTGGTAATGTGATACCACCTGCTTTGATTTTTTGCTGAGTATTGTTCTGGCTATTCTTGGTCGTTTGTGTTTCCATATGAATTCCAGTTGTTTTTTCTAGATCTGAGAAGAATGTTGCTGGTAATTTGATGGGTATTGCATTAAATCTGTAGATTACCTTAGGTAAGATGGACATCTTCACAATGTTGATTCTCCCAATCCATGAGTATGGGATATTTTTCCACTTGTGTGTGTCATCGATGATTTCTTTGAGCAGTGTTTTGTAGTTTTCATTTTAAAGGTCTTTCACATCTCTGGTTAGGAAGATGCCAAGGTATTTCATTTTCTTTGTGGCTATTGTGAATGGAATTGTGGTTTTTATTTGGGTTTCTGTTTATTATTGGTGTAAAGAAATGCGATTGTCTTTTGCACATTTATTTTGTATCCTGAGATTTTGCCAAAGGCCTTTATCAGTGTAAGGAGGTTTTTGACAGATTCTCTTGGGTTTTCCAGATATACAATCATGTCATCTGCAAAGAGAGATACCTTGACTTCCTCTTTTCCTATTTGGATACCCCCGATTGCCTTCTCTTCTCTGATTGCTCCAGCCAGGAGTTCCAATACTATATGGAACAGGAGGGGTGAGAGTGGGCATCCTTGTCTTGTTCTAGTTTTCAGGGGAAATGGTTCAAATTTTTGCCCATTTAGGAGTATGCTGACTGTGGGTTTCTCGTAGATGGCTTTTACTATTTTGTATGCCTAGATGTTTGAGGGTCTTTATCAAGAAGGGGTGCTGGATTTTATCCAAAGCTTTTTCTGCATCTGATTATATAATCATGTGGTTTTTGTTTTGAAACCTGTGGATGTATTTAATTGAATTTATGGTTTTACAAAAGTTGAGCCAGGCTTGCATCCCAGGGTGCTACTTGGTCATGATGGATGATTTTCTGAGATGTTCTGTTGAATCCGATTTGCTAGAATCTTGTTGAGAATTTTAGCATCTATGTTCATCAAAGATAATGGCCTGTAGTTCTCTTTCTTTGTTGGATCTTTACCTGGCTTGGGTATCAATGTGATGTTAGCTGCATAAAATGATTTGGGGAGAGTTCCATCTTTATCAATCGCATGGGGTACCTTCAGTAGTATTGGTATCAACTCCTCCTTAAATGTCTTGTAGAATTCTGCTGGAAAGCCATCTGGTCCAGGGCTTTTTCTTTTTGTAGGTAGTTTTCTTATTGCGTAGTCAATTTCCTTGATTGTTATTGGTCTATTTAGGGTCTCAATTTCCTCTTGTTTCAACCTAGGCAGGTTGTGTGATGACAGAAAGTCCTCCATTTACTTAAGGTTTTCAAGTTTGTTTCCATACAAGTGTACATAGTAATCTCTAATGATCTTTTGTATTTCTTCAGGGTCAGTTGTGATTTCATCTTTTGTGTTTCTGATTGTGCTTTTTTGAGTTTTTTCTCTCTTTTTCTTGGTCAGTCTAGCTAGGGGACAATCAATCTTATTTATCCTTTCGAAGAACCAGCTTTTTGTTTCATTGATTTTTTTGTATAATCTTTTTTCTTCTATGTCCAGGATTTGGGCTTTTATTTTGGTGATCTCGATTCTTCTGCTGAAATTAGGGTTTTTGTGGTCTTGCTTTTCCAGCTTCCTCAGGTGGCTTATTAGGCTGTTAATTTGTGATCCTTCCATCTTCTTTATGTGCATTTGTAGTATATAAATTCCCCCTCTTACTAAAGATTTCATGGTGTCCCAGAGATTTTGGTAAGATGTTTCTTCATTTTCTTTTGTTTCCAGGTATCTTTTGATCTCTGTTTTGATTTCACCATTGACCCAGGAGTTGTTTATCATCATACTGGTTAATGTCCATGTCTTTGTGGGTTTTGTGGGGACCTTTTTGGTCTTAATGTTTGTTTTTTTATTTTTTTATTTTTATTTTTTTGAGTTGGAGTCTCACTCAGTCGCCCAGACTGGAGTGCAGTGGCCGCTCCCAGCCACTGCAACCTCGCCTGCTGGGCTCCAGCAATCATTCCACCTCAGTCTACCGAGTAGCCGGAATTATAGGCATGTGCTACCATGTCCAGCTGATTTTTTGATGTATTTTAGAGATGAGGTCTCGCTGCCCAGGTGGGTCTCGAACCCGCGGGCTTAGGCAATCCACTCACCTCAGTCTCACAAAGGCACGGTATTACAGGCTGAGCCATCGAGCCCGCCTAATGTTTATTTTTATTCCACTGTGGTCTGAGAAGGTGCATGGTAAAATTTCGGTCCTGTTAAATTTGCTTATGCTTGATTTATGGCCCAGTATGTGGTCAGTCTTAGAATACGTTCCATGTGGTGATGAGTAGAATGTGTATTCTGTGGTCTTTGGATGGAGTGTTCTGTAGGTATCAATTAAGTCCATTTGGTCAAGAGTAATATTGAGGTTCCAGATCTCATTGCTGATTTTTTGTCCTGATGATAGTCTAGGGTTATGAGTGGGGTATTAAAGTCCCCAGTAATGATGGTGTTAGAGTCAATATCTTTCTTTAGTTTTCCTAGAAGCTGCTTTATGAAAATTGCCGCTCCTATGTTGGGTGCATATATGTTTAGGAGAGATATTTCTTGTTGATGGAGAGAACATTTTATCATTATGTAGTGGCCCTCTGCATCTTTTTCAATTTTTGATAGCTTAAATGGTATTTTGTCTTAAATTAGAATCACAACTCCTCCTTTCTTTTGTCTTCCGTTTGTCTGAAAAATTTGTTTCTCATCCTCTTACTTTGAGTCTGTGCCTGTTCTTTCTGGTGAGTTGGGTCTCTTGTAGGCAGTATATTGTTGAATGGTGATGTTTTATCCATTTTGCCATTCTATGTCTTTTCAGTGGTGCATTTAGTGCATTCGCATTCAGGCTGATTATTGAAATGTGAGAGGTTGTCCCTATCATAGAGTTCTTATAGAGTTGTTGTTCTTCCACTTGTTTTTTTGTCATTCTTTTGTCTTTGGGGTTGGTTCATGTGTATTTTATTCTTTTTCCTTTACTCTTGTGAAGAACGTTGTTCTTTTTTCCTTTTCTTCTGTGTTTAGTACTTTCTTAACTGTTTCATGTAGAGGTGGTCTGGTGGCAGCATAAGTTCTTAAGGATTGGATATCTGGGAAAGATTTTAATTCTCCCTCACTGATGGAGCTTAACTTGGCTGGGTAGGTTATTCTTGGTTGAAATTGTTTATCTTTTAGAACTTTGAAGATAGGACTCCAAGCTCTCCTAGTCTTCAGTGTTTCTGTAGATATATCTGCTGCTATTCTAATTAGTCTTCCATGGTAGGTGATCTGGCCTTTTTCTCTTGCTGCCTTTCGGATTTTTTCTTTTATGCCTACATTTTTTAGGCGAATTATTATGTGTGTAGGGGTTGGTCTCCTCATTTGTTGTCTTGCAGGGGTTCTCTGAATCTCTTGTGTTTGAATTTTTGCATCACTGATTACATAAGGGAAGTTTTCGTGAATGATCTCATGGAAAGTTTGTTCCAGTGTGGTCTCTGTCTCTCTTTCTGCCTCAGGAAGGTCAATTACTCTTAGGTTCAGTCTCTTGAAGTAATCGCTCATCTCTTGAAGGTTTTGTACTGTCTTTTTGAGCTTGTTTTCTGTGTTTTTAACAGTTTGGGTTAGCTCTATTTTTCGGTTCTCAAGCTCTGAGATTCTTTCTTCTGCTTGGGTAATTCTGCTTTCCATGCTTATCAGTTTGTTATTTATTTCATTCACAGTATTCCTTATTACTGTTATCTCAGTTATCAGCTCCTTCCTTGTTTCTTCTTGTCTGTCCTCAATTCTTTTTAATCTCTCCATTAATGTCTTGATATCTAGGTTTGTAGTTTGAGACCAGTCATTGGGGGGGCTCTTTGTTGTTTGCAATCTGAAGTCAGTTTTCTCAGTGTCTGCCCTCCCAGGGTTCTGGGAGACACCCATATTTTTCTTTTGGTTTTTCTTCATTTGTGTAAATTTTTCTCTCTCTCCCCCTTTACCTCCCCTTCCTTAATTCTGCTTTTTAGGGAAGGTGGGGTTGCTTTTGTTTCACTTGTGCAATCTCCTGTTCTTCTTTATGAGGATCTTCTGGGTTTGTTCAATTTTGAAGTTGGAGTGTGGGCTGTGGGCTGTACTTTTTGCAGTTTGGGGGTTTAATTGGGGGAAAGGTGTGATTCAGAATCTATATGCTGATTCTAGCATCCACCAACAGGTGTATGAGCACAGTGGAGGCTATTTTCCACTGTCTTACAATCTATCTGTGCTGCGGCATGTAGGTTTGGTCCCTGGATCAAAAGGAGGTACAGAAGAGGAAAATAATGGAGGAATGGGGAGTCAATAGGAAGTTAGAAAGAGAGACAAGCGAGAGGGAAAACAGACATACATACCAACTAAGATGAAAAAGAGACACAAGGTCAGAGAGAACTGCAAAAAACACACAAGCAAAATTCCCTAAAGAATACTGGTAGCTGCACAAAGAGAGACCAATAAAATCATGAAACAGATAGTGTAAGTCAGAAAGCAAACAAAAGTTAGCAAAACAGTCAAAATAATAAAATCAAATGTCAAAATAAGAGATCAGACTAGCTTTGTAATCTTTTCTGAGTGTCTAAATTATCTTCAGCTCTGATCTCCAGCCTCTCCTCTTGGTTTTTGTTGCAGGCAGCTAGATTTACTCACAGCTTGGGTTTGTTTTTTTAGCCAGCTGCCTGGGAGGTCTGCAATGCTTAGTTGCCTTTGTCTGATTCAACATAGGGGAGGGGCTTTGTCTCCTGTTTAGCGATGTTAACTTAGGAACCAAGGTGGAGGCTGCTGGTAGGTGGGTGGGGTAATGTAAATCTCTGCCTGGAGAATGGCCAAGGTGGCAGCTTCACTTTCACAGATCTTTTCTCTCCACTCATCTGGGTCCCTGGACAATCCACTATGATGAGCTGTGGTGGCATGGGAGGCACTGGGGATCAGCTGCACCACTGGGCACTGGATTCAGTGTGCCACCAGCATGCTGGGGTGTCAGAGGGTGTTGGGAGTTCCCTCCTCTGGAGCTGAGAGCTTCCGATCAGCACCTCCTTAAAATATGCTGTTCCCTTACACAAGCATGGGGTCGTTCACTGAGTGCCTCAGCCTGGGTGGGCCCAGAGCTCCAGAGCTCCAAAGCTCAAAGGGAAGGTGGTGAGTGGCAAGAGTGGCCCTGGGCCCCTCACAGAGTACTTCAGCCAGAAATGGGACCAGTATCTCTGAGGCGCTGTTGCCCAGAGCCTCCCT
This sequence comes from Cephalopachus bancanus, assembly GCA_027257055.1. NCBI lineage: Eukaryota > Metazoa > Chordata > Mammalia > Primates > Tarsiidae > Cephalopachus > Cephalopachus bancanus. Next base: position 349,858 of record JAPVLO010000954.1, on the reverse strand, counting down.
GGGTGACTGGTGGCTTGGTGCTGGGTGCTGGTCTAGTTGATGTAGCCAGGGAGGGAGCCAAGACCCTAGACTCCCCTGTGAGCAGGAGTCACATATAGTGGAGTAGCAGCAGCCAGGAGCCATAATATCTGGCCCTGCATGGGACCGAAGTTCCCTGGATCTCGGACCAGAGCAGCTGGTGGTGGGCAGAGGGGTGGAGGAAGAAAAGTAAGAGTCTTTTGGGGAACTCACATTCAGAGAATCTCACAATTCCACCTATGCTGTCACCATCTTACCGAAATTCAACTTTTTGACTTATTGTAGAGATAAGGTCTCACCATCTTACCTAGGCTGATATCAAAAGCTTTAGCTCAGGCAAACTTCTTGCCTCTACCAAAACAATAGAGGTTAAGAATTCCTTTGGGCCAAGCACAGTGGCTTATCTGTAATTCCCAGAGGTGGAGATGAGAGGATTTCCTGAGCCCAAGTTCAAGATCAGCCTGGGCAACTTGGCAAGATATAGTCTCTATGTTAAATCAAGAAAACTTTGCCGGCAGTGGTGGCACATGCCTGTAGTTCCAGCTACTTGGAAGGCTAAGGCAAAAGTATGGCCTGAGTCCAACAGGTCAGCAGGTCAAGGCTGCACTGGCTATGAATGTGCTACTGCGCTCCAGCCTGGGAGAGAGTGAAGCCCTGGCTCAAAAAAAAAAAAAAAAATTCCTTTGATATTTAGGTGTGGTGGCTCATGCCTATAATCTCAGCACTTTGGGAGGCTAAAGTGGGAGGATTTTTAAGCCCAAGAGTTCAAGACCAGCGCGGGCAGTATAGTGATACCCTGTTTCTACAAAAAATAAAATATTTAATAAAAATTTTAAAAATTCTTTTTATGAGTTCGTTAGCAGACAAGATATGACTAAGTGAAGAAGAGATAAACCTGACAAAAGATCAATAGAAATTTTCAAGACAGAAACACCAAGAGAAAACAATAAAGAATAGAAAGAGTGAGGAAGATAATACAGCCTCCAAGAGCAATGAAATAATATCAAATAGTATAGCATGCATATAACTGAAATCCCAGAAACAGAAGAGAAATGATGCAGAAATAAGTAGAGAAAAATGATCAAGCATATTTGAAAATTAAAAACCAAATCTGGGGCAACCTCTTTGGGTCCCCTCCTGCTGTGGGAACTTTTCTGTTCTTTCATAAATCCTACTTTCTCAAAAACAAAAACAAAAACATAAGAACAACAACAGCAGATCCAAGATCCCAGGGAACCCCAAGTAGGAAAAGTAACAGAAAATATTAAACATTTTAAACACCTTAATTACATAATATTCACACTGATTTGAATCAAAAACAAAGAGAAAACCATTTAAGTAGAGAATAGATAAATTACTGTGGACCAAAGGTAAGAATTTCAATGAACTTCTCATCAAAAACTAAACAAGTCAGAAGACAATGGAAAAATATCTTTAAAATAGTGAAAAAAATATTATCAACTTAGAATTTCATTTACAGAAAAAAATTTTCTTCTGTAAAACAAAACTGGTCATATTCATTGACAGCAGAACTGTATTATAAGAAATGCTAAAGGAAGTTCTTCAGGCAAAAAGAAAATGTTGAACCAGACTTGCATCTCAGGAATGAAGCCTACTTGGTCATGGTGGATGATTTTTGAGATGTATTGCTGAATCCGGTTTGCTAGGATCTTGTTGAGAATTTTAGCATCTATGTTCATCAAAGATACTGGCCTGTGGTTCTCTTTCTTTGTTGGATCTTTACCTGGCTTGGGTATCAATGTGATGTTGACTTCGTAAAATGATTTGGGGAGAGTTCCATCTTTATCAATCGCATGGGGTACCTTCAGTAGTATTGGTATCAACTCCTCCTTAAATGTCTTGTAGAATTCTGCTGGAAAGCCATCTGGTCCAGGGCTTTTTCTTTTTGTAGGTAGTTTTCTTATTGTGCAGTCAATTTCCTTGATTGTTATTGGTCTATTTAGGGTCTCAATTTCCTCTTGTTTCAACCTAGGCAGGTTGTGTGATGACAGAAAGTCCTCCATTTACTTAAGGTTTTCAAGTTTGTTTCCATACAAGTGTACATAGTAATCTCTAATGATCTTTTGTATTTCTTCAGGGTCAGTTGTGACTTCATCTTTTGTGTTTCTGATTGTGCTTATTTGAGTTTTTTTCTCTCTTTTTCTTGGTCAGTCTAGCTAGGGGACAATCAATCTTATTTATCCTTTCGAAGAACCAGCTTTTTGTTTCATTGATTTTTTTGTATTATCTTTTTGTCTTCTATGTCCAGGATTTGGGCTTTTATTTTGGTGATCTGGATTCTTCTGCTGAAATTAAGGTTTTTGTGGTCTTGCTTTTCCAGTTTCTTTAGGTGGCTTGTTAGGTTGTGAATTTCTGTTCCTTCCATTTTCTTCATGTGCGTTTGTAGGGATATAAATTCCCCTCTTACTACAGCTTTCAGGGCATCCCAGAGATTTTGGTAAGATGTTTCTTCATTTTCATTTGTTTCCAGGTATCTTTTGATCTCTGTTTTGATTTCATCATTGACCCAGGAGTTGTTTAGCATCATGCTGTTTAGTGTCCATGTCTTTGTGGGTTTTGGGGGGACTTTGTTGGTGTCAATGTTTATTTTTATTCCACTGTGGTCCGAGAAGGTGCATGGTAGAATTTCGGTTCTTTCAAATTTGCTTATGCTTGATTTATGGCCGAGTATGTGGTCGATCTTAGAATATGTTCCATGTGGTGATGAGTAGAATGTGTATTCTGTGGTCTTTGGATGAAGTGTTCTGTAGGTATCAATTAAGTCCATTTGGTCCAAAGTCACATTGAGGTTCCGGATCTCCTGGCTGATTTTTTGTCCTAGATGATCTGTCTAGGGTTGTGAGTGGGGTATTAAGTTCCCCAGTTATGATAGTGTTAGTCAATATCTTTCTTTAGTTTTCCAAGAAGTTGCTTTATGAAAGTTGGTGCACCTATGTTGGGTGCATATATGTTTAGGATAGATATTTCTTGTTGATGGATTGAGCCTTTTATCATTATGTAGTGGCCTTCTGTATCTTTTTTGATTTTTAATAGCTTGAAGGGTATTTTGTTTGAAATTAAGATTGCTACTTCTCCTGTCTTTTGTATTCCATTCGCCTGAAAGTTTGTTTCCCATTCTCTTACTTTGAGTCTGTGGGTGTCTTTTTATTGAGGTGAGTCTCTTGAAGGCAATAGATTGTTGCCTGCTGATATTTTATCCATTTTGCCATTTTATGTCTTTTCAGTGGCACATTTAGTCCATTCACATTTAGGCTAATAATTGAAATGCAAGAGTTAATCCCTGTCATAAGGTTCTTACAGAGTTGTTCCTTTTGTTTGTTGTCTTTCTTTGGGTTTTGGAGTTGGTTCATGTGTGTTTTTAATCTTTTGCCTGTACTCTTGTGAAGAATGCTGTTGTTCTTTTTTCTTTTTCTTCTGTGTTCAGTACTTTCTTAAGTGTTTCTTGTTGAGGAGGTCTGGTGGCAGTGTAGGTTCTTAGGGATTGGATATCTGGAAAAGATTTCAATTCTCCCTCACTAATGAAGCTTAGTTTGGCTGGGTAGGTTATTCTTGGTTGAAAATTGTTTCTCTTTTAGAACTTTGAAGATAGGGCTCCAGGCTCTCCTGGCCTGAAGGGTTTCTGTGGATAAATCTGCTGCTATTCTAATTGGTTTTCCCTGGTAGGTAGTCTGGCCTTTTTCTCTTGCTGTCTTTAGGATTTTTCCTTTCATAGCTACTTTGTTTAGGCGAATTATTATGTGTCTGGGAGTTTGTCTTCTCATTTGCTGTCTTGCAGGGGGTTTTCTGAATCTCTTGTGTTTGAATTTTTTCATCCTTGATGAGATGAGAGAAGTTTTCTTGAATGATTTCATGAAATGTTTGTTCGTGTGGCTTCTGTTTCTCTCTCTGCCTCAGGGAAACCCAATTACTCTTAGGTTTGGTCTCTTGAAGTGAACATTCATCTCTTGCAGGTTTTGTTCTGTCTTTTTGAGCTTCTTTTCTATGCTTTTGACAGTTTGGGTTAGTTCTGTGTTTTGGTCTTTGAGCTCTGAGATTCTTTCTTCTGCATGGCTGATTCTGCTTTCCATGCTTATTAGTCTGTTTTTCATTTCCATCACAGTATTCTTTACTGCTGTCATTTCTGACATCAGCTCCTTCCTATTTTCCTCTTGTCTCTCCTCAATTTTTTTTAAATTCTCTCAATTAATGTCTTGATGTCTGGGTTTGTTGCATGTAACCAGTCATTCTGGGGGTTCTTCATTGTTTGTGTTCCATAATCTGTTTTCTCAGTGACTGATTTCCCAGGGGTCTGTGTGAGACCTATATTCTTCTTTTGGTTTTTCTTCATTTGTGTGGTTTTTTCCCCCTCCCTACTTTTTCCTTCCCTCCACATCACCATCTTCTTTAATTCTGTTATTCAGGGGTAAAGGGATTGGTTTTTCTTCTGTTTGTTCAATCTCCTATTCTTTATGTATGCCCTCTTACTTTGTTCAATTCTGAAGTTGCACTGTAGGTTGGGGGTGGTCCTTTTTGCAGTTTTGAGATTTACTTAAGGGGGGAGCTGTGATTCAAAATCTATCTGCAGGTCCTGGTATTAACTGACAGGTGTGTGGATAATGTGGAACTTACTTCCCACTGTCTTAAAATCTGTCCATGCAGTGGGGCTGTATGTTTACTCCCTGAAATAAAATGTGGTTAGCAGAGGGGAGAGAATGGAGCAGATAGGGGGTTGAAGGGGGGAGTGGAGGGATAGAGGAGTAAGGGGGGAAACAAACGAGTCTGCCAACAAATAGAGAGAGAGTCCTATGCTGAAACAGATAAAAACAATAGACCACAGCTACAGACGAACCAACTCTCATACAAAAAATAAAAATAAAACATATAGTGATGCTAACATACAAGCTAACCAATCACCTTATTAGTGTGCTGTTCCTCTATACAAATATATGGTTTACGGAGAGAAGAAAAGAGAAGAAAAGGAAGAGGAAAAAAGAAAAAAAGGAACAATGCAGTAGGAATAGAATTAAGTCATTAAATTAATAGAATCAATGAAGCACACTCTGAGGCATTTCATTTAAGTCCAATGTCCTTTCAGGTCTGATTTCTAGTTTTCTTTTCAAGCTGGTAAATTAGTTTGCAGTTAGGGTCTGTTGCCCCTGGTCTGCTGTGAAGGACAGTTCAGATTACCCTCTGTTCACCACTATTATCTATCTCTTTATCAAGCTTGTTTCTCCCGTTTTGGTGTTGTTACCTTGAATCGCCAGCAGGTGGTGCTATCTCAGCTGCTCGCCACATAGTGGGTGGGGCCAGACAGGAACAAGATGGCTGCCTGCCTCAGGGCAGATAACAGGAGACTTACAGCGGTCAGGACTTCTCGGTCGCAGAAGAGGTGGCAGTGATCCCAGCAGATCTTCCCTGAAGGGGCTTGAAGGACTGAAGTGAATTGCCTCTGACCCGGGTGATGTGATGTGCTATGGCCGTCACGGAGGCCTGGTAGTGGCGGTGGCAACAGCAGCGGCAGTGGGGGGGATGGGGATGGGAGGGCGGCAGCAGCAGTGGCACCATTTGTACCGCAGTGACTGTCCAGTTCATTGCGATGCCCCAGCAGTGGTGACGGCCGAGCTCTGTATGAAGAGCAGGCTGCGATGTTGGTGTCTGCAGCCCCCTGGGGTGAGAGTCAGAGACCCACTGCAGATCTCCTTTGCAGAGGGCTTCACAGTCCGGGTTGCCCCATCGCTATCTTGCTGCTTCCCTGTTTCATTATTTTATTTAGACCAAACAGTGCCAGTTCTCCGCTAATTTCAATATAATTACTCAAATATTTTTGAGGATCTTTCATGTCCCAGTGAGGACCAGGTGCTAAGGATTCAAAGGAAGTAAGAAAGTTCTCTCAGGGAGCTCTTTATCTAGATGGAGAGAGATAAATAAGGCAGGATGGTAATGATACAGTCTTGGTACTGGCATAAAAACAGACACATAGACCAATGGAACAGAGGGAAAAGCCAGAAATTTATCCACACATTTACAATGAACTCATTTTTCACAAATGTTCCAAGAACATATATTGGGTAAAGTACAAACTCTTCAATAAACAGTGCTGGAAAGACTGAATGTCAATGTGCAGTGGAATGAAATTAGAACCTTATCTCTTGTCATATATAAGAATCAAATAAAGGTATATTAAAGACTTTATTCTAAGACCAGATGATATTGAATTACAAGAAGAAAACATTGAGGAAGCACTCCAGGACACTTTTCTGGGCAAAGATTTCTTGAGTAAGACCTCAAAAGCATAGGCAACAAAAGTAAAAATGGACAAATGAAATCACATCAAGCTAAAAAGTTTCTGCACAGCAAAGGAAACAATCAACACAACGAAAAGACAATCCATAAAATAGGAGAAAATATTTGGCAACTACACATCTGACAAAGGATTAATAACCAGAATATATAAGGAGCTTTAATAACTCTGTAGAAAAGAAGTCTGACTTAAAAATGGGCAAAATATCTGAACAGACATTTCTCAAAAGAAGACACAAAAGCAGACAATAGACTTATGAGAAAGTGCTCAACATCACTAACCATCAGACATGCAAATTAAAACTACAATGAGATATAACTTCACCCTATTAAAAATGGCTTTCATGCAAAAGACAGGAAATGATAGATGCTGTTGAGGATGTGGAGAAAGGGGAGTCTTCCAACGCTGCTAGTGGGAATGCAAATTAGTACAGCCACTATGAAAAACATTGTGGCATTTCCTCAAAAAACTGAAAATAGAACTGCCAATGATTCAGTAATCCCAGTTCTGGGTATATAACCAAAGGAAATCAGTTGGGCATGATGGCTCTTGCTCATAATCCTAGCACTTTGGGAGACAAAGGCAGGAGGATTGTTTGAGTCAAGGAGTTTGAGGTCAGTTTAGGCAACATAGCAAGACCTCATCTCTAAAAAACATAAAAAATTAGCTAGTTGTGGTGTGGTAGTCCCGGCTACTTAGGAGGCTGTGGTGGGAGAATCATTTTAGCCCAGGAGCTTCAGGCTCCAGTGAGTTGTGATCACACCACTGCACTCCAACCTGGACAACAGAGCGACTCAAAACAAAACAATACAAAACAAACAAATCAGTATATTGAAGAGATATCTCCACTCCCATGTTTATTGCAGCACTATTCACAATAGCCAAGATATGAAAATATCCAGCTGTCCATCAATGGATGAATGGATAAAAAATGTGGTGCATATTCATACTGTAATATTATGAATCCCCAAAAGCAATGAAATCCTGCCACTTGCAACTACATGGAGGATATTATGTTGAGTGAAATAAGCCAGGCAAAGAAAGACACATGTTGTGTGTTTTCACTTATTTAAAAAATTGAACCCATGGAGATAGACAGTAGAATTGTAGTCAAGAGAGGCTTGGAATGCTAGTGAGGAGGGAGAGGGTAAAAAGAAGAAGGTTAATGGGTACAAAAATGCAATTAGGTAGTAGGAATAGTAGGAATAAGATCTAGTGTTCAGTAGCACCACAGGACAGCTATAGTTAACAATAAGTTATTGTATATTTCAAAATAACTAGAAGAGTGGAATTGCAATGTTACCAAGACAAAGAAATAATAAATACTTGAGGTGATAAACCCCAATTATCCTGATTTGATCATAACACATTGTATGCTTGCATCAAAATACCATATGAATTCCATAAATATGTATAACTTGTATGTATTTATAATAATTTTTTTAAATGACACAACCTGATAATGAGATAAAAGAGATAACAGGATTCAGAGAGAGCAGGCAAAGGAGACAGTCAACTTTCTGTAAGTATAGGGACCAGAAAATAGGAATGTGAATAGTGGTTTGGTGGAGAAACAAGGTTAGACTAGGGAAAACCCTGTAGAACTACCAAGAGTTTGATCAAGACAAGTTATGCAGAGTTGGGAATTCAATGACTGAAAAAATTTTCTGATAATTAATAGCATTTAAATAGCTTTAAAGATAGCAAAAATATAGCTTCTTATTTGGAATGTCAAATTCTAGATAACACAAACCAATATCAAATAACCTCACCATGGTCCATTGACTTGGAATTGATTTGTTTTGGAAAATACAGTCGTTTTCCATAAAAAATGATGTTTTATGTTAACATGTAATTACTTTTTGATCAATCAGTATATATTTTACATTTCTCCATTTTAATTCTAATATAGTAAATAATGAGATATAAATAGAGACGTGTTGGAGTCTTCTCTTCTCATATTTTTCTTTACAAAAGCCAATTGTCAAAATTTTCAGAAATATTACAAGGTAGTCGTTTATTTAAATTAACATATAGAAAGGAACAAACTTGGGAACCTGGCAGAACCAGATTCAAACAGGTACCAGACACTTATGGAGATTGGGGCAGGTCACTGCCCATCTCTCTATTTTTTTATCTTTTAATTTTTAAAAAAATCAAGTTCTCACTGTCACCCAGGCTGGAGTGCAGTGAAACACTCACAGGTCACTACAGTCATGAATTTCCAGGCTCAGGTGATCAGCCTCCTGGCTAGCTGGGTTTACAGGCAAGCACCACTATGCCTGGCTAATTTTGAAAAATTTTTGTATAGATGAAGTCTCCCTGTGTTGCCTAGGCTGTTCTTAAACTCCTGGGCTGAAGCTATCTTCTGCCTTGGCCTCTCAAAGTACTGGGATTACAGATGCGGGCAACCATGCCAGCCTTCACTGGCCCTCTCTGAGCCTGTTTCCTCATCAACAAAAATGGGGAACACTTAATATTACATGAAAAGAATGGCACTTTATTTGTGAGGTCTTCTTTCCAAAAACCCATAGTTCATGTCTAATAGTGAGGAAAATATCAGATAATTAATGTTCCAATTCAAGATTTAGGATTACCTGACCAGTATTCCTCCAAACCGTCGATGTCAACAAAAATAAGGGGAGTCTGAAAAACTGTTACAGCCAAGAAGAGCCTAAGGAGAATTAGAAGGAAAAACAAACAAAGAGAAATCCTAAAGAAGTTTACATTTCAACTGAGTTTACTCGAGGAAAGAAAAACAAAACAAAGGAAACAAAAGCAAAATAAAACAAAAATGACTCACGAATTGGGCAGCCCTCTGAATCAGAGTAGATTCAGAGACGACACACCGATAACATGATCTGACAGCATTTATAAGAAACAGAAGTGTGGGGCAGAGACAATTGGATTGTTTATAGCTCAACCGGTTAATTTATTACAGAGTCTCCTGCAATTAACTAAAGCTTAACTACTATCATGAAATTCCATAATGGTTTGGTCTATTTGGCTTAGCACAGGAGCTTTGTTCAAATTAGTCATCTCCCATAAATTTTCTTTAACAGGAGGCATGATGTCTAAATGTAATATGGTATCCTGGGTAAGATCCTGGTACGAAAAACAGACACTAGGCAAAAACTAAGGAAAACTGAATAAAGTATGGACTTCAGTTACTTTTAAAATTATATAAACTAATAATTGTTATTTTTAAAACAAAAGTAAAATGTCTATTGTACCTGGATGGGAGAAAGTGAGCGTGTGTTTTTGCACATTTCTACACACTCAGTGATGTCATATTGATAACATGATGGGAATGGTTATAACACAGAAATCAGTAAATACTATAAATCAGTAAATGCTGTGCCTGTTCAACCAGTTGATCATGAAGGAGGCACTCAGTAACTACTTGTTGAGTGTCTATGTGTCTAGCACATATGCAAAAGTGATCTTGATCTGCCATTAAGAGATCCAATTTTAAGTACTCTGAATTTTCATATAATACACTCACAAGAAGAAACAATAAGCAGAATAGAAAGACTAATAAAAGATAATTAAATTAATAAATATAGAATGAATAAATTGGCTTCATAGAGTTGTCTTCTCTGTGTCATGTATGGAGTTGCAGACAGTCATTCTAGAATACACACCCTCAGTGATACATGGGCATAAAGATGAAGCCACATAACTTAATGGAAAAGGATTTCCCAGTGTTCAGAGATTCAGCATCTGCTTCCTGCAGAACTGCTAAAAGGCATCTTATTACTAGATCTATGAATTATGCAGCTTTCATTTATATTAAATGTCATATTTCTTATGCCTGCCAGTGGAATTAAAATGTGTCGAGGAAAGAGAGCAATGACATTGGTAATTTGGAGGGCTAAGCAGAAAATGTGGAAGAAGGCAGCCTTAAACTGATGGTTTTACAAGACCTATTAACAATTCGGTTTTGGCTCTAGGTTGAATACATCTTCCTAAACAAATGCTTTGCACTCTAAAGAAGCCCATCTAGAAAATCTCTTAATTGTTAAGTAAATTATCTACTGATAAAGATCGGGGGGGATTCTTGAACAAACACATCTAGGCCAATGTTAGAGACATTTAGGAACTTAATAGGTTTTCTCTCAATATCTGCTTCACATGCAAATCTTCCAATTTATTAGTTACATCAGCAACAGTGGGGTGTCTTTATTAATCTGGAATGTATTTTTTGTTAAGAATATGAGTGAGGGTAAGCCTTAGTGACATAGTCCATGAAAGTACCTGTGAAGCATTTCTAGAATGTCAGTTTGATAGGTAACTTGAGTTAAAGTGACTGCTTTGTGTTAGTATATTAATTCATTAAGTATAGCTGTGTCTTGAGGAAACTATATAGTGTTTGAGAGCTTCCCATAAAAGGCCTGCCATAGCCAGATTGGTGGCTCAGCCTGTAATCCCATGTCTTTGGGAGGCTGAGGTGAGTGGATTGCCTGAGCCCGTGGGTTTGAGACTCACCTGGGCAACTTGGCGAGACCTCATGTCTACAATAAATCAAAAATTAGCCAGGTGTGGTAGCTCGTGCCTGTAGTTCCAGCTACTTGGAAGGCTGAGGCGGAAGGATTGCTGGAGCCCAGCAGGTCAAGGCTGCAGTGGCTGGGAGCGGCCACTGCACTCCTGTCTGGGCGACAGAGTGAGACTCCAACTCAAAAAAAAAAGGCCTGTCACATCTCCTAAAATGCATGATAATATCATTCCCCAATCTGATGGACCGTTGAATTTCCATCACAAAGCTTGCTTAGAGACCTGTGATTCATCCTCAGATCCTGGATCAAAAAAAACAAAAACAAAAACTATACCAGGCCTGGCACATGGTCTGTCGTTAGTTAAATATTTGTTGAATGGGTGTTGAATAAGAGCTTTCTGGTAACACTGCCTAGAAATTTTCTTTGGTTTTTGATTCCCTGTGTCCCTGGTTCTAGGTGCCCTGGGATGAGAAAGTCACTATTGCTCCCTATAAGACTTCCTCATATATTAGAAATCCTCAATAATGATTCCTAGAGTAATGGTGTCTGTGTTCTTATGGAATAAATACTGCTGCTGTTCCTCCATGTTTCCATCCCATTTGAAGAGTGAAGATGGTGTAGGGATCCAAGCATAGAAACACATCTCCCTGAGCCTTTCCTATTGCTTTACCCACCATCACTGTGAGTTTCATACAGGGATCCATGAACCCCAAAGGAACCCAAAGCTGGCTGATTTTTTGGAAGAAGACTTGGAGTTAGTACAGGCCTTGATCAACTAATTGTCTTGGAGCCTAGCCTATTCCAGGCCCTTCTGTTAACTAGTCCTGACATCTCCAGTTCCTGCACACACATGGGCAGTTTTAATAGGGACCTCTTCTTCAGCTATCAGTAATGTAGCTTCTAGCCAGAGACCATGGTTGGCAGGCAATTCCCATTTTTTCCATGCAAGGATGACTTGTTTCTTTAGCTTTACTCCTCCCCTATATATCAGTAATATACAGAGGGGAGCAGTAACACTACAATATCTTTAGGCAACCCTATATTTGGGCAAACGAGTGCTGCTTGAGGATTCTTGGGGAGAGCTGAAAGACAGGCATTGAGGCCTTAACATCAAGTCAGAGACAGGCATCTCTGATACCTCCAAGAAACCTGGAACCAGGACATCATTTAATTTAACATCTGTAGCCTTTCTACTGCCCATTTGTCATACTCACTCCTCATCCCAAAATGAATCAAGCAAGAAGCAAGACAGCATCTACCCACACTCTACAGACAAAGCAAATCTCAACTTCCTGCACTTCAGAGATGTCTATATATAGGGACCTGTGGAGCCCAGGAGCCTGCAGCTGGATAGGAAAACACACATCAAGGCCAGCTTGACATTCTAAGATTTGAGAAGTACAAGAGGATGAAGCAAAAGTCATTAAGCCTGGTCTCAGTTTCCCTAGAACTTTCCCAGTCTCTTCATAGGTCTCATGCCTAATCAGGAGGGCCAATGTCTCCAGGAGGAAAGTCAGGAGAACAATGTTGGTGCATTACAAGTGAGACGTGCCTGGTCTCCCTGGTAACGCCCTGCTGATAGCCCTCATTGGTCGATGTCTTAATTCCATCTTCCATCCCAACTGACAGTGACTGAGTTCTTGGCAGGACACAGTGCGGTGATGATGGTAGTAGGTGTCCCATTTGGGGTTGCCGAATAGACGTGGCTTGTATTGGGAAGTGAGCAGCTGGAGCCTCCAGCAGCATTACTCTCAGGTGAGTACGGGATGCTCCTCAACTCCTTCCCTCTGCCAATCCAGTAACAGTCACCCTTGCGCAGAGGCTGACAAAGCCAACACACTTGAGTCCCCTCCCAGTGACTCCTCTCCCAGATTCTGGCTGGGGTCAGGCCCTTCACCCACCTCCCTTCACCTACAAGGCCAAGCCTTAGTGACCTACGTCTCAGGGTGGCCCTGCGCAGACTCGGAGCACTTCCTCGGGGTTTGTCCTTTCCCAGGACGTTTTTCCTCTGGGAATGATGGAGAAGAGCTCCCATGTCAATTCCACCTTCATGGCCTTGTTCCTGAAGCAGCCTTCTTAAGCTGGCCTTGGTAGGCAGCAGCTGACATTGGAAAGAACTAGCCTAACCACTGCGCTCAAGCTCTAAACAAACTTAGTGTCCCAAAGGGGAAGCAGGAGCCTGACAGATCAAAGATCTCAAGGGAGGAAATCACAGAAACAATGGAGATAATAGGGCAAATTGAGCTGTTCAGTGATCGTGCTCATGCTAATGGGTTGCTGGAAAGATGGGAAGGAAGGAATGATCCCTCCCATCACATCCCAAAGTTCTGGGATTACAGGCATGAGTCACCACGCCCTGTTTTCCAAACATTTTAAATTGCAGTCTATCAATAAAACATTTTAAATTGCAGTCTATCAATAAAACATTTTAAAGCATGGCATCTCTTCAAGTATTGTATATTTTACTGTGGATAATGTATGAATAATACTGTGAATACATTATGTATATTATAAAATATAAATCCAAAAGATTGAAAATTTTAAAAGTCTTGTTTGCTTTGTGGGATACTCCCAGTCTAATTTGAAGATCACATGTATGTTCTTCCTTGTTTTTCAAGAAGATTGTCTGCATCTCTGGCATTTCTGAGGACCCCCGGGCTGGGAGTGCCTCCATTATTCTGGGATACAGTCTTTCCTAAAAATAATCATCTTTATAAGCCTTTTTTCAACCTTCTGTTTGAGTTTTAAAGGCCCACTCTCTTTCTCTCCCTTTTAATTAATGGATTAAAGGGATGATGATTTTACCCTTATGTAAAATAAATCATTAACTTCTCTATGTTTACATTAAGAATACATTAGTTAGGACAAATATGACCACTAATCACTACATATCAGCCTTTTCTTAGGAACCACTATGTAAGACAATATCAGGCTCTATAATATTGTATTTTTGATTAAACTATTTTAAAATCAGCTATATGTGCTTTTGATTAAAGGAAATTTATTACAGAAGTGTATAATATAAAAAGAGAAATCTCTTTCGTCCTTATCTACTGATCCTCTTCTTTATTCTCCACTTCCCAAACATTTTCTTGGTTGGCCTTAGAAAATTTTCTGATTATAGTGAATCATATATATAAATATACCCTCCTCTTTTTCTCCCATAAGTGGAATCCTCATACATATGCTATTCTACTTCTCTCTTTTGTCACTTAATGCTGTATTAAGCATTTTCAATATCCATGAGTATAAAACTACCTCATTCTTTTACATGGTTGCATAGCATTTCCATGAGGAAACATAAAACATTTATTAACTTGTGCCCTATTGATAGACATTTATATTTTGATTGTTATCCATCAAACACTGCTGTAGTGAACATCTGTATATATACAGACACACACGGGCCCAAGGAGATATATCTATATCTATATAGAGAGAGGATTGTCTGAGCCCATGGATTTGAGACCATATATATCTATATCTATATATATATATATATATATATATCTCCTAGCACCCTTGTGTGAGCTATCTGTGGTGTAAACAAAATAGGATTATCTGGGGTTATACTATGAACCGTTTCCTTTTAAGTTATAAATTGTTCAAAAGGCACCTTTATAATTATTAATATAGTGCCTTAATGCTCTCATTCCTGTTTTCATCCTGGGTGAATTATGTATGATGAAATTTTTCAGAAAATAGAATATCATTTACGTAAAACTTTGTCGAGCTGTGATTGGGAAAATTAACTTCCCTCTGCCTTGGTTCACTTACCTTAAAATTGAGAATCTTGATAGCACCTCTCCCATGGGTTGTTTTAAAAATGAGTTAAACAATGAGAATAAATTATACGTACAGCAATTGGGATACTGCATGGTGGATCATGTTGTATATATTTATACCTATTTACCTTTTTTATTAATCAATATTTTTTATTATGGTTTTGTGGGGTCCAGTTAAGGGTTAGGTGTATAATTACGTTTCATCCAGGCACCCTGTTGATAAGAGGTTTTTTCCCATCCCCAGACAGATATTTGCTACTGTTAATTCCATTCTCCCTCCATCGTTTCCCAGTACTGTCAGTCATTTTCTTATAGTATTACATTGGATATTCAAGGTCCATTATGTGAGTGAGAACATGTGATACTCGGATCTTTGTTTCTGTGAGAGATCACTCAGTATTATAGACTCTAGTTCCATCTAGGTTGCTGCGAAATTCATGATTTTGTTCTTTTTTATGGCTGTGTAGTATTCCATCGTGTATATGTACCACATTTTTTTAATCCAGTCCTCTTTTGATGGGCAGCATGGTTGTTTCCAGGTTCTTGCTATTGTGAACAACGCTGCGATAAACATACGTGTGCAGGTATCTTTTTTATAGAGTGATTTGAGTTCTTCAGGGTATACCCCCAGTGGGGGGATTGCAGGGTCACATGGAAGGTCGATTTTTAGAGCTTTTAGGAATCGTCACACTGCTTTCCACAGAGGTTGCACTAGTTTACACTCCCACCAAGTTTAGAAGTGTTCCCTTTTCACCACACCCTCTCCAGGAGCTGTTATTTTTTGAGTTGTTGATAATTGCCATTCTGACTGGAGTTAGGTGGTATCTCAGTGTGGTTTTGATTTGCATCTCCCTGATGATTAGTGAGGTTGAGCATTTCTTCATGTGTTTGTTGGCTGCTCAGATGTCTTCTTTTGTGAAGTGTCTGTTCATATCTTTTCCCATTTTATAATGGGGTTGTCTGTTTTCTTCTTTTCAGTACGTTTCAGTTCCTTGTAGATCCAGGATGTTAAGCCTTTGTCAGACCTAGAGTTGGCAAATACTTTTTCCCAGTCTGTAGGCTGTCTCCCTGCTCTCTTGATGGTTTCTTTGGCTTTGCAGAAGCTTGTCAGTTTAATAAGGTCCCACTTGTCTATCTTCTTTTTTATGACCTATGGGTTTCGGGTATTGTTCAGGAATTGGATGCCAGTTCCGATTTCCATGAGGGTATTCCCTTCCTTTTCTAAGGTTCTTATGGTTTGAGGTTTTACATTTAGGTCTCTGATCCATTTGGAGTTAACCTTTGTGCATGGGGGTAGATAGGGGTCCTGTTTAAATCTTCTGCATGTGGTCAGCCAGTTTTCCCATCATCATTTACTGAATAGGTTCTCCTCTCCCCAGTGGTAGGTGGTGGGGGCTTAGTCGAAGATGAGTTGGTTGAGAAATTGAGGTTTTGCTTCTGGAATCTCAATTCTATTCCATTGATCTATATGCCTGTTCCTGTACCAATACCAAGCTGTTTTGATGATTGTGGCTTTATAGTAAAGTTTGAAGTCGGTATTGTGATACCACCTGCTTTTTTTTTTTTTTGAGGATTGTTCTGATTATTCTTGGATGTTTCTGTTTCCATATGAATTCCTGTGCTGTTTTCTGTGGGTCTGAGAAGAATGTTGTTGGTAATTTAATGGGTATTGCATTGAATTTGTAGATTGCCTTAGGTAAGATGGACATCTTCACAATGTTGATTCTTCCAATCCGTGAGCATGGGATATTTTTCCACTTGTTCGTGTCATCTTTGATTTCTTTGAGCAGTTTGTTTTGTAATTTTCATTGTAAAGGTCACTATTTACTTTTAAATTTGTTTAATGAAAACAATGGCTTTCTTGTATTATGAAAAAGGTTTTCATTTTCTAAATGTAAAAGTATATAATATTGAATATGCGTTTCCCAGCTACATAGCACTACCTTCCTATTAGCTCTTCAACCTGAATTAGAATCACTTTGAGAATTAAGGAAAACTACTAAGGCTGGACTAAATATGCATGAAGTAAATTTCAGAACTGGAAATGATTACAATAGAAATCTAACCATTTTTTGTACTGTTTCTGTGGGAAAATGTGGTATAAATTCCAAAGTAAATAACAGGTATGCATGTACACACAGGCAAGCACTCACTATCTTCAGTTATTTGCTTATTTTCCTGTGTATTTTATGCTAGGTTGTACACGGTTAGGGGCATATTTTACATGCATTTTTGTATTTTTCTAGTTCCTACCATAATGATCTACACCAGGTAGGCATTTTAAAGATTATATATATATATATACTTTTTTTTGAGTTGGAGTCTCACTCTCTTGTCCAAGCTGGAGTGTGGTGGCACCCTCATGGTCACTGCAGCCTCAACCTGCTGGGATCAGGTGAATTCTTTCAACTTAGCCTTTCAAGTAGCTGGAACTACAGGCATGCACCCCTACGCCCTGCAAATTTTTAAAAAATTTATTCTAGAGACAAAGTCTTTTCAGATTGCCCAGGCTGGTCTCAAATTCCTGGGCACAGGAAATCCTCTAGCCTTTGTAAGCTGGGATTATAGGTGTGAGTCACCATGTCTGGGTATTTTTTGTGCTTTTTTTATAATCAATATTTATTATGATGATATTGTGGGATACAGTTAAGGGTTAGGTATACAAATATGTTTCATTCAGGCACCCTTGTTGATAAGAGGTGTTTCCCCATCCCCAGACAGATATTTACTACCGTTAATCCCATCTCCCTTTTCCCCCATAGATTCCCACTACTGTCAGTCATTTTCTTATAGTACTACACTGGATGTTCAAGGTCCACTATATGAGTGAGAACATGTGATACTCAGATTTTTGTATCTGTGAGAGGTCACTCAGTATTATAGGCTCTAGTTCCATCCAGGTTGCTGTGAAATTCATGATTTTGTTCTTTTTTATGGCTGCATAGTATTCCATCGTGTATATGTACCACATTTTTTTAATCCAGTCCTCTTTTGATGGACAACATGGCTGCTTCCAAGTTCTTGCTATTGTGAACAATGCTGTGATAAACATACATGTGCAGGTATCTTTTTTAAAGAGTGATTTGAATTCTTCAGGATATATTCCCTGTAGGGGGATTGCAGGGTCATATGGGAGGTTGATATTTACAGCTTTTAGGAATCGCCACATTTCTTTCCACAGAGGTTGCACTAGTTTACACTCCCACCAACAGTGTAGAGGTGTTCCCTTTTCGCCACACCCTCTCCAGCAGCTGTTATTTTTTGAGTTGTTGATAATTGTCATTCTGACTAGAGTTCGGTGGTTTCTCAGCGTGGCTTCGATATGCATCTCCCTGATGATTAGTGAGGTTAAACATTTCTTCATGTGTCTGTTGCCTGCTCGGATATCTTCCTTTGTGAAGTGTCTGTTCATATCTTTTGACATTTTATAATGGGGTTGTTTGTTTTTTTATTTTCAGCACGTTTTAATTCATTGTAGATCCAAGATGTTAAGCCTTTGTCAGACCTGGTGTTGGCAAATACTTTTTCCCAGTCTTTAGGCTGTCTCCCTGCTCTCTTGATGGTTTCTTGGGCTTTGCAGAAGCTTGTCAGTTTAATAAGGTCCCACCTGTCTATCTTCTCTCTTATGACCTGTGGGTTTCGGATTTTGTTCAGGAATTGGATGCCAGTTCCAATTTCCATGAGGGTATGACCTTCATTTTCTAAGGTTCTTATGGTTTGAGGTTTTACATTTGGGTCTCTGATCCATTTGATTAATTGCTGTGTAGGGGGTTATATGGGTCCTGTTTCAATCTTCTGCATATGGTCAGCACCATTTTCTGAATAGGTTCTCCTCTCCCCAGTGGTAGGTGGTGGAGGCTTTGTCGAAGATGAGTTGGTTGAGAAATAGAGGTTTTGCTTCTGGAATCTCAATTCTATTCCATTGATCTATATGCCTGTTCTATACCAATACCAAACTGCTTTGATGATTGTAGCTTTATAGTAAAGTTTGAAGTCTGGTGATGTGATACCACCTGCTTTGTTTTTTTTTGCTGAGTATTGTTCTGGCTATTCTTGGACGTTTGGGTTTCCATATGAATTCCTGTGTTGTTTTTGTAGGTCTGAGAAGAATGTTGCTGGTAATTTGATGGGTATTGCATTGAATTTGTAGATTGCCTTAGGTAAGACGGACATCTTCACAATGTTGATTCTTCCAATCCATGAGCATGGGATACTTTTCCACTTGTTTGTGTCATCTTTGATTGCTTTCATCAGTGTTTTGTAGTTTTCATTGTAAAGGTCTTTCATATCTCCGGTTAGGAAGATGCCAAGGTATTTTATTTTTTTGTGGCTTTTGCGAATGGAATTGTGGTTTTTATTAGGGTTTCTGTTTGTTTATTACTGGTGTAAAGAAATGCGATTGCCTTTTGCACATTTATTTTGTATCCTGAGACTTTGCCAAAGGCCTTTATCAGTGTACAGGAGGTTTTTGACAGATTCTCTTGGGTTTTCAACGTACACAATCATATCGTCTGCAAAGAGAGATAACTTGACTTCCTCTTTTTCCTATTTGAATACCCCTGATTGCCTTCTTTTCTCTCATTGCTCAAGCCAGGACTTCCAGTACTATGTTGAACAGGAGGGCTGGAAGTGGGCATCCTTGTCTTGTTTCAGTTTTCAGGGGAAATGGTTCCAATTTTTGTCCATTTAGGAATATGCTGACTGTGGGTTTGTCGTAGATGGCTTTTACTATGTTGAGATATGTTCCCCGTATGCCTAGATGTTCAAGGGTTTTTATCAAGCAGGGGTGCTGGATTTTATCCAAAACTTTTTCTGCATCTATTGATATAATCATGTGGTTTTTGTTTGGACATCTGCTGATGTATTTAATTACATTCATGGTTTTACAAAAGTTGAACCAGGCTTGCATCCCACGGATGAACCCTACTTGGTCATGATGGGTGATTTTTGAAATGTATTGTTGAAACCGGTTTGCTATGAAGTTGTTGAGAATTTTAGCATCTATTTTCCTCAAAGATATTGGCCTATAGTTCACTTTCTTTGTTGGATCTTTACCTGGCTTGGATATCAATGTAATGTTCACTTTGTAAAATGATATGGGGAGAGTTCCATCTTTTTCTTTTTTTTATAATTAATCAGTATTTTTTATTATGGCTTTGTGGGGTACAGTTAAGGGTTAGGTGTACAATTACGTTTCATTCAGGCACCCTGTTGATAAGAGGTGTTTTCCCAGCCCCAGACAGATATTTGCTACTGTTAATCCCATCCCCCTCCCCCCATAGTTTCCCAATACCGTCAGTCATTTTTTTATAGTATTACATTGGATGTTCAAGGTCCATTATATGAGTGAGAACATGTGATATTCTGGATCTTTGTTTCTGTGAGAGGTCACTCAGTTTTATAGACTCTAGTTCCATCCAGGTTGCTGCGAAATTCATGATTTTGTTCTTTTTTATGGCTGCGTAGTATTCCATCGTGTATATGTACCACATTTTTTAAATCCAGTCCTCTTTTGATGGGCAGCATGGTTGTTTCCAGCTTCTTGCTATTGTGAACAATGCTGCAATAAACATACATGTGCAGGTATCTTTTTTATAGAGTGATTTGTGTTCTTCAGGGTATATTCCCAGTAGGGGGATTGCAGGGTCATATGGAAGGTCAATTTTTAGAGCTTTTAGGAATCGCCATACTGCTTTCCACAGAGGTTGCACTAGTTTACACTCCCACCAACGGTGTAGAAGTGTTCCCTTTCTACCACACCCTCTCCAGGAGCTGTTATTTTTTGAGTTGTTGATAATTGCCATTCTGATTGGAGTTAGGTGGTATCTCAGTGTGGTTTTGATTTGCATCTCCCTGATGATTAGTGAGGTTGAGCATTTCTTCATGTGTTTGTTGACTGCTCAGATGTCTTCTTTAGTGAAGAGTCTGTTCATATCTTTTGCCCATTTTATAATGGGGTTGTCTGTTTTCTTCTTTTCAGTACGTTTCAGTTCCTTGTAGATCCAGGATGTTAAGCCTTTGTCAGACCTAGATTTGGCAAATACTTTTTCCCAGTCTGTAGGCTGTCTCCCTGCTCTCTTGATGGTTTCTTTGGCTTTGCAGATGCTTGTCAGTTTAATAAGGTCCCATTTGTCTATCTTCTCTCTTAAGTCCTGTGGGTTTCTGGTTTTGTACAGGAATTGGATGCCAGTTCCGATTTCCATGAGAGTATTTCCTTCCTTTTCTAAGGTTCTTATGGTTTGAGGTTTTACATTTAGGTCTCTGATCCATTTGGAGTTAACCTTTGTGCATGGGGATAGATAGGGGTCCTGTTTAAATCTTCTGCATGTGGCCAGCCAGTTTTCCCAGCACCATTTACTGAATAGGTTCTCCTCTCCCCAGTGGTAGGTGGTGGGGGCTTTGTTGAAGATGAGTTGGTTGAGAAATTGAGGTTTTGCTTCTGGAATCTCAATTCTCTTCCATTGGTCTATATGTCTGTTCCTGTACCAATGCCAAGCTGTTTTGATGATTATAGCTTTAAAGTAAAGTTTGAAATCTGGTATTGTGATACCACCTGCTTTGTGTTTTTTTACTGAGTATTGTTCTGGCTATTCTTGGACGTTTGTGTTTCCATATGAATTCCTGTGTTGTTTTTGTAGGTCTGAGAAGAATGTTGTTGGTAATTTAATGGGTATTGCATTGAATTTGTAGATTGCCTTAGGTAAGATGGACATCTTCACAATGTTGATTCTTCCGATCCATGAGCTTGGGATATTTTTCCAGTTGTTCATGTCAGCTTTGATTTCTTTGAGCAGTGTTTTGTAATTTTCATTGTAAAGGTCTTTCACATCTCTGGTTAGGAAGATGCCAAGGTATTTCATTTTTTTTTGTGGCTATTGTGAATAGAACTGTGTTTTTTATTTGGGTTTCTGTGTGTTTATTATTGGTGTAGAGGAATGCGATTGTCTTTTGTACATTTATTTTGTATCCTGAGACTTTGCCAAAGGCTTTTATCAATGTAAGGAGGCCTTTGACAGATTCTCTTGGGTTTTCAAGGTACACAATCATATCATCTGCATAGAGAGATAACTTGACTTCCTCTTTTCCTATTTGAATACCTCTGATTGCCTCCTCTTCTCTGATTGCTTTAGCCAGGACTTCCAATACTATGTTGAACAGGAGGGGAGAGAGTGGGCATCCTTGTCTAGTTCCAGTTTTCAGGGGAATTGGTTCCAATTTTTGTCCATTTAGGAGTATGCTGGCTGTGAGTTTCTCGTAGATGGCTTTTACTATTTTGAGGTATGTTCCCCGTATGCCTAGATGTTCAAGGGTTTTTATCAAGAAGGGGTGCTGGATTTTATAAAAGCTTTTTCTGTATCTAGTGATATGATCATGTGGTTTTTGTTTTGACATCTGTTGATGTATTTAATTGCATTTATGGTTTTACGAATGTTGAACCAGGCTTGCATGCCAGGAATGAAGCCTACTTGGTCATGGTGGATGATTTTTGAGATGTATTGCTGAATCCGGTTTGCTAGGATCTTGTTGAGAATTTTAGCATCTATGTTCATCAAAGATATTGGCCTGTAGCTCTCTTTCTTTGTTGGATCTTTACCTGGCTTGGGTATCAATGTGATGTTGGCTTCGTAAAATGATTTGGGGAGAGTTCCATCTTTTTCAATCGCCTGGAATACCTTCAGTAGGATTGGTATCAGCTCCTCCTTGAATGTCTTGTAGAATTCTGCTGGCAAGCCATCTGGATCAGGGTTTTTTTTTTTTTTGTAGGAAGTTTTCTTATTACATAGTCGAATTCCTTGATTGTTATTGGTCTGTTTAGGGTCTCAATTTCTTCTTGTTCCAACCTAGGTAGGTTGTGTGATATCAGAAAGTCCTCCATTTCCTTCTGGTTTACAAGTTTGTTTCCATACAAGTGGACGCAGTAGTGTCTAATGATCTTTTGTATTTCTTCAGGGTCAGATGTGACTTCATCTTTTGTGTTTCTGATTGTGCTTATTTGGTTTTTTTCTCGTTTTTTCTTGGTCAATCTAGCTAGGGGACCATCAATCTTGTTTACCCTTTCGAAGAACCAGCTTTTTGTTTCATTGATTTTTTGTATTATCTTTTTGTCTTCTATGTCCTGGATTTGGGCTTTTATTTTGGTGATCTGGATTCTTCTGCTGAAATTATGGTTTTTGTGGTCTTGCTTTTCCAGCTTCTTTAGGTGGTTTGTTAGGTTGTGAATTTCTGTTCCTTCCATTTTCTTCATGTGTGTTTGTAGGGATATAAATTCCCCTCTTACTACAGCTTTCAGGGCATCCCAGAGATTCTGGTAAGATGTTTCTTCATTTTCATTTGTTTCCAGGTATCTTTTGATCCCTGTTTTGATTTCGTCATTGACCCAGGAGTTGTTTAGCATCATGCTGTTTAGTGTCCATGTCTTTGTGGGTTTTGGGGGGACTTTGTTGGAGTCAATGTTTATTTTTATTCCACTGTGGTCTGAGAAGGTGTTTGGTAGAATTTCGGTCCTTGTAAATTTGCATATGCTTGATTTATGGCTGAGTATGTGATCGATCTTAGAATATGTTCCATGTGGTGATGAGTAGAATGTGTATTCTGTGGTCTTTGGATGGAGTGTTCTGTAGGTATCTATTAAGTCCATTTGGTCCAAAGTCACATTGAGGTTCCGGATCTCCTTGCTGATTTTTTGTCCTGATGATCTGTCTAGGTTTGTGAGTGGGGTATTAAAGTCCCCAGTTATGATAGTGGTAGAGTCAATATCTTTCTTTAGTTTTCCAAGAAGTTGCTTTATGAAAGTTGGCGCACCTATGTTGGATGCACATATGTTTAGGATAGATATTTCTTGTTGATGGATTGAGCCTTTTACCATTATGTAGTGGCCTTCTGTATCTTTTTTGATTTTTAATAGCTTGAAGAGTATTTTGTCTGAAATTAAGATCGCTACTCCTCCTTTCTTTTGTATTCTGTTTGCCTGAAAGTTTGTTTCCCACCCTCTTACTTTGAGTCTGTGGGTGTCCTTTCTAGTGAGGTGAGTCTCTTGAAGGCAATAGATTGTTGCCTGATGATATTTTATCCATTTTACAATTCTATGTTTTTTCAGTGGTGCATTTAGTCCATTCACATTTAGGCTAATAATTGAAATGCAAGAGTTGATCCCTGTCATAAGGTTCTTACAGAGTTTATCCTGTTTATTTGTTGTCTTTCTTTGGGTTTTGGAGTTGGTTCTTGTGTGTTTTTAATCTTTTGCCTGTACTCTTGTGAAGAATGCTGTTGTTTTTTTTTCTTTTTCTTCTGTGTTCAGTACTTTCTTAAGTGTTTCTTGTAGAGGTGGTCTGGTGGCGGCGTAGGTTCTTAGGGATTGGATGTCTGGAAAAGATTTCAATTCTCCCTCACTAATGAAGCTTAGTTTGGCTGGGTAGGTTATTCTTGGTTGAAATTGTTTCTCTTTTAGATCTTTGAAGATAGGGCTCCAGGCTCTTCTGGCCTGAAGGGTTTCTGTGGATAAATCTGCTGCTATTCTAATTGGTTTTCCCCGGTAGGTAGTCTGGCCTTTTTCTCTTGCTGCCTTTAGGATTTTTCTTTTCATAGCTACTTTGTTTAGGCGAATTATTATGTGTCTGGGAGTTGGTTTTCTCATTTGTTCTCTTGCAGGGGTTCTCTGAGTCTCTTGTGTTTGAATTTTTTCAACCTTAATGATATGAGGGAAGTTTTCTTGAATGATTTCATGAAATGTTTGTTCCATCGTGGCTTCTGTTTCTCTTTCTGCCTCAGGAAGCCCAATTATGTTAGGTTTGGTCTCTTGAAGTGATCATTCATCACTTGCAGGTTTTGTTCTGTCTTTTTGAGCTTCTTTTTTATGCTTTTGACAGTTTGGGTTAGTTCTTTGTTTTGGTCTTCGAGCTCTGAGATTCTTTCTTCGGCTTGGCTGATTCTGCTTTCCATGTTTATTAGTCTGTTGTTCATTTCCATCACAGTATTCTTTACTGTTCTCATTTCTGACAACAGCTCCTTCCTATTTTCCTCTTGTCTCTCCTCAATTTTTTAAATTCTCTCCATTAATGTCTTGATGTATGGGTTTGTTGCATGTAACCAGTCATTCTGGGGACTCTTCATTGTCTGTGTTCCAGAATATGTTTTCTCAGTGTCTGATTTCCCAGGGGTCTGTGTAGGACCTATTTCTTCTTTTGGTTTTTTTTCATTTGTGCGGTTTTTTTTCCCCCCCTCTACTTTTTCCTTCCCTCCATGTCACCGTCTTCTTTAATTCTGTTATTCAGGGGTAAAGGGATTGGTTTTACTTCTGTTTGTTCAATCTCCTATTCTTTATGTATGTCCTCTTACTTTGTTCAATTCTGAAGTTGCACTGTAGGTTGGAGGTGGTCCTTTTTGCAGTTTTGAGATGTATTTAAGGGGAGAGCTGTGATTCAAAATCTGTCTGCAGGTCCTGGTATTCGCTGACAGGCGTGTGGATAATGTGGAACCCACTTCCCACTGTCCTGGAATCTGTCCGTGCAGTGGGGCTGTAGGTTTACTCCCTGAAATAAAATGTGGTTAGCAGAGCGGAGAGAATGGAGCAGATAGTGGGTTGAAGAGGGGAGTGGAGAGATAGAGGAGTAAGGGCGGAAACAAATGAGTGTGCCAACAAATAGAGAGAGAGGCCTATACTGAAACAGATAAAAACAATAGACCACAGCTACAGTCGAACCAAGTCTCATAAAAACAAAAATAAAACATACAGTGATGCTAATATACAAGCTAACCAATCACATTGTTAGTGTGCTGTTCCTCTATACAAAGATATGGTTTACAGAGAGAAGAAAAGAGAAGAAAAGGAAAAGGAAAAAAGAAAAAAGGGAACAATACAGTATGAATAGAATTAAGCCATTAAACTGATAGAATCAATGAAGCACACTCTGAGACCTTTTGTTTAAGTCCAATGTCCTTTCAGGTTTGATTTCTAGTTTTCTTTTCAAGCTGGTAAATTAGTTTGCAGTTAGAGTCAATTGCCCCTGATCTGCTGTGAAGGACAGTTTAGATCAACCTTCCTTCAGCAGTTTGGTCTATGTCTTTATCAAACTTATTTCTCCCGTTTTGGTGTTGTTACCTTGAATCGCCAGCAGGTGGTGCTATCTCATCTGCTCGCCCCAGAGAGGGTGGGGCCGGACAGGAACAAGATGGCTGCCTGCCTCTGAGCAGGCAACAGGAGCCCCACGCCAGGCAGGCAGGACAGTCTTGGACGCAGGATAGGTGGCAGCGATCCCAGCAGATCTTCCCTGAAGCGGTTCGTTGTGGATCTCCTCGGGCCGCGTGGTGCAATATGCTACCCCTCCCAGAGGCCTCGGCATCGGTGGCACCCGGGGACGGCAGTGGCAGCGGCGGTGGGGGGAGGGGCGGCCGCGACGGCCGCCGCTGCGGCGGGGGACCATTTGGAATGCAGTCAAAACTGTCCAGTCGTTCCGATGGCAGCGGCCGAGCTCTGTCTGTAGAGCAGGCTGCGATGCTGGGGTCCCCAGCCCCCCGGGGCGAGAGTCAGAGACCCACTGCAGATCTCCCTTGCAGAGGGCTTCAGACGCCGGGTTGCCCTGTCGCCATCTTGCCGTGTCCCCCATTTGAATTCTTTATTGTAATTTTTCCAGGTCTGAGGAGGAGGATGTTAAATTAATGGTTATTTCATTGAATCTGTAGATTGCCTAAAAGTCTAATTTTTACATTAAAGAGGTAAGCAAAGTTAGAGAAACAAGCATGTCAAATTGTCAGTTTTGACATCAGACTCAGAATTTGAAATCATAATGGTAGTGATCTTGACTACTGAGCAATCCTTACGCTTCAAGTGCCTGTTTACAGTGCTTGACCAAATGCTGTAGACCTGGTGTATTTGTTTACCACGAAGTGAAGAAAATCGTGTGTTCACACCTATCCAAAAACTTCTTCATGAATAAGTGACCACTGAAGAATCCACTAAACGAGGTAGTTTTTTTTAAAAGCAGTATTTATTGAGAGGACAGAAAAACTCCTACACGGGGAGGGGACCTGAGGGTGTTGCCCACAAGGTAGTTTTTTATTACAATGGTCATCGAGTCCTGTTGGAGCTTGGTTATAGCACAACCAAATAATATGTTATCACTTTCTTTAGTCTAGAAACTTTTGGATTTTTAATGTTATGTAAGCCTTTGAGTTATGTATAGCCTTTGAGTAAGTTATGTAAGCCTTTTATGAAGCCTTTGAGTTATGTATAGCCTTTGAGCCGTTTTTCTAACAGGATTTGAACAGTGCTTTTGGAAAGATCATAATCAATTTTCCAGAATTTTCAATTATCTAAATCTTTATACTAATGAAGATCCCAAATACTTACTACTTTGTAAATCTCCATGTTATTTTGGTTTTTATATATTGGTCCCAAATTCTCTATTTTCTGTGAGCCTGATTTTAAATGCTTGGTTATTAAAAGTATTAGATTAATTGGATATTTTGTTGCAGAGTACAGCATTATGTCTTATGTATAGAAAATACTAGGTGATTCAAAGGGAATACTCTTTAAAAAATATAAATTGGTTTAAAATATAAAGGGAATGTTATTTTATATTTCTTTCAAATATATGAGGAAAACTTTTCTCTAAGGATTGCACATCTGTAATATTTAATCAAAATTAATAAGCAGGAAATACAGAGCGCACAATGAAAATGTACACCAATTTTGAGAATGGAAAAAGTTGTATTAACCATGCTGTCCATCAAAAGAGGACTGGATTTAAAAAATGTGGTACATATACACGATGGAACTCTATGCAGCCATAAAAAGAATAAAATCAGGAATTTCACAGCTACCTGGATGGAACTAGAGTCTATAATGCTGAGTGACCTGTCACACAAACAAAGATCCGAGTATCACATGTTCTCACTCATATAATGGACCATGAACATTTAATGTAATACTATAAGAAAATGACTGACATTAGTGGGAAACCATGGGGGGGGGGAGATGGGATTAACAGTAGCAACTATCTTTCTGGGGATGGGGAAACCCCTCTTATCAACAGGGAGCCTGATTGAAACGTAATTGTATACCTAACCCTTAACTGTACTCCACACCATCATAATAAAAAATATTGATTAAAATAAAAAATTATGACACTGTTTTATTTTCTAAAATTTGTAAGATTTATTATGCATTCTGTCTTCTGAATAGCACTTAGGTACACTGAATCTCAAGTTTCAGTTATCCAGGAATGATATAGATCTGGAATCTCAACAAGTTTCAATTTAGGCAGAATAAAATTTAGCATTTATGTGAGAAACATTGTAGTTGTCAATTTTGAAGGCAAATTATACCATGTATTCTAAGGTTTTTAAAGGGGAAAAGGAGTTATCATTGGAGTATTATACACTTCTTAAAAAATCAATCCCTGCATAATGAAAATTTCAATACCCAACCCTGAGTTGTAACCATGTTTAAAGTTAAAAAAGTAGAATAAACAAATAATGTCAGCTGCATGTTTTACAGCTTTATTTATTTATTTTTTTTTTTAAAAAATGTGGGGTATAATTCAGAGTTAGATATACAAACATTGATTATGCAGGGTCCCTGGTTGATGAGGTATGCCCCTCCCTTCCTTAGCAGTATCTCCCCACTGTCAATCTCACCCCTCCCCCTAAACAGTTTTCCACTACTGCCAATCACATTCTTACAGCACTATAAGTGATCAAGTTCAGCTCATGAGTGAGAATATATGGAACTCTTCTTTGTTTCTGTGATAAATCACTGAAAATGACCTACATCATA
This sequence comes from Cephalopachus bancanus, assembly GCA_027257055.1. NCBI lineage: Eukaryota > Metazoa > Chordata > Mammalia > Primates > Tarsiidae > Cephalopachus > Cephalopachus bancanus. The sequence continues at coordinate 321,484 of JAPVLO010000954.1, read as the reverse complement.
CCCTTTCAAATGTTCTGCAAAATGCTTATATCTGTAAATTTTTAATTGCTGAATAATAGTCAACTGTGAATATACCACATTTGTGTTATCATTTCAGCTTTGATGGGCAACATGGCTAATACCACGCTTTTTTTGTAATTGTGATTAGAAGTGCAATAAACATAATTATGCAGGTATCTATTTGGTACAATGATTTGAGTTATTCCAGGTATATTCTTGACAGGGGAATTACTGAGTCACGTGGTAGGTCTATATCTTTTCCCTTTAGAAATGGCCAAACAGTTTTCCAAAGATGTTACTCTAGTTTTCATTTCACATGCAGTGTAGAAGCACTTATTTTTTCCCAAATCCTTACCAGTCTCTGTTATTGTTTGTTTTATTAATGATGGCCAGTCTTACAGAGGGTATGTGGTATTTCAAAGTTGTTTCATTTGCATTTCTTTGATGATGACTGTCTGAATTATTTTCATGTGTCTGCTGGCTGCCCATATCTTTCTTATAAGAAGTGTCCAATCACGTATTTTGCGAGCTTTTCAAAGTGAATGTTTGATTTTTCTCAGTGTTTGAGTTTCTTGTAGATCCTAGATGTTATGCCTCTTTACAGATATATAGTTGGAGAATCGTTTTTCTCATTCGTTAGGCTGTATCCCTGCTCTTCAGATGGTTGCCTTTGTTTTCCAGAAGTATATAAATTTCATGAGATCCCACTTGTGTAACTTACTTCTTAAGGCATGGGAATTTAGGATTCTGAAGAGGAATTAGTTTCTTGTTCCAGTTTTCATAATGATTTCTCCTGTGTTTTGTAAGATTATTATAATTTGTTTTTTTAAGTTTAGGTCTTTGATCCATTTAGATTTAATGCGTCTGGTGATAGGGATCCTGTTTCAATCTTGAGCATGTGGTCAGCCTTTTCCCAGCACCATTTACTGAATATGTTTTCCATTACCCAGTGGGTCCTGGAGGTTTTTTCTAAGATGTGTTGCCTGAAAATTTGAGGATTTCATTCTCCGTCCTAATCCATTGGCCTATGGACCTATTCTTGTGCCAATACCAGGCTGTGTTGATTACTGTCAACATATATAAAGTTTGAAATCTGTAACTGGGAGAGCTCCAGCTTTGTTTCTTTCAATAAGATTATTTTGTCTATTCATGATTGTTTATGGTTTCATATGAATTCTTTATTGTAATTTCCAGGTCAGAGAAGAAGGATGTTAACTTAATGGTTATTTCATTGAATCTATAGATTGCCTAAAAGGCTAATTTTTACATTAAAAGATGGAAGCAAAGACTGGGAAACAAGCATGTCAAATTGTCATTTATGACATCAGCCTCAGATCTTGGACATCATAATGGGAGGGACCTTGACTGCTGAGCAATCTTTAGGCTTCAAGGACTTGTGTACAGTGCTCTGCCAAATGTAGTAGACATGTTGGATTTCATTCCCAAGAAGTGAATAAAACCATGTGTTCACACCTTTCTATAAACTTTTCCAAGGATAAGTGGCCATTCAAGAATACACTACACGAGGTATTTTTTTTTTTTAAAGCAGTGTTTATTGAGAGGACAGAGAAACTCTCACAAAGGGAGGGGACATGAGGCTGCTGCCCACGAGGTAGTCTTTTATTATTATGGTCACTGATTTGGGAGCTTGGATATAGCACAACCAAATAATATTTTAGCACTTTAGTTAGTTTAGAAACTTTTGGATGTTTTTAGTATTATGTAACAGACTTTGAGCAGTTTTTCTCTCAGGATTTGAACATTGCTTTAGCTAATATCTTAGTCAATTTTCCAGAATTTTCAATTATGTAAGTTTTTATACTAATGAGGAGCACCAAACACTTACTTCTTTGTAAATCTCCATGTTATATTGGTTTATATATATTGGGCCCCAAATTCTCTTTTTTCTGTGTGACTAATTTTACATCCTTGGTGATTACAAGTATCAGATTAATTGGATACTTTGTTGCAGAGTACAGCATTATGTCTTAGATAGAGAAAATGCTAGGTGATTCCAAGGAAATACTCATTTAAAAATATAAATTGAGTTAAAATATAAAGGGAATTTGATTTTATTTTTCCTTCAAATATGTATAAGGGAAACTTTTCTCTAAGGATTGCACATCTGTAACATTTAATCAAAATTAACAAGCAGAAAATACAGAGTACACCAATAAAATGTATGCAAATTTTAAATGTGGAAAAAGTTGTATTAAATTATGATACTAGCCGGGCTCGGTGGCTCAGTCTGTAATCCCACACCTTTGGGAGGCTGAGGTGAGTGGATTGCCTGAGCCCGTGGGTCGAGACCCGCCTGGGCAGGGAGACCTCATCTCTACAGTAAATAAAAAAAAAAATCAGCCGGGCGTGGTAGCACGTGCCTGTAATTCCGGCTACTTGGAAGGCTGAGGGGAAGGATTGCTGGAGCCCAGCAGGTCGAGGCTGCGGTGGCTGGGAGCGGCCACTGCACTCCAGTCTGGGCAACAGAGTGAGACTCCAACTAAAAAAAAAAAATTATGATACTGTCTTATTTTCAAAATTTTTTAAGCATTCTGTCTTCTGAATAGCACTTTGGTACACTGAATCTCAAGGTTTGGTTATCTAAGAATGATATAGATCTGGAATCTCAAGAAGTTTCAATTAAGCAGAATGAAACATTCATCCTTTATTTGAGAAACATTTTATGTGCCAATTTTGAAAGCAGAATTATACAATGTATTCTAACGTATTAAAAGGAAAAAGAGTTATCATTGGAGTATTATACACTTTAAAAAAAACAATTCCTGCATAATGAACATTTCTATACCCAACCCTGAAATGTAACTATTTTAAAGTAAAAAAAAATTAAAAAAATAGAATAAACAAATAAAGTGAGTTGCAAGTTTTACAGCTTTTTTTTATTTATTTATTTTAATTTTTAAAAAAATGGTTGCAATTCAGTGTTATATATACAAACATTGATTATGCAGGGTCCCTGGTTGGTGAGGTATGCCCCTCCCTTCCTTAGCAGTGCAACTCCACTGCCAATCTCACCCCTCCCCCTAAATTGTTCTCCACTGCTGCCAATCACTTTGTTACAGCAGTATAAGTGATCAAGTTCAGCTCATGAGTGAGAACATATGGAACTCTGTTCTTTGTTTCTGTGAGAAATCACTGAAAATGACCTACCTCATATCCATCAAACGTTCTGCAAAATCCTTATATCTGTCTTTTTTTGTGGCTGCATAATATTCCACTGTATGTATATACCACATTTATTTTACCTATTCCAGCTTTGTTGGCAGCATGGTTGGTACCATGTTGTTTGCAATTGTGATTAGAGCTGCAAAAAACATACTTGTGCACGTATCTTTCTGGTAAAATGATATAAGTTCCTCCAGGTATATACTCTCCAGGGAATTACTGAGTCACATGTTAGGTAAATATCTTGTCCCTTTCGAAAACGCCACACTTTTTTCCAAAGATGTTGCTCTAGTTTTCATTCTACATGCAGTGTAGAAGCATTTATTATTTTTCACAAATCCTTACCATCATCTGTTATTTTTTCTGTAAATAATGATAGCCAGTCTTGCAGGAGGTTTGTGGTATTTCAAACTGGTTTTCATTTGCATTTCTTTGATTCTGAGTGAGGCTGAGCAATTTTGATGTGTCTGCTGGCTGCCCGTATCTCTTCTTATGAGAAGTGTCCAATCAATTATTGTGCACACTTTTCAAAGGGAATGTTTGTCTGATTTTTCTGAGTGTTTGAGTTTCTTCTAGATCCTAGATGTTAAGTCTTTTTACAGATATATATTTGGAGAATGGTTTTTCCCATTCTGTGGGCTGCATCCCTGCTCTTCTGATGGTTTCTTTTGTTTTGCAGATGTATGTTAATTTGATGAGATCCTACTTGTCTAAATGACTTCTTAAGGCATGGGCATTTAGGTTTCTGAAGAGGAATTAGTTTCCAGTTCCAGTTTCCATAAAGGTGTCTCCTGCGTTTTTGAAGATTATTATTATTTGGTGTTTTACCTTTAGGTCTTTGATACATTGAGCTAATATGTATGGTGATACTAAGGGGTCATGTTTCAACCTTGTGCATGTGTTCAGCATTTTTCCAGCACCATTTGTTGAGTATGTTCTCCATTCCCCAGTGGGAATTGGAGGTTTTTCAAAGATGAATTGGTTGAGAATTTGAGGATTTCATCCTCTGTCCTGATCCATTGTCCCATGGACCTATCCTTGTACCAATACCAGGCTGTGTTGAATGCTGTAAACATATAGTAAAATTTGAAGCCTGGAACGGTGATAGCTCTTCCTTTGTTCCTTTAGATAAGATTCTTTTGGCTACTCATGATTGTTTATGGTTTCATATGAATTCTTTATTGTAATTTCTAGTTCTGAGAATAATGATGTTAACTTATTGGTTATTTCATTGAATCTGTAGATTGCCCAAAAGGCTAATTTTACATTAAAGAGGTAAGTTAAGTCAGGGAAACAAGCATGTCAAATTGTTATTTATGACATCAGCCTCACAACTTTGACATCATAATTGGAGCGATCTTAACTACTGAGCAATCCTTAGGGGACTTTTGTACAGTGCTCTGCCCAATGCGGTAGACATGGTGGATTTCATTCCCAATTAGTGAAGAGAACCACGTGTTCACACCTATCCAAAAATTTCTCCAGTGATAAGTGAACATTCAAGAACCCTTTAAACGAGGTAGTTTTTTTTTTTTTTTTTTTTAGGCAGCATTTATTGAGAGGACAGAGAAACTCCCAAACTGGGAGGGGACCTGGGGGGATTGCCCACGAGGCAGTCTTTTATTATTACGGTCATGGAGTCCTGTGGAGCTTGTTTATAGCACAACTATATAGTATTTTAGCACTTTCTTTAGTTTAGAAAATTTTGGATGTTTTTAGTATTGTGTAACAGCCTTTGAGCAGTTTTTCCTACAATATTTCAACATTGCTTTTGGTAAGATCATAATCAATTTTCCAGAATTTTCATTTATCTAAACTTTTATACTAATGCAGGGCTCAACTACTTACTACTTTGTAAATCTCCATGTTATTTGGTTTATATATATTTGGGCCCCAAATTGTGTTTTTTTCTATGTGCCTGATTTTAAATGCTTGGTAATGAAAATTATCAGATTAATCGGATACTTTGTTGCAGAGTACAGCATTATGTCTTAGGTAGAGAAAATACTAGGGGATTCAATGGAAATACTCTTTTAAAAATATAAATTAGGTTAAAATAAAAAGGGAATGTGATTTTATATTTCCTTCAAATATATAAGGGAAACTTTTCTCTAAGGATTGCACATCTGTAACATTTAATCAAAATTTACAAGCAGAAAATACAGAGTGCCCCAAGAAAATGTACACAAATTTTAAGAATGAAAAAAGCTGTATTAAATTACGAAACTGTTTTATTTTCTAAAATTTTTAAGATTTCTTATGCATTTTGACTTCTGAATACCACTTAGGTACACTGAATCTCAAGGTTCAATTATCTAAGACTGATATAGATCTGGAATCTCAACAAGTTTCAATTTAGCCAGAATATAACATTCAGCATTTATGTGAAAAACACTGTAATTGTCAATTTTGAAGGCAGAATTATACCATGTATTCTAACGTATTAAAAGGAAAAGGAGTTATCATTTGACTATTATACACTTCTTAATAAATCAATCCCTGCATAATGAACATTTCTATGCCCAACACTGAATTGTAAACATTTTTAAATTAAATAAATATAAAAAACAGTAAACAAATAAAGTCAGTTGTATGTTTTACAGCTTTTATTTATTTTTTTTAAATTTTTTTTAAAAATGTGGGGTACAATTCAAAGTTAGATATACAAACATTGATTATGCAGAGTCCCTGGTTGATGAGGAATGCCCCTCGCTTTCTTAGCAGTATCCCTCCACTGCCAATCTCACCCCCCCCCCTAAATAGTTTTCCACGACTGCCTAACACTTCCTTACAGTGAATATAAGTGATCAAGTTCAGCTCATGAGTGAGAACATAAGGAACTCTTTTCTTTGTTTCTGTGAGAAATCACTGAAAATGACCTACCTCATATCCATTAAACGTTGTGCAAAATCCTAATATCTGTCCTTTTTTATGGCTGCATAATATTCCACTGTGTATATACCACATTTATTTTATCCATTCCAACTTGATGGGCAACATGGTTGGTACCATGTTTCTTGCAATTGTGATTAGAGCTGCAAGAAACATACTTGTGCAGGTATTTTTTCGGTGAAATGATTTGAGTTCCTCCTGGTATATTCTCTACAGGGGAATTACTGAATCACCTGGTAGGTCAATATCTTATCCCTTTAGAAACCACCACCCTCTTTTCCAAAGATATTCCTCTACTTTTCACTCCACATGCAGTGTAGAAGCATTTATTTTTACCCAACTCTTTCCAGCCTCTGTGATTGTTTGTCTTATTAATGATGGCAAGTCTTACAGGGGGTATGTGGTATTTCAAAGTGGTCTCATTTGCATTTCTTTGATGATGAGTGAGGCTGAGCCATTTTCATGTGCCTGTGGCTGCCCATATCTCTTCTTATAGAAAGTGTCCAATCTCTTATTTCCTACTCTTTTCAAAGGGAATGTTTGTGTGATTTTTCTGAGTGTTTGAGTTTATTGTAGATCCTAGATGTTATGCCTTTTTACAGATATATATTTCTAGAATCGTTTTACCCATTCTGTAGGCTGTATTCCTGCTCTTCTGATGGTTTCTTTTGTTTTGCAGAAGTATATTAATATGATGAGATCCCATTTGTCTAACTTACTTCTTACGGCATGGGTATATAGGGTTCTGAAGAGGAATTTCTTTCCAGTTCCAGTTTCCATAATGTTGTCTCCTGTGTTTCCTAAGATTATTGTAATTTGTTGTTTTATGTTTAGGTCTTTGATCCATATAGAGTTAATGTGTACGGTGATAGATGGGGGTCGTGTTTCAACCTTGTGCATGTGTTCAGCCTTCTCCCAGAACCATTTACTGAATATGTTCTCCATTACCCGGTGGATCTTGAAGGTTTTTCAAAGATGAGCTGGTTGCGAATTTGAGGATTTCATTCTCTGTACTGATCCTTTGGCCTATGGACCTATTCTTGTACGAATACCAGGCTGTGTTGATTACTGTAAACATATAGTAAAGTTTGAAGTCTGTAACAGTGAAAGCTCCTGCTTTGTTTCTTTTGATAAGATTCTATTGGCTATTCTTGATTGTTGATAGTTTCATATGAATTCTTTTATATTTTTTGAGTTGGAGTCTCCCTCTGTTGCCCAGACTGTAGAGCAGAGACCGCCCCCGGCCATCGCATCCTCGACCTGCTGGGGTTCGGCTATCCTTCCGCCTCAGTCTTCCAAGTAGCCTGAATGACAGGCATGTGCTACCATCCCCGGCTAATTTTTTATTTATTGTAGAGATGAGGCCTCGCTTCCCAGGTGGGTCTCGAACCCGCAGGCTCAGGCAATCCACACACTTCAGCCTCCCAAAGGCGCGGGTTTACAGGCTGAGCCACTCAGCCCAGCTCATATGAATTCTTTATTGTAATTTCCTGGTCTGAGATGAAAGTTGTTAACTTAATGGTAATTTCATTGGATCTGTAGATTGACTAAAAGGTTAATTTTTATATTAAATATGTAAGCAAAGTGAGGGAAACAAGCATGTCAAATTGTCATTTATGACATCAGCCTCAGAACTTTGACTCATAATGGCAGGGACCTTGAATACCGAGCAATCCTTAGGCTTCAAGGACTTGTGTACAATGCTTTGCCAAATGCGGTAGAGATGGTGGATTTCATTCCCAAGAAGTGAAAACCATGTGTTCACTCGTATCCAAAAACTTCTTCAGGGATAAGTGACCATTCAATAATCCACTAAACGAGGTAACCTTAATTTTGTAAAGCAGTATTTATTGAGAGGACAGAGAAACTCCCACACTGGGAGGGGACCTGAGGGTGTTGACCACGAGGTAGTCTTTTATTATTATGGTCATCGAATTTTGTTGGAGCTTGGTTATAGCACAACCAAATACTATTTTAGCACTTTATTTAGTTTAGAGACTTTTGGATGTTTTTATTATTATGTACCAGAGTTTGAGCAGTTTTCCTAACAGGATTTGAACATCACTTTATTTAAAATCATAGTTTATTTTCCAGAATTTTCAATTATCTAAATTTTTATTTTAATGAGGAGCCCAATTACTTACTACTTTGTAAATCGTCATGTGTTTTGGTTTATATATATTGGGCCCCAAATTTTCTTTTTTCTGTGTGCCTGATTTTAAATGCTTGGTGAATAAAAGTATCAGATTAATTGGAGACTTAGTTACAGAGTACAACATTATATCTTAGGTAGACAAAATGCTAGGGGATTCAATGGAAACACTCTTTTGAAAATATAAATTGGGTTAAAATATGAAGGGAATGTGATTTTATATTTCCTTCAAATTTATAAGGGAAGCTTTTCTCCAAGGATTCACATCTGTAACATTTAATCAAAATTAGCAAGCAGGAAATACAGAGTGCACCAAGAAAATGTACACAAATTTAGGAATGAAAAAAGCTGTATTAAATTACGAAACTTTTATTTTCTAGAATTTTTAAAATTTATTATGCATTCTGCCTTCTGAATAGCACTTAGGTACACTGAATCTCAAAGTACACTTATCTAAGAATGATATAGATCTGGAGTCTCAACAAGTTTAAATTTAGGCAGAATAAAACAGTCAGAATTTATGTGAGAAACACTGTAATTTTATACCATGTATTCTAACATATTAAAAGGAAAAGGAGTTATCACTGGAGTTTTATACACTTCTTAAAAAATCAATCCCTACATAATGAACATTCCTATACCCAACCCTGAATTGTAACCATGTTTACAATAAAAAAAAAAGAATAAACAAATTAAAACAGTTGCATGTTTTTCAGCTTTCATTTATTTATGTCGTATTTTAATTTTTTTAAAATGTGGGGTACAATTTAGAGTTAGATATATAAAAATTTATTATGCAGGGCACCGGGTTGATGATGTATGCCCCTCCATTCCTTTGCAATATCCCTGGACTGCCAATCTCACCCCTCCCCCTAAAGAGTTTTCCATTACTGAGAATCACATTCTTACAGCACTATAAGTGACCACGTTCAGCTCATGAGTAAGAACATAGGAAACTCTGTTCTTTGTTTCTAAGACAAATCCCTGAAAATGACCTTCTTCATAGCCATCAAACGTTCTGCAAAATTCTTGTATCTGTCCTTTTTTATGGCTGGATAATATTCCTCTCTGTATATACCACATTTATTTTATCTTTTCCAGCTTTGATGGGCAACATGGTAGGTACCATGTTTTTGCAATTGTGATTAGAGCTGCAAAAACATACTTGTGCAGGTATCTTTTATGGTAAAATGATTTGAGTTCCTCCAGGTATATTCCCTACAGTGGAATTACTGAGTCACATGGTAGGTCAATATCTTCTCCCTTTAGAAACAGCCAAACTGGTTTCCAAAGATGTTGCTCTAGTTTTCAGTCCACATGCAGTGTAGAAGCATTTATTTTTTCCCCAAAACCTTACCAGCATCAGTTATTGTTTTTTTATTAATGACGGCCAGTCTTACAGGGGGTATGTGGTATTTAAAAGTGGTTTCACTTGCATTTTTTTTATGATAATTGAGGCTGAACAATTTTCATGTGTCTGCTGGCTGCCCGGAACTCTTCTTATGAGAAGTGCCCAAAGACGTATTTTGCACACTTTTCAAAGGGAATGTTTGTCTGATTTTTCTGAGTGTTTGAGTTTCTTGTAGAGCCTATGTGTTATGCCTTTTAACAGATATATTGTTGGAGAATCGTTCTTCTTTTCTGAGGGCTGTATCCCTGCTCTTCTGATGGTTTCTTTTGTTTTGCAGAAGTATATTAATTTGATGAGATCTCACTTGTCTAACTGACTTCTTAAGGCATGGGCATTTAGGTTTCTGAAGAGAAATTAGTTTCCTGTTCCAGTTTTCATAATGATGTCTCCTGCGTTTTCTAAGATTATTATAATTTGGTGTTTTAAGTTTGGGTCTTTGGTCCATTTAGAGTTAATGTGTATGGTGATAGATAGGTGTCCTGTTTCAATCTTGTGCACGTTGTCAGTCTTTTCCCAGTACCATTTACTAAATATGTTCTTCATTACCCAGTGGGTCTTGGAGGTTTCCTCAAAGATGAGTTAGTTGACAATTTGAGGATTTCATTCTCTGTCCTGATCCATTGGCCTATGGACCTATTCTTGCACCAATACCAGGCTGTGTTGATTACTGTCACCATATAGTAAAGTTTGAAGTCTGGAACTGGGATAGCCCCAGTTTTGTTTCTTTTGATAAGATTATTTTGGCTATTCATGATTGTTTTTTTCACATGATTTCTTTACTGTAATTTCCAGATCTGAGAAGAAGGATGTTAAATTATTGGTTATTTCATTGAATCTGTAGATTGCCTAAAAGGGTGATTTTTACATTAAAGAGGTAAGCAAATCAGGGAAACAAGCATGTCAAATTGTCATTGATTACATCACCCTCAGAACTTTGACATCATAACGGGAGGGAACTTGACTACTGAGCAATCCTTAGGCTTCAAGTGCTTGTGTACAGTGCATTGCCAAATGCGGTAAACATGGTGTATTTCATTCCCAAGATATGAAGAAAACCGTGTGTTCACTCCTTTCCAAAAACTTCTCCAGGGATAAGTGACCATTCAAGAATCCACTAAATGAGGTAGTCTTTTTTTTTAAAGCAGTATTTATTGAAAGGATAGAGAAACTCTTACACTGGGGGGGAGGGGACTTGAGGGGCTTGCCCACGATGTAGTCTTTTATTATTATGGTGTCCAAATACTGTAGGAGCTTGGTTATAGCAAAACCAAATAATATTTTAGTACTTTAGTTTAGAAACTTTTGGATGTTTTTAGTATTATATAACAGACTTTGAGCCGTTTTTTAAACAGGATTTAACTATTGCTTTAGCTAAGATTATCGTCAATTTTCCAGAATTTTCAATTATCTAAGTTTTTATACTAATGAGGAGCCCAAAAACTTACTACTTTGTAAATCTCCATGATATTTTTTTTATATATATTGGGGCCCAAATTCTCTTTTTTCTGTGTGCCTTTTTTTTAAAAGCTTGGGGATTAAAAGTATCAGATTAATCGGATACGTTGCTGCAGAGTACAGCATTATGTCTTAGGTAGCGAAAACCCTAGGTGATTCAATGGAAATCATCTTTAAAAATATAAATTGGTTTAAAATATAAAGGGAATGTGATTTTATATTTCCTTCAAATATAAAAGGAAAAGTTATCTCTAAGGATTGCACTTCTGTAACATTTAATCAAAATTAACAAGCAGAAAATACAGAGTGCAACAAGAAATTGTACACAAATTTTGATAATGGAAAAATTGTATTAACCATGCTGCCCATCAAAAGAGGACTGGATTAAAAAATGTGGTACATATACCTGATAGAATACTACGCAGCCATAAAAAAATAACAAAATCATGAATTTCGCAGCAACCTGGATGGAACTAGAGTTTATAATACTGAATGACCTCTCACACAAACAAAGATCAGAGTATCACCTGTTCTCACTCATATAATGGACCTTGAACATCCAATGTAATACAAAGAAAAATGACTGACGGTACTGGGAAACTATGGTGGGGAGGGAGATGGGATTAACAGTAGCAACTATAAGTCTGGGGACAGGGACACCTCTTTTCAACATGGTGCCAGAATGAAACGTAATTGTATACCTAACTTTTGACTGTACCCCACAATATCATAATAGAAATATTGATCAAAATTTTAAAAAAATTTCAATACTGTTTTATTTTCTAAAATTTGTTATATTTATTATGCATTCTGTTTTCTGAATAGCACATAGGTACACTGAATATCAAGGTTCAGTTATCTAACAATGATACAGATCTGGAATCTCAACAAGTTTCAATTTAGTCAGAATGAAACATTCAGCATTTATGTGAGAAACACTGTAGTTGTCAATTTTGAAGGCAGAAATATACCATGTATTCTAATGTATTAAATGGAAAAGGAGTTATCATTGGAGTATTATAAACTTCTTAAAAAATCAATCCCTGCATAATGAACATTTCTATACCCAACCCTGGATTGCAACCATTTTTAACGTTTAAAAAAAAAAAAAATAGAATAAACAAATAAAGTCAATTGAATGTTCTACAGCTTTCATTTATTTATTTATTTTTTTTTTTAAAAAAAATTAAAATTTTTAAAAAAAAATTGAATTGGGGTAATCCCCCCGCTTCCTTAGCAGTTTCCCTCCACTGCCAATCTCACCCCACCCCCAAAAAGTTTTCCACTACTGCCTATCACTTTCTTACAGCACTATAAGTGATGAAGTTCAGCTCATGAGTGAGAACATATGGAACTCCGTTCTTTGTTTCTGTGATGTCACTGAAAATGACCTACATCATATCCATCAAATGTTCTGCAAAATCCTTATATCTGTCCTTTTTTATGACTGCATAATATTCCACTGTGTATATACAACATTTATTTTATCCATTACAGGTTTGATGGGCAACATGGTTGGTACCATGTTTTTGCAATTGTTATTAGAGCTGCAAAAAACATTCTTGTGCAGGTATCTTTTTGGTAAAATGATTTGAGTTCCTCCAGGTATATTACCTACAGGAGAATTATTGAGTCACATGGTAGGTCAATTTCTTGTCCCTTTAGACACTGCCAAACTGTTTTCCAAAGATGTTGCTGTAGTTTTCAGTCCACATGCAGTGTAGAAGCATGTATTTTCCCTCCTTACCAGTATCTGTTATTGTTTGTTTTATTAATGATGGTCAGTCTTACAGGGGGATGTGGTATTTAAAAGTGGTTTCATTTGCGTTTCTTTGATGATGAGTGAGGCTGAACAATTTTCATGCGACTGCTGGCTGCCCGCATATCTTCTTATGAGAAGTGTCCAAACTCGTATTTTCCACACTTTTCAAAGGGAATGTTTGTCTGATTTTTCTGAGTGTTGGAGTTTCTCGTAGATCCTAGGTGTTATGCTTTTTTACAGATTTATAGTTGGAGAATCGTTTTTCCCATTCTGTGGGCTGTATCCCTGCTCATCTGGTGGTTGGTTTTGTTTTGCAGAAGAATATTAATTTTATAAGATCCCATTTGTCTAACTGACTTCTTAAGGCATGGGCATTCCAGTTTCCTTAAGGGTTTTCCTGCGATTTCTAAGATTATTATAATTTGGTGTTTTACGTTTAGGTCTTTGATCCATTTAGAGTTAATGTGTTTGGTGAGAGATAGGGGTCCTGTTTCAATCTTGTGCATGTGATCAGCCTTTTCTCAGCACCATTTACCGAATATATTATCCATTACCCGGTGGGTTTTGGAGGTTTTTTCAAAGATGGGTTGGTTGAGAATTTGAGGATTTCATTCTCTGTCCTGATCCATTGGTCTATGGACCTATTCTTGTACCAATACCAGGCTGTATTGATTACTGTCAACATATAGTAAAGTTTGAAGTCTGGAACTGGGATTGCCTCAGTTTTTTTTTTTTTTATAAGATTCTTTTGGCTATTCATGATTGTTTATGGTTTCATATGAATTCTTTATTGTAATTTCCAGGTCTGAGAAGAAGGATGTTAAATTAATGGTTATTTCATTAAATCTGTAGATTGCCTAAAAGGCTAATTTTTACATTAAAGAGGTAAGCAAAGTCAGGGAAACAAGCATTTCAAATTGTCATTTATGACATCAGCCTCAGAACTTTGACATCATAACAGGAGTGACCTTGACTATTGAGCAATCCTTAGGTTTCAAGGGCTTGTGTAGTATAGGCCAAATGCGGTAGAAATGGTGTATTTCATTACCAAGAAGTGAAGAAAACCATGTGTTCACACCTATCCAAAAACTTCTCCACATATAAGTGACCATTCAAGAATCCACTAAACGAAGTAATTTTTTTTTAAGCAGTATTTACTGAAAGGACAGAGAAACACCCACACAGGGAGGGTAGCTGAGGGGGTTGCCCACGAGGTAGTCTTTTATTATTTGGGTCACCGAGTTCTGTTGGAGATTGGTTATAGCACAATCAAATAATATTTTAGCACTTTCTTTAGTGTAGAAACTTTTGGATGTTTTTAATATAATTTAACAGCCTTTGAGCCTTTTTGCTAACAGGAATTGAACAGTGCTTTTGCCAAGATTATAATCAGTTTTCCAGAATTTTCAATTTTCTAAATTTTTATACTAATGCAGAGCTCAAATACTTACTACTTTGTAAATCTCCATGTTATTTTGGTTTTTATAAATTGGGCCCAAATTCTCTTTTTTCTGTGTGCCTGATTTTAAATGCTTGGTGATTAAAAGTATCAGATTAATTGGATATTTTGTTCCAGAGTACAGCATTATGTCTTAGGTAGAGAAAATACTAGGTGATTCAAAATAAATACTCTTTTAAAAATATAAATTGGTTTTAAATATAGAGGGAATGTGATTTTATATTTCTTTCAAATATATGATATAATATAATCTGTAATATTTAATCAAAATTAACAAACAGATAATATAGATTACACCAAGAAAATGTACACAAATTTTGAGAATGGAAAAAGTTGTATTAACCATGCTACCCATTATAAGAGGACTGGATTAAAAACTGTGGTACATATACATGAAGGAATACTATGCAGCCATAAAAAAGAACAAAATTATGAATTTCGCAGCAACCTGGATGAAACTAGAGTCTATAATACTGAGTGACCTCTCACACAAACAAAGATCCGAGTATCACATGTTCTCCTTCATATAATGGACCTTGAACATCCAATGTAATACTATAAGAAAGTGACTGACAGTAGTGGGAAACTATAGGGGGTAAGGAGATGGGATTAACAGTAGTAACTATCTGTCTGGGGATGGGGAAACACCTCTAATCAACAGGGTGCCTGAATAAAACGTAATTGTATACCTAAACCTTAACTGTACCGCACAACATCATAATGAAACATATTTATTAAAATAAAAAAACTTACAATACTGTTTTATTTTCTAAAATTTGTAGGATTTATTATGCATTCTGTCTTCTGAGTAGCACTTAGGTACACTTAATCTCAAGGTTTAGATAACTAAGAATGATATAAATTTGGAATCACAAGAAATTTCAATTTAGGCAGAATAAAACGTTCAGCATTTATGTGAAGAAACATTGTAGTTGTCAATTTTGAAGGCAGAATTATACCATGTATTCTAAGGTATTTAAAGGAAAAGGAGTTATCGTTGGAGTTTTATACACTTCTTACAAAATCAGTCCCTGCATAATGAAAATTTCTATACCCAACCCTGAATTGTAACCATTTTAAAGTTAAAGAAAAGTAAAAAATAGAATAAACAAATAAAGTCAGTTGCATGTTGCACAGCTTTCATTCATTTATTTATTTATTTATTTATTTTAATTTTTCAAAAATCTGGGGTACAATTCAGAGTTAGATATACAAATATTGATTATGCAGGGTCCCTGGTTGATGAGGTATGCCCCTCCCTTCCTTAGCAGTATCCCTCCACTGCCAATCTCACCACTCTCCATATACAGTTTTCCACTACTACCAATCAGTTTCTTACAGCACTGTAAGTGATCAAGTTCAGCTCATGAGTTAGAACATATGGAACGTTGTTCTTTCTTTCTGTGATAATTCACTGAAAATGACCTACTTCATATCCATCAAACGTTCAGCAAAATTGTTACATCTGTATTTTTTATGGCCGGATAATATTCCACTCTGTATATACCAAATTTACTTTATTCATTTCAGTTTTGATGGGCAGCATGGTTGGTACTATGTTTTTTACAATTGTGATTAGAGCTGCAAAAAACATACTTGTGCAGGTATCTTTTTGGTAAAATGATTTGAGTTACTCCAGGTATATTCTCTACAGGGGAATTACTGAGTCACATGGTAGGTAAATATCTTGTTCCTTTAGAAACCGTCAAACAGTTTTCCAAAGATGTTGCTCTAGTTTTCTGTCCACATGTAGTTTAGAAGCATTTATTTTTTCCCAAATCCTTACCAGAATCTGTTATTATTTTATTTATTTATTTATCTATTTATTTATTTATGAGTTGGAGTCTCACTCTGTCGCCCAGACTGGAGTGAAGTTGCTGCTCCCGGCCACCACAGCCTCGACCTGCTGGGCTCCGGCGATCCTTCCACCTCAGCCTTCCAAGTAGCCTGAATGAGAGGCATGTGCTACCACGCCTGGCTGATTTTTTGATTTATTGTAGAGATGAGGTCTCGCTGCTCAGGCGGGTCTCGAACCCGCGGGCTCAGGCAATCCACTCACCTCAGCCTCCCAAAGGCACGGGATTACAGGCTGAGCCACCAAGCCCGGCTCATATGAATACTTTATTGTAATTTCCTGGTCTGGGAGAAATGATGTTAACTTAATGGTTATTTCATTGAATCTGTAGATTGCCTAAAAGGCTAATTTTTACATTAAAGATGTAAGCAAAGTCAGGGAAACAAGCATGTCAAATTGTGATTTATGACATCAGCCTCAGAACTTTGAAATCATAATGGCAGGGACCTTGACTACTGAGCAATCCTTAGGCTTCTAGGGCTTGTGTACAGTGCTCTGTCAAATGCGGCAGACATGGTGGATTTCTTTCCCCAAGAAGTGAAGAAAACCATGAGTTCACACCTATCCAAAAACTTCTCCAGGGACAAGTTACCATTCAAGAACCCACCTAACAGGGTAGTTTTTTTTTTTTGTAAAGCAGTGTTTATTGAGAGGACAGAGAAACTCCCACTCTGGGAGGAGTCCTGAGGTGGTTGCCCACGAGGTAGTCTTTATTTATTATGGTCACCGAATCCTGTCGGAGCTTGGTTAAGGGCAACCAAATAATATTTTAGCACTTTCTTTAGGTTAGAAACTCATGGATGTTTTTAGTGTTGTGTAACAGCCTTTGAGCCGTTTTTCTAACAAGATTGAAAATCACTTTAGCTAAGATCATCGTCAATTTTCCAGAATTTTCAATTATCTAAATATTTATACTAATGAGAACCCCGAATACTTACTACATTGTAAATCTTCATGTTATTTTGGTTTATGTATATTGGACCCCAAATTCTCTTTTTTCTGTGTACCGCATTTTAAATATTTGGTGATTAAAAGTATCAGATTAATCAGATCCTTTGTCGCAGAGTACAGCATTATGTCTTAGGTAGAGAAAATACTAGGGGATTCAATGGAAATACTCTTTTAAAAACATAAATTGGGTTAAAATATAAAGGGAATGTGATTTTATATTTCCTTCAAATATATAAGGGAAACTTTTCTCTAAGGATTGCATATCTGTGACATTTTATCAAATTTAACAAGCAGAAAATACGGAGGTGCACCAAGAAAATGTACACAAATTTTAAGAATGCAAAAAGCTGTATTAAAATAATATACTGTTTTATTTTCTAAAATGTTTAAGTTTTATTATGCATTCTGCCTGCTGAATCTCACTTAGGTACACTGAATCTCAAGGTTCAGTTATCTAAGAATGATATAAATCTGGAATCTCAACAAGTTTCAGTTTAGGCAGAATAAAGCATTCAGAATTTATGTGAGAAACACTGTAGTTTTCAATTTTCAAGGCAGAATTATACCATGTATTCTAAAGTATTAAAGGAAAAGGAGTTATCATTGCAGTATTATACACTTCCAAAAAAATCAGTCCGTGCATAATGAACATTTCTATGCCCAACCCTGAATTGTAACCATTTTAAAAGTAAAAAATAAAAATAAAAATAGCATAAACAAAATCAGTTGCATGTTTTACGACTTTAATTTATTTATTTTAATTTTTTTTTAAATGTGGGTACAATTCAGTTAGACATACATTGATTATGCAGGGTTCCTGGTTGATGAGGAATGCCCCTCGCTTCCTTAGCAGTATCCCTGCACTGAGAATACCACACCTCCCAACAGTTTTCCAAGACTGCCAATCACTTACTTATAGCGCTATAAGTAATCAAGTTCAGTTCATGAGTGACAACATATGGAACTCTTCTCTTTGTTTCTGTGATAAATCACTGAAAATGACCTACTTCATATCCATCAAACGTTCTGCAAAGTCCTTATATCTGTCCTTTTTTTATGGCTGCATAATATTCCACTGTGTATTTACCACATTTATTTTATCCATTCCAGCTTTGATGGGCAACATTGTTGTTACCATGTGTTTTGCCATTGCTATTAGAGCTGCAAAAAACATACTTGTGCAGGTATCTTTTTGGTGAAATGATTTGAATTCCTCCAGGTATACCCTCTACAGGGGAATTACTGAGTCACATGGTAGGTCAATATCTTGTCACTTTAGAAACCACTACACTCTTTTGGAAAGATGTTGCTCTACTTTTCAGTCCACATGCAATGTAGAAGTATTCATTTTTTCTCAAATCCTTACCAGCCTCTCTTATTGTTTGTTTTATTAGTGATGGCCAGTCTTACAGGGGGTATGTGGTATTTCAAAGTGGTCTCATTTGCATTTCTTTGATGATGAGTGAGGCTGAGCAATTTTCATGTGTCTGCTGGCTGCCCGTATCTCTTCTTATGAAAAGTGTCCAATCACGTCTTTTGCACACTTTTCAAAGAGAATGTTTGTCTGATATTTCTGAGTGTTTGAGTTTCTAGTAGATCCTAGATGTTATGCTTTTTTACATATATATTTGGAGAATCGTTTTTCCCATTCTGTTGGCTGTATCCCTGCTCTTCTGATGGTTTATTTTGTTCTGCAGAAGTATATTAATTTGATGAGATACCACTTGTCTAACTTACTTCTTGCGGCATGGGTAATTAGGTTTCTGAAGAGTAATTAGTTTTCCATTTTAGTTTCCATAATGGTGTCTCCTGTGTTTTCTTAGATTATTATAATTTGGTGTTTTATGTTTAGGTCTTTGATCCTTTTAGAGTTAATATGTATGATGATGGATAGGGGTGCTGTTTCAACCTTGTGCATGTGTTCAGCATATTCCCAGCATCATTTACTGAATATGTTCTCCATTACCCTGTTGGTCTTGGAGGTTTTTCAAAGATGGCTTGGTTGAGAATTTGAGGATTTCATTCTTTGTCCTGATCCACTGGCCTATGGACCTATTCTTGTACCAATACCAGGCTGTGTTGATTTCTGTAAACATATAGTAAAGTTTGAAGTCTGGAAATGTGATAGCTCCTGCTTTGTTTCTTTTGATAAGATTCTTTTGGCTATTCATGATTGTTTATGGTTTCATATGAATTCTTTGTTGTAATTTCCAGTTCTGAGAAGAATGATGTTAACTTAATGGTTATTTCATTGTATCTGTAGATTGACTAAAATGCTAATTTTTACATTAAAAAATGAAAGCAAAGCCCTGGAAATAATCATGTCAAATTATCATTTATGATATCAGCCTCAGATCTTTGACATCAGAATGGGAGGACCTTGACTACTGAGCAATCCTTAGGCTTCAAGGACTTGTGTAGAGTGCTCTGCCAAATGCGGTAGGCATGTTGGATTTCATTCCCAAGAATGAAGGAAAGCATGTGTTCAAACCTATCCAAAAACATTTCCAGGGGTAAGTGGCCATTCGAAAATCCACTAAACGAGGTAGTCTTTTTTTTAAAAGCAGTATTTATTGAGAGGTCAGAGAATCTCCCACACTGGGAGGGGACATGATGCGGCTGCCCACGAGGTAGTCTTTTATTATTATGGTCACTGAGTCCTGTTGGAGGTTGGTTATAGCACAACCAAATAATATTTTAGCACTTTCTTTAGTGTAGAAACTTTTGGATGTTTTTAATAGTATGTAACAGATTTTGAGCAGTTTTTCTCTCAGGATTTGAACATTGCTTTAGCTAAGATCAAAATCAATTATCCAGAATTTTCAATTATCTAAATTTTTATACTAATGAAGAGCCGAAATACATACTTCTTTGTAAATCTCCATGTTATTTTGGTTTATATATATTGGGCCCAAAATTGTCTTTTTTTGTGTGTGCCTGATTTTAAAGGCTTGGTGATTATAAGTATCAGATTAATCGTATATTTTCTTGCAGAGTACAGCATTATGTCTTAGGTAGAGTAATTACTAAGGTGATTCAATGGAAATACTCTTTTAAAAATATAAATTGGTTTATAACATAAAGGGAATGTGATTTTATATTTCCTTCAAATATTTAAGAGAAACATTTCTCTAAGGATTGCACATCTGTAACATTTAATCAAAATTAACAAACAGAAAATACAGAGTGCACCAAGAAAATGTACACAAATTTTGAAAGTGGAAAAAGTTGTATTAAATTATGATACTGTTTTATTTTCTAAAATTTTTAAAGATTTGTATGCATTCTGTCTTCTGAATAAAACTTAGGTACACTGAATCTCAAGGTTCAGTTATCTAAGAATGAAATAGATCTGGAATCTCAACAAGTGTGACTTTAGGCAGAATAAAACATTCAGCATTTATATGAGAAACACTGTAGTTGTCAATTTTGAAGGCAGAATTATACAATGTATTCTAACGTAGTAAAAGGAAAAGGAGTTATCATTGGAGTATTATTCACTTCTTAAAAAAAAAAAATCCCGGCATAATTAACATTTCTATACCCAACCCTGAGTTGTAACCATTTTTAAAGTAAAAAAATAAAAATATAATAAAAAATAAAGTCAGTTGCATGTTTCATAGCTTTCGTTTATTTATTTATTTATTTCATTTTTTAAAAAATGTGCGGTAAAATTCAGAGTTAGATATAGAAGCAATTATTATGCAGTGTCCCTGGTTGATGAGGTATGCCACTCCCTTCCTTAGCAGTATCTTTCCACTGCCAATCTCACCCCTTCCCCTAAACAGTTCTCCACTACTGCCCATCACATTCTTACAACACTGTAAGTGATAAAGTTCAGCTCATCAGTGAGAACATATGGAACTCTGTTCTTTGTTTCTGGGAAAAATCACTGAGAATTACCTACCTCATATCCATCAAACGTTCTGCAAAATCCTTATATCTGTCCTTTTTTTACGGCTGCATAATATTCCATTGTGTGTATATACCACATTTATTTTATGCATTCCAGCTTTGATGGGCAACATTGTTGGTACCATATTTTTGGCCGTTGTGATTAGAGCTGCAACAAACATACTTGTGCAGATATCTTTTTGTAAAATGATTTGAGTTCATCCCGGTATATTCTCTATAGGGGAATTACTGAGTCACATGGTAGGTCAATATCTTGTCCCTTTACAAACCACCACACTGTTTTGCAAAGATGTTGCTCTACTTTTCAGTCCACATGCAGTGTAGAAGCATTATTTCCTAACAAGTCCTTACCAACATCTGTTACTGTTTGTTTTATAAATGATGGCCATTCTTACAAGGGGTATGTGCTATTTCAATGTGGTTTCCTTTTGCATTTCTTGGGTGATGAGTGAGGCTGAGCAATTTTCATGTGTCAGCTGGCTGCCCATATCTCTTTTTATGAGAAATGTCCATTAACTTATTTTGCACACTTTTTAAAGGGAATGTTGGTCTTTTTTTTTTCCGAGTGCTTGAGTTTCTTGTAGATGCTAGATGTTATGCCTTTTTACAGATATATAAATGAGGAATAGTTTTCCCATTCTGTGGTCTGTATCCCTGCTCTTCTGATGGTTTCTTTTGTTTTGAAGAAGTATATTAATTTGATGAGATCCCACTAGTGTAACTTACTTCTTAACGTATGTGCATTTAGGGTTCTGATGAGGAGTTCTTTCCTGGTTCCACTTTCTATAAAGTTGTCTCCTGTGTTTTCTAAGATTATTATAACTTGGTGTTTTAGGTTTAGGTCTTTGATCCATTTAGAGTTAATGTGTATGGTGATAGTTAGGGGTCCTGTTTCAATCTTGTGCATGTGGTCAGACGTTTCCCAGCACCATTTACTGAATATGTCCTCCATTACCAGTGGGTGTTGGAGGTATTTTCAAAAATGAGTTGGTAAAGAACTTGAGGATTTTATTCTCTGTCTTGATCAATTGTCCAGAGGTATTTTCAAAAATGAGTTGGTAAAGAACTTGGGGATTTTATTCTCTGTCTTGATCAATTGTCCCATGGACCTATCCTTGTACCAATACCAGGCTGTGTTTATTACTGGAAACATATGGTAAAGTTTGATGTCTGGAACAGGGATAACTCCTGCTTTGTTTCATTTTTTAAGGTTCTTTTGGGTATTCGTGATTGTTTATGGTTTCATATGAATTCTTTATTGTAATTTCCAGTTCTGAGAAGAAAGACGTTAACTTAATGGTTATTTCATTGAATCTGTAGATTCACCAAAAGGCTAATTTTTACATTAAAGACGTAAGGAAAGTCAGGGAAACAAGCATATTAGATTGTCATTGGTGACATCAGCCTCAGAACTTTGACATCATAATGGGAGGGACCTTGACTACTGAGCAATCCTTAGGTTTCAAAGACATATGTACAGTGCTCTGCCAAATGCGGTAGACATGGTAGTTTTCATTCCCAATAAGTGAAGGAAACCATGTGTTCACACCTATCCAAAAACTTCTCCAGGTATAAGTGACCATTCAAGAATCCACTAAACAAGGTAGTTTTTTTTTTTTTTTTAAAGCAGGATTTATTGAGAGGACATAGAAGCTCCCACAGTGGGTGGAGACCTGAGGGGATTGCCCACGAGGTAGTTTTTATTACTATGGTCGCAGGGTCCTGTTGGAGCTTGGTTATAGCACCACCAAATAATATTTTCGCACTTTCTTTAGTGTAGAAACTTTTGGATGTTTTTAGTATTATGTAACAGACTTTGAGCAGTTTTTCTCTCAGTATTTGAACATTGCTTTACCTAAGATCAAAGTCAAATTTCCAGAATTTTTAATTATGTAAATTTTTATACTAATGAAGAGCCCAAATACATACATCTTTTTAAATCTCGATGTTATTTTGGTTTATATATATGGGCCCCAAATTGTCTTTTTTGTGTGTGCCTGATTTTAAAGGCTTCGTAATTTAAAGTATCAGATTAATCGGATACTTTGTTGTAGAGTACAGCATTAAGTCTTAGGTAGAGAAAATACTAGGGGATTCAATGAAAATACTCTTTTAAAAATATAAATTCTTTTAAAATAAAAGGGGAATGTGATTTTATATTTCCTTCAAATATATAAGGGAAAATTTTCTCTAAGGATTGCAAATATGTAACATTTAATCAAAATTAACAAGCAGAAAGTACAGAGCATGCCATGAAAAGGTACACAAATTTTAAGAGTGGAAAAAACCTGTATTAAATTACGATAGTTTTATTTTCCAAAATTTCTAAGATTTATTATGCATTCTGAATAACTCTTAAGTACACTGATCCTCAAGTTTCAGTTATCTAAGGATGATAGAGATCTGAAATCTCAACAGGTTTCAACGTTTCAATTTATGCAGAATAAATCATTCAGCATTTATGTGAGAAACAGTGTAGTTGTCAATTTTGAAAGCAGAATTATACCATATATTCTAATGTATTAAAAGGAAAAGGAGTTGTCATCTGAGTATTATACCCTTCTTAAAAAATCAATCCCTGCATAATGAACATTTCTATACCAAACCCTGAAATGTAACCATTTTTAAATTTAAAAAAATAAAAAATAGTATAAACAAAGTCAGTTGCATGTTTTACACCTTTCATTTATTTATTTATTTATTTTAATTTTTTTAAAAAGTGAGGTGCAATTGAAAGTTAGATATACAAAATTGATTATGCAGTGTCCCTGGTTGATGAGGTATGTCCCTCCCTTTCTTAGCAGTATACCTCAAATGCCAATCTCACCCCTTCCCCTAAACAGTTTTCCACTACTGCCAATCACTTTCTTATACCACTCTAAGTGGCCAAGTTCAGCTCATGAGGGAGAACATATGGAACTCTGTTCTTTGTTTCTGTGATAAATCACTGAAAATGACCTACCTCATATCCTTCAAATGTTCTGCAAAATCCTTATATCTGTCCTTTTTTATGACTGCATAATATTCCGTTTTGTGTATATACCACATTTATTTTGCCCATTCCAGCTTTAATGGGCAACATGGTTGGTCCCTTTTTTTTTTGCAATTGTGATTAGCGGTGCAACAAACATACTTGTGCAGGTATCTCTTTGGTAAAATGATTTCAGTTCCTCCAGGTATATTCTCTATAGGGGAAATACTGAGTCACATGGTAGGTCTATTTCTTGTCCCTTTAGAAACCACCACAATGTTTCCCAAAGATGTTTCTCTAGTTTTCAGTCCACATAGGTTGTAGAAGCAATTTTCTTCCCCCAAATCCTTACCAGCATCTGTTATTGTTTGTTTTATTAATGATGGCCATTCTTACAGAGGGTATGTTGTATTTCAATGTGGTTTTCATTTGCATTTCTTTGGTGATGAGTGAGGTTGTGCAATTTTCATGTGTCTGCTGGCTGCCCATATGTCTTCTTATGAGAACTGGCCAATCACATATTTTGTACACTTTTCAAAGGGAGGGTTTGTCTGTTTTTTTCCCGAGTGTTTGAGTTTCTTGTAGGTGCTAGATGTTATGCCTTTTTACATATATATAGTTGGAGAATCGGTTTTTTTCCATTCTGTGGGCTCTATCCCTGCTCTTCTGATGGTTTCTTTTGTTTTGCATAAGTATTAGTTTGATGAGTTCCCACTTGTCTAACTTACTTAAGGTTTGGGCATTTAGGGTTCTGAAGAGAAATTAGTTCCCGGTTCCAGTTTCCATAAAGGTGTCTCCTGCTTTTTCTAAGATTATTATAATTTGGTGTTTTACTTTTAGGTCCTTGATCCATTTAGAGTTAATGTTTATGGTGATAGATAGGGGTCCTCTTTCAATCTTGTGCATGTGGTCAGATTTTTCCCAGCACCATTTACTGAATATGTTCTCCATTACCCAGTGGGTCTTGGAGGTATTTTCCAAGATGATTTGTTTGAGAATTTGAGGATTTCCTATTCTGGTACCAATACCAGTCTGTGCTGATTACTGTAAACTTATAGCAAATTTTGAAGTCTGGAATACTGATAGCTCCTACTTTGTTCCTTTTGATAAGGATTGTTTTGGCTATTCATGATTGTTAATGGTTTCATATGAATTCTTTATTGTAATTTTCAGTTTTGAGAAGAATGATGCCAACTTAATGGTTATTTCAATGAATCTGCATATTGTCTAAAAGGCTAATTTTTAAATTAAAAGAGGTAAGCAAAGTCAGGGAAACAAGCATTTAAGCTTGTCATTGATGACATCAGCCTCAGAACTTTGACATCATAATGGGAGGGACCTTGACTACTGAGAAATCTTTAGGTTTCTAGGACTTGTGTACAGTGCTCTGCCAAATGCAGTAGACATGGTGGTTTTCATTCTCAAGAAGTGAAGGAAACCATGCGTTCACACCTATCCAAAAATTTCTCCAGGGATAAGTGGCCATTCAAGAATCCACTGAACAAGGAATTTTTTCTTATATACCAGGGTTTATTGAGGGGGGACAGAAAAGATACCACTATGGGAGGGGACATGAGGGGGTTGACCACCAGGTAGTCTTTTATTATTATCATCACAGAGTCCTGTTGGAGCTTGGTTATAGCACAACCAAATAATATTTTAGCATTTTTTTAATTTAGAAGCTTTTGGAAATTTTTAGTATTTAACAGCTTTTGAACAGTTTTTCTCTCAGGATTTGAACATTGCTTAACTAAAGTCAAGTCAATTTTCCAGAATTTTCAGTTATTTAAATTTTTATACTAATGAGGAGCCCAAATACTTACTTCTTTGTAAATCTCCATGGTATTTTGGTTTATAAATATTGGCCCCAAATTGTCGTTTTTGTGCGTCCCTGATTTTAAATGCTTGGTGATTAAATGTATCAGATGAATCTGATATTTTCTTGCAGAGCACAGCATTATGACTTAGGTAGAGAAAATACTAGGTGATCCAGTGGAAATACACTTTGAAAAATGTAAAAATGGTTTTAAATATAAGGGTAATGTGATTTTATATTTCCTTCAAATACGAATAGGAAACTTTTCTCTAAGGATTCCATATTTGTAACATTTAATCAAAATTAACTAGCAGAAAATAGATTGCACCAAGAAAATGTACACACATTTTAAGAAAGGTAAAAGTTGTATTAAATTATGATACTGCTTAATTTTCTAAAATTATTAAGATTTATTATGCATTCTGTCTTCTGAATAGCACTTAGGTACACTGATCTTTAAGGTTTAGTTACCTATGGATGATATACATCTGGAATCTAAACAACTTTCAATTTATGCAGAATAAAACATTCAGCATTTATGTGAGAAACATACTAGTTTTCAAGGATGAAAGCAGAATTAAACCATGTATTCCAACGTATTAACAGGAAAAGAAGTCATCACTGAAGTATTATACACTTCTTAGAAAATCAATCCCTGCATAATGGACATTTCTATACCCAACCCTGTATTGTAACCATCTTTAAAGTAAAAAAATTAAAAAATAGAATAAAACAAAATCAGTTAATTGGAAGTACGTTTTACAACTTCCATTTATTTGTTTATTTATTTATTTTAATTTTTTAAAAAACGTGGGTTCAATTTAGAGTTAGATATACAAACATTGATAATGCAGGATCTCTGGTCCCTGGATGAGGTATGCCCCTCCAATCCTTAGCAGTATCCCTGCACTTCCAATCTCACCCCTCCCCCTAA
The DNA here is from genome assembly GCA_027257055.1 of Cephalopachus bancanus. Taxonomy (NCBI): domain Eukaryota; kingdom Metazoa; phylum Chordata; class Mammalia; order Primates; family Tarsiidae; genus Cephalopachus; species Cephalopachus bancanus. The sequence continues at coordinate 294,728 of JAPVLO010000954.1, read as the reverse complement.
ATAGTTTTCCACAAATGCCAATCACTTTCTTATAGCACTATAAGTGATCAAGTTCAGCTCATGAGGGAGAACATATAGAACTCTGTTCGTTGTTTCTGTGATAAATCACTGAAAATGACCTACCTCATATCCACCAAACGTTCTGCAAAATCCTATTTCTGTCCTTTTTTATGGCTGCATAATATTCCACTGTGTGTATATACCACATTTATTTTATTCATTCCAGCTTTGATGAGCAACATGGTTGGTACCATGCTTTCTGCAGTTGTGATTAGAGCTGCCACAAACATACTGGTGCAGGTATCTTTTTGGTAAAATGATTTGAGTTCCTCCAGGTATATTCTCTGCAGGGGAAATACTGAGTCACATGGTAGGACAATTCCTTGTACCTTTAGAAACCGCCATACTGTTTTCCAAAGATGTTACTCTAGTTTTCACTCCACATTCAGTGTAGAAGCATTTTTTTTTCAAATCCTTACCAGCATCTGTTATTGTTTGTTTTATTAATGACTGTCATTATTACAGGGCATATGTGGTATTTCAAAGTGGTTTTCATTTGCATTTCTTTCATGATGAGTGAGGTTGAGCACATTTTCATGTGTCTGCTGGTTGCCTGTATCTCTTCTTATGAGAAAGGCCAAATCATGTATTTTCGCTACTTTTTAAAGGGACTGTTTGTCTGTTTTTTTCCAAGTGTTTGAGATTCTCGATATAAAGGCTTTGTCAGATATATATTTGGAGAAGTTTTTCCCAATCTGTGGGCTGTCTCCCTGCTCTTTTGATGGTTTCTTTTGTTTTGCAGAAATTTATTAACTTGATGAGATCCCACTTGTCTTATTTCTTAAGGTATGGGCATTTAGGGTTTTGAAGAGGAATTACTTCCCCGTTCCAGTTTCCATAAAGGTATCTCCTGCGTTTTCTAAGATTATTATTTTTTGGTGTTTTACATTTAGGTCTTTGATCCATTTATACTTAATGTGTATGGTAATAGTTAGGGGTCCTGTTTCAATCTTGTTCATATGGTCAGACATTTCCCAGCACCATTTACTGAATATGTTCTCCATTACCTAGTGGGTCCTGGAGATTTTTTCAAAGGTGAGTTGGTTGAGAACTTGAGGATTTCATTCTCTGTCCTGATCCATTGGCCTATAGACCTATTCTTGTACCAATACCAGGCTGTGTTGATTACTGTAAACATACAGTAAAGTTTGAAGTCTGGAAGAGTGATAGCTGCTGCTTTGTTTCTTTTGATAAGATTCTTTTGTCTATTCATGATTGTTTATTGTTTCATATGTATTCTTTATTGTAATTTCCAGGTCTGAGAAGATTGATGTTAACTTAATGGTTATTTCATTGAATCTGTAGATTGCCTAAAAGGCTAATTTTTACATTAAAAAGTAAGCAAATCAGGGAAACAAGTATGTCAGATTGTCATTTATGACATCAGCCTGAGAACTTTGACATCATAATGGGAGGCACCTTGACTACTGGGCAATCCTTAGGTTTCAAGGATATATGTACAGTGCTCTGCCAAATGCGGTAGACATGGTGGTTTTCTTTCCCCAATAAGTGAAGGAAACCATGTGTTCATACCTATCCAAAAACTTCTCCAGGTATAAGTGACCATTCAAGAATCCACTAAACAAGTTAGTCTTTTTTATTTTTTAAAGCAGGATTTATTGAGAGGACATAGAAGCTTCCACAGTGGGTGGGGACCTGAGGGGATTGCCCACGAGGTAGTTTTTATTATTATGGTCGCAGGGTCCTATTGGAGCTTGTTTATAGCACAACCAAATAATATTTTAGCACTTTCTTTAGTTTAGAAACTTTTGGATGTTTTTAGCATTATGTAAGAGCCTTTGAGCAGTTTTTCTCTCAGTATTTGAACATTGCTTTAGCTAAGATAAAAGTCAATTTTGCAGAATTTTCAATTATCTAAAGTTTTATACTAAAGAGGAGCCCAAATACTTACTTCTTTGTAAATCTCCGTGTTATTTTGGTTTATATATATTGGGCCCCAAATTGTCTTTTGTGTGTGTACCTGATTTTAAATGCTTGGTGATTAAAAGTATTAGATTAATTTGAGACTTTGCTGCAGAGTACAGCATTATGTCTTACGTAGAGAAAATATTAGGTGATTCATTGGAAATACACTTTGAAAAATATAAATTGGTTTAAGATATAAGGGTAATGTGATTTCATATTTCCTTCACATATGTAGGGGACTCCTTTCTTTAAGGATTGCGTATCTGTAACATTTGATCAAAATTAACTACCGTAAAACGCAGATTGCACAAAGAAAATGTACACAACTTTTAAGAAAGGGAAAAGCTGTATTAAATTATGATACTTTTTTATTTTCTAAAATTCCTTTCCGTTCCTCTCCATTCCATTATTTTCCCTTTCCATTCCATTCCATTCCAATCCATTCCACCCCAATACTTTCCTCACCGTTTCATTCCATCCTCTCCACACCATTCCTTCCTCTTTCTCCTTTCCAAAACATATCCATTCCCTTCCATTCCATTCAATTCCATTCTATACATTGCTCTCATTTCGATCCATTTCATTTCATTCCATTCCATTCCATCACACTTCATTCCATTCCATTCATCTCCATTCCACTTGATTCCTCTGAATTCGATTCAATTCCATTCCATTACATTCTATTCCTCTTCATTCCTTTTCATTCTTCTGAATTCCATTCCATGCCACTCCATTCCATTCCAATCCTTTCCATTCCATTCCTCTCCATTTAGTTCCCCTCCATTCCATTCCTATCCATTTCTTTGCTCTCATTTCTATTGTTCTCCATTGCATCCCATTCCTCTCCATTCCATTCTTTTTCTCTCCATTACATTACATTTCCTCAATTCCATTCCATTCTATATCATTCCATTCCTTTCCATTCGATTCCATTCCTCTCCATTCCATTTCATTCCGTTCCATTCTTTTTCATTTCTCTCCATTACACTCCATTCCATTCCTCTCCATTCCATTCTAATCCTCAACATTCCATTCCTCTCCATTAGATTCCATTCCATTCCTCTCCATTCCCTTACTCTCCATTCCATCGCTTTCCATTTCATTCCTCTCCATTCCTTCCCTTTCCTCTCCATTCTCTACTCTCCATTCCATTGCTCTCTATTCCATTCCATTCCTCTCCATTCCAATTCATTTCTCTCCATTTCATTCCATTCCATTCCATTCCATTCCATTCCTCTCAATTCCACTCCATCCTCTCCATTACATTCTAATTCATTCCATTCCTCTCCATTCCTCTTCATTCAATTTTATTCCATTCTGCCCCATTGCATTCTAATCCTCTCCATGCCATTCCATACCTCTCCATTCTGTTCCATTCCACTCCTCTCCATTCCAATCCTCTACATTCCATTCCATTCCTCTCCATTTCATTTCATTAATTTCCATTCCTTTAATCTCCATTCCATTCCGTTAGGTTCCATTCGACTCCATTACATTCCTCTCCAGTCCAATCCATTCTACTGAATTCCTTTCCTTTCCCTCTCCTTTCCCTTCCATTCCATTCCATTCCATTCTATCTCATTGCTCTTTATTCTATTCCATTCCCTGTCATGCAATTCAATTTCAATCCTCTCCATTCCATTCCTCTCCATTACATCCCTTTCCGTTCCATTCCATTCCTTTCCATTGCATTCCATTCCATCCCAATACTTTCCTTTCCATTCCATTCCATTCTCTCCATTTCATTCCATTCCTCTCCATTCCATTCGAAAACATCTCCATTCCGTTCCATTTCTCTTATTTCGTTAGATTCCATTCCATTCCATTCCACTTCAGTCTATTCCTTTGCTCTCCTTTGAAGTCCATTATTCTTAGTTCTATTCCATTCCATTCCATTACCGTCTATTCCTCTTCATACCTCCCCATTCCTCTTCATTCCTCTCGATTCCATTCCATTCCATTTCTCTCCATTCAATTGCATTCCATTCTAATTTTCTCTATTCACTTCCTCTCCATTCCATCCCTCTCCATTCCATTTCAATTCCATTCCATTTCTTTCCTCTACATTCCATTCCACACATCTCCATTCCATTCTATCCCATGCCTCTCCAATTTATTCCTCTCCATTACAATCCTTTCATGTACGTTCCATTACATTCTTGTCCATTCTCCATTCCTTTCCATTTCTCTCTATTCCGTTCCATTTTTCTGCATTCTATTCCATTCCATTCATTGCACTTCTTTCCATTCCATTTCACTCCATTCCAGTCCATTCCTCTCCATTCCACTCCATTCCATGCCATTCCAATCCTCACCATTCCATTTAATTCCTGTCCATTCCATTCCTCTCCAATTACATTCCTTTCCATTCCATTCCTTTTCACTCTATTCGTTTCCATTTCATTCCTCCCTGTTCCATTTTATTCCATTTATTTTCATTTCATTCCTTTCCATTCCATTCCTCTCCATGCAATTCCTCCCCATTCCAATTCCTCCATTGCCTTCCATTACTTTACATTCCTTCCATTCCATTTCAATCCATTCCATTTCTCTCAATTCATTTCCATTCCTGTCCCTTCCATTCCATACCCCTCCATTCAATACCTCTCTATTCCATTCTGCTCTGTTCCATTCCTCTCCATTCCATTCAATTCCGTTTCTCTCCATTCCATTCCTTTTCACTCCATCCCATTCAATTTCTATCCATTTCATTCCCTTCCCTTCTATTCTATTTCTCTCTATTCAATTGTTCTCCATTCCATTTCTCTCCATTCCCTTCCTTTCCTCTCTCTTCCATTCTATACCTCTCCATTCCATTCCCCTCGATTACATTCCATTCCTCTACATTCCATTCCATTCCATTTCAATCCATTCCATTCCACGCTTCTCTGCTCTACTCTGTCCTTTCCTTTCAATTCCATTCCTCTCGATTCCATTCCATTCCTCTTCATTGCATTTCATACCATTCCATTTTTCTCCATTCTTCTCAATTTCTCTCCATTCCATTCCATTCCACTACATTCAATTTCTCTTTATTCCATTCCTTTATGCCATTCAATTCCAACCCTCGCCATTCCTTTCTATTCCTCTCCATTCCATTACTTTCCATTCCACTCCATTCCTTTCCAATCCATTTCCACCCCAATAGTTTCCTCTCCATTCCATTCCATCCTCTCCACTCCATTCCATTCCTCTCCATTCCTTTCCAAAACATATCCATTCCATTCCATTACTCTCATTTCAATCCATTCCATTCCATTCCATTACACTTTATTCCATTCCATTTATCTCCATTCCTATCTATTCCTCTTAATTCTATTCAATTCCATTCCAGTACATTCTATTCCTCTCCATTCCTTTTCATTCCTCTGGATTCCATTCCATTCCAATCCACTCCATTCCATTCTTCTCCGTTTAGTACCCTTCCATTTCATTCCTCTTCATTTGTTTACTCTCAATTCTATTGTTCTCCATTCCATTCCATTCCTCTCCATTCCATTCCTTTTCTCTCCATTACTTTACATTTTTCTCGATTCCATTTTATTCTATATCATTCCATTCCTCTCCATTCATTCCATTCCTCTCCATTCCATTTCATTCCTTCACATTCCTTTCCATTCCTCTCCATTACATTCTAATCCTCAACATTCCATTCCTCTCCATTCCCTTACTCTCCATTCCATCACTTTCCATTCTATTCCTCTCCATTCAATTCAATTCTTCTCCATTCCTTCCCTTTCCTCTCCGTTCTCTACTCTCCAATCCATTGCTTTCTATTCCATTTGATTCCTCTCCATTCCAATCCATTTCTCTCCATTCCATTCCAATCCATTCCATTCCTCTCCATTACTATTTCATTTTATTATATTCCACTTCATTGCATTCTAATCCTCTCCATGCAATTCCATACCTCTCCATTCTGTTCCATTCCACTCCTCTCCATTCCAATCCTCTGCATGCCATTCCATTCCTCTCCATTCCATTCCATTGCATTCCATTCCACTCCGTTAGTTTCCAGTCAACTCTATTGCATTCCTCTTCATTCCAATTCATTCCACTGAATTCCATTCCATTCCATTTCATTCTATTCTGTTCCATTCCGTCCCATTCCTCTCCATTCCTCTCAATCCCTCTCCATTCCATTGTTTTCCACTCCATCTTATTTCTCTTTATTCTATTCCATTCCCTTTCATGTGATTCAATTTCAATCCTCTCCATTCCTTTCCTCTCCATTACATTCCTTTCCATTCCAATCCATTCCATTCCTTTCCATTGCATTCCATTCCATCCCAATACTTTCTCTCCATTCCATTTAATCCATTTAATCCTCTCCATTCCATTCCATTCCATTCCATTCTCATTCTCATTTTGTTAGATTCCATTCTGTTCCATTCCATTCATTACAATTCAGTCTATTCCTTTCCTCTCCTTTCAAATTCATTACTCTTATTTCTATTCCATTCCAGTCCATTGCCTTCTATTCCTCTCCATACCTTCCCATTCCTCTTCATTCCTCTTGATTCCATTCCACTCCATTTCCCTCCATTCAATTTCTTTCCATTCTAATCCTCTCTATTCAGTCCCTCTACATTCCATCCCTCTCCATTCCATTTCCATTCCACACATCTCCATTCCATTCCATTCAATTTAATCCCATTTCTCTCCATTACAATCCTTTCATGTACATTCCATTACATTCTTTTCCATTTTTCTTCATTCCTTTCCATTTCCTTCCATTCAATTCCATTTTTCTGTATTCTATTCCATTCCATTCATTGCACTTCTTTCCATTCCATTCACTCATTCATTCCATTCCATTCCATTCCACTCCACTCCATTCCATTCCATTTCTCTCCATTCCTTTCCATTCCTCTCCATTCCATTCCATTCCACTCCATTGCATGCCATTCCAGTCCTCACCATTCCATTCCAGCCCATTACATTCCTCTCCATTCTATTCCATTCCATTTCATTCCAATCCATTCCTCTACATTTGTTTTCATTCCTCTCCATTTCTTTTAATTCCTCTCCATTCCATTCCTTTCTTCTCCATTCCATTCTATTCCTTTACATTCCTCTCCATTTTTCTTCATTCCATTCCATTCCATTCCTCTCTATTCTTCCCTTTCCATTCCGCTCCATTCCATTCCATTCTTCTCCATTGCAATCCTCTCCATTCAATTACAATTCGTTCCATTCCATTAATTTCTCTCCATTCCATTCCATTTCTACAAATTCCATTCCATTCCATTCCATTCCATTCCTCTGAATTGCATTCCATTCCTCTCCTTTCCAATCAATTTCTCTGAATTCCATTCCATTTAATTCCTCTCTATTTTATTCTATTCCATTCCATCCCTCTCCTTCACTCTTCATTCCTCCCGATTCCATTCCATTTCATTCCATTCCTCTCCTTTCCTCTCAATTGTATTCCATTTCTCTCCTTTCATCTCCATTCCATTCCATTCCATTCCGCTTCATTCCATTCCTCCATTCCATTCCTCTCCATTCCATTCCGTTCCCTTTCATTACATTACATTTCTCTGACTCCATTGCATTCCATTCCATTTCGATCCTTTTGATTCCATTCCTCTGCATTCCATTCCATACCTCTCCATTCCATTCCATTGCTCTCCATTCCATTCCTCTTCATTACATTCCACTCCTCTATTTTCTATTCCATTCCATTTCTTTCCATTGCATTCCATTTCTCCCCATTCAATTGCATTCCATTCCATTCTATTCCTCTATATTCTATCCCTCTCCATTCCATTCCTCTACATTCTATTCCTCTCCATTCCATTAGTCTCCATTCCATTACATTCCCCTCGATTCCATTCCATACCTTTGCATTCCATTCCTCTAAATGACATTCCGTTAGTCTACATTCCATTCCATTCCTGTACATTCCATTCCATTCCTGTACATTCCAATTATTACATTCCATTTCGCTCCATTCCATTCCATTCCATTTCTTTCCATTCGTCCTTTCCATTCCTCTCGATTCCATTCCTCTTTATTTCTCTGTACTCCATTGCATTCCATTCCTTTTTCCTCATTCCATTCTTCTCCGTTCATTTCCGTTTCATTCCATCCCATTCCATTCTATTCAATTCCATTCCTCTCTGTTCCATTCCATTCCTCTCTATTCCATTCCATTCCTCCGTTCTTCTCCATTCCATTCCTATTCATTCATTCCAGTGTATTCAATACCAGTCTATTCCATAACAAACCTCTCCATTTCATTGCATTCCTCTCCGTTCCATTCCTTTCCTCTCCTTTCCATTCCATTCCTCTCTATTCCATTCCATTCCTTTCAATTCCATTCCACTCCATTCCTCTCCATTTCTCCCCATTCCATTTTATTCCATTATGCACCTTTCCATTCTACTTTTCTCCAAACCATTCCATTGCTCACCATGTCATTCCATACAGCTACATTCTTTTCCATTCCATTCCTCTAAATTCCATTGCTCTGCATTCCGTTCCATTCTTCTCCATTCCATTCCATTCAATTCATCTCCATTCCATTCTGTTCCATTCCATTCCATTCCTCTCTATTTCATTCCATTCCTTACCAACCACCTCCATTCCATTCCTCTCCATTCCATTCCTCTCCATTCCATTCCTCTGCATTACATTCCGTTCCAATTCATTCCTCGCTATTCCATTTTATTCCATTTCATTCCATTTCCTTCCATTACATTACATTCCTCCAATTTCATTTCATTCCATTCCATTTCTCTACATTCATTTTCATTCCTCTCCCTTCCATTCCATACCTCTCTATCCATTCTGGTACATTCCATTCTTCTTCATTCCATTTCTCTCCATTCCATTCCATTTCACTCCATTCTATTAAATTTCTATCCATTCCGTTCCCTTCTCTTCCATTCTATTCCTCTCTATTCCATTTCCTCTCCATTCCATTCCTCTCCATTCCATTGTATACCTCTCCATTCCATTCCTCTCAATTACATTCCATTCCTCTACATTCCATTCCATTACTCTCCATTCCATTCCATTTCAATCCATTCCATTCCATTCCTCTCCTCTCTATTCTTTCCTTTCCTTTTGATTCCATTCCACTTGATTCCATTCCATTCCCTCCATTTCATTCCATTCCATCCATCTCCATTCCATTTCTCTCCATTCCTCTCAATTCCTCTTCAATCCATTCCATTCCTCTTTACTCCATTCTATTCTCTTTCATGCCATTCAATTCCAATCCTCTCCATTCCTTTCCATTCCTCTCCAATCCATTCCTTTCCATTCCAACCCATTCCATCCAAATACTTTCCTCTCTGCTCCATTTCATCCTCTCAATTCCATTCCATTCCTCTCCATTCCTTTCCAAAACATCTTTATTCCATTTCTCTCCATTCCATTCGTCTCCATTCCTCTTAATTCTTCTCCATTCCACTTCATTCCATTACTCTTTATTCCATTCCATTCTCTTTCATGACATTCAATTCCAATCATTCTTTCCAAAACATCTCCATTCCATTCCATTCCATTGCTCTCATTCTATTCCATTCCATTCAGTTGCATTCCATTCCATTACACTTCATTCCATTCCATTCCTCTCAATTCCAATCGATTCCTTTGAATTCTATTCCATTCCATTCCATTCCATTCTATTCCTCTACATACTTCTCATTGCTTTTCATTCCTCTCGATTCCATTACACTCTATTCATCTCCATTCTACTTCATTCCATTCCATTCATCTCCATTCCATTCCTCTCCATTTCATTCCATTCCACTCCATTCCTCTCCATTTCCTTACTCTCAATTCCATTGCTCTCCATTCCATTCCGTTCCTCCACAAACCATACCATTCCTCTCCATTCCATTCCACTCCATTTCATTCCATTCCTTTCCATTCCATTCCTCTCCATTCCAATCCATTTTGCTACCTTTCATTCCGTTCCATGCCATTCCTTTCCATTCCATCCTCTCCTTTCCATTCCCTTCCTCTCCATTCCATTCCATTCCTCTCCATTTCATTCGTTTCCAATCCAATCCATTCCTCTCCATTCCTCTCCATTTCTCTCCATTTCGTTTTATTCCATTCCACTCCTTTACAATCTCATCCTTTCCATTTCATTCTATTATTCTCCATACCATTCCATACTTTTCAATTATATTCCATTCCTCTTCATTCCATTCCTCTGCATTCCATTGCATTCCTTCTTTCCTTTCTTTCCCTTTTGCTCTATTCCATTCCTCTCCATTCCAATCCATTCCTCTGAATTCCTTTCCATTCCATTCCTCTCCATACCTCTCCATTCCTCTCGATTCATTTTCTTTTCTCTCAATTCCATTCCATTCAATTCCACTCCAATACTCTCCATTACCCCCTCCATTCCTCCAATTTTTCCTTTTCCATTCCTCTCCATTCCATTCCATTCCTTCCATTCCTCTCCATTCCATTCCATTCCTCTCCATTCCATTCCTCTTCATTCCAATCCATTCCTTCCTCCTTATTCAATTTAACTCCATTTCTTTCCATTAAATTCCTCTCCATTCCATTCCTCTCCATTCCATTCCATTCCATTGCCTGCCATTACATTAAATTCCTCCCATTCCATTTCATTCCATTGCCATTCGCTATGTTACATTGCTCCCATTCCATTTCATCCCACTGCATCTGCTCCATTCCATTCCATTTCTCTGCATTCCATTCCATTCTAATCCTCTCTATGCAAATCCTCTCCATTCCATTAATCTCCATTCCATTGCATTCCCTTCCTGTCCGTTCAATTCCACACATCTCCATTCCATTCCATTCCCTTCCATTCCATTCCATTCCATTCCACTGAATCCCATTACTCTCCATTTCAGTCCTTTCCTGTACATTCCATTCCATTTTTTTCCACTTTTCTCCATTCCTTTCCATTTCTCTCCATTCAATTCCATTTTTCTGCATTCTATTCCATTCCATTAATTGCACTTCTTTCCATTCCATTTCATTCCATTCCATTCCATTCCATTCCAATCCTCACCATTCCATTCCTCTCCATTCCATTGCATTTCCTTCCTGTTCGTTCAATTCCACACATCTCCATTCCATTCCATTCCCTTCCATTCCATTCCATTCCATTGAATCCCATTACTCTCCATTTCATTCCTCTCTATTTCAATCCTTTCCTGTACATTCCGTTCCATTCTTTTCCACTTTTCTCCATTTCTTTCCATTTCTCTCCATTCAATTCCATTTTTCTGCATTCTATTCCATTCCATTCATTGTATTTCTTTCCATTCCATTTCTTTCCATTCCATTCCATTCCATTCCAATCCTCACCATTCCATTCTTCTCCATTCCATTCCATTTCCTTCCAATGCATTCCTCTCCATTTGTTTCCATTCCTCTCCATTCCACTCCATTCTATTTCTTTACATTCCTCTCCATTTTTCTCCATTCAATTCCATTCCATTTCTCTCCATTCCTTTCCTTTCCATTTCATTGTGCTCCATTTCATTCCATTCCTCTCCATTCCAATCCTCTCCATTCATTTATATTCTGCTCCATTCCATTTATTTCTGTCCATTCCATTCCATTGCTATACATTCCATTCCATTCCTATCCATTCTATTCCATTCCATTTCTCTCAATTCCATTCCATTCCTCTCCATTCCAATTGATTTCTCTGAATCCTATTCCATTCCATTTCTTTCCATTCCTCTCTATTCCATTCCATTTTAATTCCATCCCTCTCCTTTACACTTGATTCCATTCCATTCCTCTCCATTTCATTCCATTCCTCTTCATTCCTCTCGATTGAATTCCATTCCTCTCCATTCATCTCCATTCCATTCCATTCCTCTCCATTCCAGTCCTCTCCATTCCATTCCACTCCCTTCCATTACATTACATTCCTCCGATTCCATTCCATTCCATTCCATTTTGCTCCTTTCGATTCCATTCCTCTGCATTCCATTTTATGCCTCTCCATTCCATTCCATTTCTCTCCATTCTATTCCTCTCCATTACATTCCATTCCTCTATTTTCCATTCCATTCCATTCCATTTCTCTCCATTCCATTCCATTTCTCACCATTCTATTCCATTCTATTCCTCTCTATTCCATTCCAGTTAATTCCATTCTGTTCCATTCCAGTAAATTCCATTCCATTTCTCTCCATTCCATTCCTTTTCCTCCATTCCATCACATTTCTCTATTCCATTGCTTTCCATTCCTCTTGATTCCGTTTCTCCTCGTTCCTCTGTACTGCATTGCATTCCATTACTTTTTCCTCATTCCACTCCATTCCATTCCTCTCCATTCAATTCTGTTTCATTCCATTCCATTCCACTCCATTCCATTCCATTTAATACCATGCTGTACTTTACTCTCTATTCCATTCCATTCCTCTCTGTTCCTCTCCATTCCATTACTCTCCATTCCTGTGCTATCAATACCAGTTCATTCTATAACATACATCTCCATTTTATGTCATTCCATTGCATTCCCCTCCATTCCATTCCTTTCATCTACTTTCCATTCCATACCTTTCCATTACACTGTTTCCATTCCATTCCATTCCTCTCCATTCCATTCCTTTATATTCCTCTCCTTTCCATTCCTTTCCATTTCATTCCTCTCTTTTCCGTTCCCTTCCTCTCTATTACATTACATTCCTCTCCATTTCATTCCAATCCATTCTTATCCATTTTTTCCATTCCTCTCCATTTCCTTCCATTCCTCTCCATTCCATTCCTTTCGTCTCCATTCCATTCTATTACTTTACATTCCTATCCATTTTTCACCATTCCATTCCATTCCTCAGAATTCCATTCCACTCCTCTCCATTCCAATCGATTTCTCTGAATCCTATTCCAGTCCATTCCATTCCTCTCTATTCCATTCCATTCCATTTCATCTCTCTCCTTTACTCTTCATTCCTCTCAATTCCATTCCATTTCATTCCATTCCTCTCCATTCCTCTCAATTGCATTCCATTCCTCTCCATTCCATTCCATTCCTCTTAATTCCATTCCTCCTATTCCATTCCTCTCCGTTCCATTCCATTCCCTTCCATTACCTTACATTCCTCCGATTCCTTTTCATTCCTTTCCATTTTGCTCCTTTCTATTCCATTCCTCTGCATTCCATTCCATACCTCTCCATTCCATTACATTCCTCTCCATTACACTCCTCTCCATTACATTCCACGCCTCTATTTTCCAATCCATTCCATCCCATTTCTCTCCATTCCATTCTATTTCTCACCATTCCATTCCATTCCTCTCCATTCCATTCCATACCTCTCCATTCCTTTCCAGTTAATTGCATTCCATTCCATTCCTGTACATTCCATTCCATTTCTCTCCATTCCATTACATTTCTGTCCATTCCATTCCTCTTGATTCCATTCCTCTGTACTCTATTGCATTCCATTGCTTTTTCCTCATTCCACTTCATTCCATTCCCCTCCGTTCAATTCCCCTTGATTCCATTCCATTTCACTCCATTCAATTTCATTCCATTCATTTCCTTTCATGTACTTTACTCTATATTCCATTCCATTCCGTTCCATTTCTCTCCATTCCATTACTATCCATTCCAGTGCATTCAATACCATTCCATTCCATAACATAACTCTCCATTTCATTTCATTCCATTGCATTCCTCTCCACTCCATTCCTTTCCTCTCCTTTCTATTCCAAACCTTTCCATTACACTCTTTCCATTCCATTCCATTCCTCTCCATTGCATTCCTTTACATTCCTCTCCATTCCATTCTTTCAATTCCCTTCCTTTCAATTCCATTCCTCTCCTTTCCATTCTCTTCCTCCCCATTATATTACATTCCTCTCCATTTAATTCCATTCCAATCCATTCCATTCCTCTCCATTTCTCTCCATTCCATTTTATTCCATTCCTCTCCTTTCCATTCTAATCCTCTCCATTCATTTCCATTACTCTCCATACCATTCCATACCTCTCCAATCTATTCCATTCTATTCCTCTCCATTCCATTCCTCTGCATTCCACTCCATTCCTCACCATTCCATTCCGTTCTTTTCTATTCGGTTCTATTCCAATCCTCTCCATTCCAATCCTTCCTCTGTATTCCATTCCATTCTATTCCTCTCCATCCCTCTCCATTCTTCACCAATCCCCTCCATTCCATTCCCTTTCCATTCCATTCCTCTACATTTCATTCCATTCCTCTACACTCCTTTTAATTTCATTCCTTTCAAATTCCATTCCCACTCCTCTAAATTCCATTCCATTCCATCCCTTTCTCCATTCAATTCCTCTCCTTTCCCATTCCTCTCCATTTCATCCATTCCACCCCCATTCCCTTTCCATTACATTACATTAAACCCCCAATTCCATTATATTCCATTGCATTCCACTCCATTCCTTCAATTTCATTCCATTCCATTCGTATCCTCTCTAATCAATTTCTCATATTCCATTCCTCTGCATTCCATTCCATTCCTCTCCCTTCCATTCCCCACATCTCCTTTCCCTTTCCATTCCATTCAATCCCATTCCTCTCCATTTCATTCCTCTCCATTACAATCCTTTCCTGTACATTCCATTTCATTCTTTTCCATTTTTCCCTTTCCTTTTCCGTTTCTCCCCAATCAATTCCTTTTTTTCTGCCTACTATTCAATTCCATTTATTGCCTTCTTTCCATTCCATTTCACTCAATTCCATTCCATTCCACTCTAGTCCCTCTGTTCCATTCCATTCATTCCACACCATTCTATTCCTTTCCCAATCCTTCCCATTCCTTTTCTCCCCATTCCATTCCTGCCCTTTCCATTACTCTCCTTCTATTCCATTTCATTCCAATACATTCCTCTTCTTTTTTTCCCATTCCCTCCGTTTCTTTCCATTTCTCCCCTTTTCCATTCCATTCTTCTCCATTCCATTCTTTTCCCTTTCATTCCTCTCCTTTTTCCCTTTCCCTTTCCTTTTCCCTTTCCCTCTCCTTTCCCTTTTCCTTTTCCTTTCCCATTTTTCCCCATTCCATTCTATTCCTTTACATTCCTCTCCATTTTCCCCTTCCATTCCTTTCCATTCCTCTCCATTCCTTTCCTTTCCATTCCATTGCACTCCATTCCTTTCCCATTTTTCTTCATTTTTATCCTCTCCATTCAATTACATCTTGCTCCATTCCATTTATTTTTCTCCATTCCTTTACATTACTATCCATTCTGTTCCATTCCTATCCATTCCATTCCATTCCATTCCTCTCCCTTCCAATCGATTTCTCTGAATCCTATTCCATTCCATTCCATTTCATTCAATTCAATTCCTTTCTATTCCATTCCATTCCTTCCCTCCCCTTTTACTCTTCATTCCTCTTGATTCCATTCCATTTTATTCCATTCCTCTCCATTCCTCTCGATTGCATTCCACTCCTCTCCATTCATCTCCATTCCATCCCTTTCCCTTTTTCTTTCCATTCCTCCCATTCCATTCCTCTCCATTCCATTCCATTCCCTTCCATTATAGTACATTCCTCCTATTTCATTTCATTCCATTCCATTTCACTCCCTTTGATTCCATTCCTCTGCATTCCATTCCATACCTCTCCAATTCATTCCATTCCTCTCCATTCCATTCCTTTCCTTTATTTTCCTTTCTATTCCATTGCACTTCTTTCCATTCCATTCCATTCTATGCCTTTTTAATCCATTCCTTTCCATTCCACTACTCTCCATTCCTTTCATTCCATTCCGCTCCATTCCATTCCATACATCTCCACTCCTTCCTCTCCAATTACATTCAGTTACTCTACATTCCATTCAATTTGTTTCCATACAATTCCATACTTCTCCATTCTATTCCATTCCATTCCTCTGCATTCTATTTCATTCCTCTTAATTCCATTCCATTGCATTCCATTCATATCCATTCAATTCTGCTCAATTCCATTCCTCTCATTTCATTCCTCTCCATTCCTCCCCATTACAAACCATTCCTCTAAATTTCCCTGTCCATTCCTTTCCCTTTTACTCTCCATTCCTCTGTACTCCATTGCATTCTATTCCATTCCTCTCTGTTCCATTCCATTCCATTCTATTCCATTACTCTCCTTTCAATTCCATTGCATTCCATTCCATTCCATTCTACATTACTCTCCATTCGATTCCTCTCCATTCTGGTCCATTCCTTTCCTATCCATTCCAATGCATTCAATACCAGTCCTTTCCATACCAAACCTCTCCATTTCATTTCATTCCATTGCATTCCTCTCCATTCCACTTTTTCCTTTCCATTCCATACCTCTTCATTACATTGATTCAATTCCATTCTATTCCTCTCCATTCCATTTCTTTACATACTTCTCCATTCCATTCCTTTCCTTTTCATTCCTCTCCTTTCATTTGCATTCCTCTCTGTTCCATCCCATTCCTCTCAATTCCATTGAATTCCACTCCATTCCTCTCCATTTCTCTCCCTTCCTTTTTATTTCATTCCACATCATTCCATTCTAATCCTCCCCTTTCCATTCCATTCCATTCCTCTTTGCCATTCCATATCTCTCCATTCTATTCCATTCCATTCCTCTCCATTCCATTCCACTGCATTCCATTCCATTCCTCTCCATTCCACCAAATTTTTCTCCTTTCCCTTTTCCTTTTCCCATTCAATTCCACTCCATTCCATTCAATTCCCTCCATTCCTTTCAATTTCCTTACTCCCATTCCATTCGTTCCTCTTCATTCCATTCCATTCCACTCCATTCCATTCCTCTCCATTCCATTCCATTCCATTTTTCTCCTTTCCCTTTTCCCTTTTCCCATTCAATTCCACTCCTTTTCCATTAAATTCCTCTCCTTTCCCAAATTTTTTCCCCTTTCCATTCCATTCTTTCCTTTTCATTCCTTTCCCATTCCATTCCATTCCATTCCTTCCATTCCATTCCATTCCTCTCCTTTCCCATTCCATTCCATCATTCCTTTCCCATTTCATTCCTCCCCATTCCATTTTATTCGATTTATTTCCTTTTTATTCCTTTTTTCCATTTATTTCTCTCCATTTCTTTCCCTTTTTCATTACATTCCTCCCATTACATGTCATTCCATTCCTTTTCTCTCCATTGATTTCCATTCCTCTCCATTCCATTCCATACCCCTCCATTCCATTCTGTTCCTTTCCCAAATTTCTCCCCATTCCTTCCATTCCATACCATTCCATTTCTCTCCTTTCCATTCCATTTCTCCTTTCCCCTTTCCCTTTCCCATTCTTTTCCTCTCTTTTCCATTGCTCTCCACCCCATTCCTCTCTATCCCATTCTGGTCCTTTTCCTCTCCATTCCTTTCCATTCCATACCTCTCCATTCCATTCCTCTTGATTCCATTCCATTCCTCTGCATTCCATTCTATTCCTCTACATGCCTTTCCCATTCCATTTCAATCCATTCCATTTCATTTCTCTCCACTCTATTCCGAGCTTTCCTTTCTATTCCTTCCATCCATTACATTACATTCCTCTCCATTTCAATTCATTCCATTCCATTCCTCTCCATTCCATTCCTCTTAATTTCTCTCCATTCCACTCCATTTCATTCTTCTTTATTGCATTCCATTCCCTTTCATGCCATTCAATTCCAATCGTCTCCATTCCTTTCCATTCCTCCATTTCCATTCCATTCCATTCCATTCCATTCCAGCCCAATACTTCTTCCTTCCATTCCATCCTCTCCATTCCATTGGATTCCTCTCCATTTCTTTCTGAAACATCTCTACTAAGTTCCCTTCCATTGCTGTCATTCCATTTCGTGCCATTCCATACCATTACATTTCATTTCATTCCATTCCTCTCCATTCCAATCCATTCATCTGATTTCTATTCATTCCATTCCATTCCATTTTTTGCTCCACACCTCTCCATTGCTCTTCATTCCTCTCGATTCCATTCCATTGCATTCTTCTTCATTCCATTCCATTTCATTCCTCTCCTTTCCATTCATCTCTCTTCTGTTACTCTCAATTCCATTGCTCTTCATTCCTTTCCCCATTCCTCTCCTTTCCCTTCCATTCCTCTCCATTCCATTCAACTCCACTCCGTTCCACCCCTTTTTTATTTCATTACATTCCATTATATTCCTCTCCATTCCAATCCATTTCTCTCCATTCCATGCCATTCCTCTCTATTCCATTCCATCCTCTCCTTTCCATTCCATTCGTCTCCATTACAATACATTCCTCTCCATTCCATTCCATTCCAACCCTTTTTCCATTACTCTCCATTTCTCTCCCTTCCATTTTATTGTATTCTGCTCGTTTCCTTTCTAATCCTCTCCATTTCATTCCATTACTCTCCATACCATTCCATACCTCTCCATTCAATCCCATCCCATTCCCCTCCATTCCATTCCATTTCTCTGCTTTTAATTCCATTTTCTGCATTCTAATCCATTCCATTCATTGCACTTCCTTCCATTCCATTTCAGACTACCTCATTTAGAGGTTTCTTGAATGATCACTTACCCCTGGAAAATTTTTGGATATGTGTGGTAACAGGGTTTTACTTCACTTCTTGGGAATGAAGTCCCCCAAAATTTCCCTCATTTGGCAAAGCACTGTACACAAGTGCTTGAAGCCTAAGGATTGCTCAGTAGTCAAGGTCCCTCCCATTATGATGTCAAAGTTCTGGGGCTGATGTCATAAATGACAATTTGACATGCTTATTGCCATGACTTTACTTACCTCTTTTAATGTAAAAATTATCCTTTTAGACAATTTACAGATTCAATGAAATAACCATTAAGTTAACATCATTCTTCTCAGACCGGGAAATTACAACAAAGAATTCATATGAAACCATAAACAATCATGAATACCCAAAAGAATCTTATCAAAAGAAACAAAGCAGTTGCTATCGCATTTTCCAGACTACAAACTTTACTATATGTTTACAGAAATCAACACAGCCTGCTATGGGTAAAAGAATAGGTCTGTAGGTCAATGGATCAGGATAGAGAATGAAATCCTCAAATTCTCAAACAACATATCTTTAAAAAAAACCTCCAAGACTCACGGGTTAATGGAGAACATATTCATTAAATGGTGCTGAAAAAAGGCTGACAACATGCACAAACTGAAACAGGACCCATATCTATCACCATACACATTAACTCTAAATGGATCAAAGACCTAAATCTAAAAACCAAATTATAATAATCTTACGAAACGCAGGAGACACCATTAGGGAAACTAGAACAGGAAACAAATTTCCCTCTTCAGAGCCCTAAATACACATGCCTTAAAAAAAGTTAGATAATGGGACCTCATCAAATTAATATACTTCTGCAAAACAAAAGAAACCATCAGAAGAACAGGGATACAGCCAACAGAAGGGGGAAAACGATTCTTCACCTATATATCTGTAAAAAGGCATAACATCTAGGATCTACAAGAAACTCTAACACTCAGAAAAATCAGACAAACTTTCCCTTTTAAAAGTGTGCTACAAACGTGATTGGACACTTTTCATAAGAAGAGATTCGGGCATCCAGCAGACACATGAAAATGGCTCAGCCTCACTCATCATCAAAGACATGTAAATGAGACCACTTTGAAATACCACATACCCCCTGTAAGACTGGCCATCATTAATAAAACAAACAATAACACATGCAGGTAAGGTTTTGGGGAAGAAATAAATGCTTCTACACTGCATGTGGACTGAAAAGTAGAGCAATATCTTTGGAAAACAGTGTGGTGGTTTGTAAAGGGACAAAATTTTGAACTACCACGTGACTCAGTAATTCCCCTGTCGAAAATATACCTGGATGAACTCAAATAATTTTACCAAAAAGATACCTGCACGAGTATTTTTTTTTGCGACTCTAATCACAATTGCAATAAAACATGGTACGAACCGTGTTGCCCATCAAAGCTGGAAAGGATAAAATGAATGTGGTATATACTCAGTAAAAATAATGTAGCCATAAAAAAGGACAGACAGAAGGATTCTGCAGAACGTTTGACGGATATGAGGTAGGTCATTTTTAGTGATTTATCACAGAAACAAAGAACAGAGTTCCATATGGTCTCACTCATGGGCTGACTTGATCACTCATAGTGCTGTACTCAAGTGATTGGCAGTAGTGGAAAAGTGTTTAGGGGAGCAGTGAGATTGGCAGTGGAGGGATACTGCTAAGGAAGGGAGGGGCATACCTCATCAACCAGGGACCTCGTATAATTAAGTTTGTATATCTAACTCTGAATTATACCCCACTTTTAAAAAAAAAATTAAAATAAATAATTAAATAAATAAATGAAAGCTGTAAAACATGCAACTGACTTTATTTGTTTATTCTTTTTTTTTTACTTTAAAAATGGTTACAATTCTGGGTTGGGCCTAGAAATGTTCATTATGCAGGGATTGATTTTTTAAGAATTGTATAATACTCCAATGATAACTCCTTTTCCCTTTAATACATTGGAATACATGGTATAATTTTGCCTTCATAATTGACAACTACAGTGTTTCTCACATAAATTCGAATTTTTTATTCTGACTAAATTGAAACTTGTTAAGATTCCAGATCTATATCATTCTTACAAAACTGAACCTTGAGATTCAGTGTACCTAAGCACTATTCAGAAGGCAGAATGCATAATAAATTTTAAAAAATTTTTAGAAAATAAAACAGTATCGTAATTTAATACAGCTTTTTCCATTCTTAAAATTTGTGTACATTTTCTTGGTGCACTCTGTATTTTCTGCTTGTTAATTTTGATTAAATGTTACAGATGTGCAATCCTTAGAGAAAAGATTCCCTTATATATTTGAAGAAAATATAAAATCACATTCCCCTTTATATTTTAACACAATTTATTTTTTTAAAAAGAATATTTCCACTGAATCCCCTATTTTTTTTCTCTATCTAAGACATAATGCTTTACTCTGCAACAAAGGGTCCGATTATTCTGATACTTTTAATTACCAAGCATTTACAATGAGGCACACAGAAAAAAGACAATTTGGGGCCCAATATATATATTCCAAAATAACATGGAGATGTACAATGTAGTAAGTTTTTGGGGCTCTGCATTAGTAAAAAAATTTAGATAATTGAAAATTCTGGAAAAGTGACTATGATCTTAGCAAAAGCAATGTTCAAATCCTGTGGGGAAAACTGCTAAAAAGCTGTTACACAATACTCAAAAATCCAAAAGTTTCTAAAACAGAAAGTGCTAAAATTTTATTTGGTTGTGCTGTTAGGAAGCCTCAAAAGGACTCTGTGACCATAATAATAAAACACTACCTCTTGGGTTACCCCCACAGATCCCCTCCCCTTTGGGAGTTTCTCGGTCCTCTCAATAAACAATGCTTAAAAAAAAAAAAAAACTACCCCGTTTAGAGGATTCTTGAATGATCACTTATCCCTGGAGAAATTTTTGTATATGTGTGAACACATGGTTCTCTTCACTTCATGGGAATGAAATCCACCAATGCTACCGCACTTGGGAGCACTGTACACAAGTGCTTGAAGCCAAAAAATTGCTCAGTAGTCAAGGTCCCTCCCATTATGATGTCAAAGTTCTGAGGCTGATGTCATCAATGACAATTTGACATGCTTATTTCGGTGACTTTACTTACCTTTTTTTTTTTTTTTTTGAGTTGGAGTCTCACTCTGTCACCCAGACTGGGAGTGCGGGGCCGCCCCCGGGCCCACCGCCCTCGGCCTGCTGGGCTCCGGCGATCCTTCCGCCTCAGCCTTCCGAGTAGCCGGAATTACAGGCATGCACCACCACCCCCAACTGATTTTTTGATTTATTGTAGAGATGAGGTCTCGCTGCCCAGGGGGGTCTCGAACCCGCGGGCTCAGGCAATACTTACCTCTTTTAATGTAAAAAATTAAAAAGCCTTTTAGTCAATCTACAGATTCAATGAAATAACCATTAAGTTAACATCAGTCTTCTCAGACCTCGAAATTGCAATAAAGAATTCATAAGAAACCATAAACATTCACGAATACACATAAGAATCTTATCAAAAGAAACAAAGCGGGAGCTATCACAGTCCAGACTACAAATTTTACTATATGTTTATTTGTTTATTCTATTTTTTTTCTTTTTTAGTTTAAAAATTGTTACAATTCAGGATTGGGCCTAGAAATGTTCTTTAAATGCAGGGATTGATTTTTTACAAATTGTATAATCCCCCAATAATAACTCCTTTTCCCTTTAATACTTTGGAATACATGGTATCATTCTGCCTTCAAATTGACACCTACAGTGTTTCTCACATAAATTCTGAATGTTTTACTCTGCGTTAATTGAAACTTATTAAGACTCCCAGATCTATATCATTCTTAGAAAACTAAACCCTTTGGGAAATTCAGTGTACATAAGTGCTATTCAGAAGGCAGAATGCATAATAAATCTTTAAAATATTAGAAAATAAAACAGTATCGTGATACAGCTTTTTCCATTCTTAAAATTTGTGTACATTTTCTTGGTGCACTCTGTAATTTCTGCTTGCTAATTTTGATTAAATTTTACAGATGTGCAATACTTTGAGAAAATTTTTGCCTTATATATTTGAAGGAAATAAATTACATTCCCTTTATATTTTAACCCAAATTATATTTTTAATAGAATACTTCCAATGAATCCCCTAGTATTTTCTCTACCTAAGACATAATGCTGTACTCTGCAACAAAGTGTACGATTATTCTGATACTGTTAATCACCAAGCATTTACAATGGGGCACACAGAAAAAAGAGAATTTGGGGCCCAATATATATATTCAAAAATAAAAGGAGATGTACTAAGTAGTAAGTATTTGGAGCTACATTAGTATAAAAATATAGATAAATGAAAATTCTGGAAAACTGATTATGATCTTAGCAAAAGCAATATTCAAATCTTGTAGGAAAAACTGCTCAAAGGCTGTCACACCAAACTCAAAAGTTCCAAAAGTTTCTGAACTAAAGAAAGTGGTAAAATATTATTTGGTTGTGCTATAACGAAGCCTCAACAGGACTCCGTGACCATAATAATAAAACACTACCTTTTGGATATCCCCCCAGAGGTCCCCTCCCAATTTGGGAGTTTCCCGGTCCTCTCAAAAAACACTGCTTTCTTTTTTTTAAAAAAAGACTACCTCGTTTAGAGGATTCTTGAATGATCACTTATCCCTGGAGAAATTTTTGAATAGGTGTGAACACATGGTTCCCTTCACTTCCTGGGAAATTTAAATTCACCATGCCCTACCACATTTGGCAGTGCACTGTACACAAGTGATTGGAGCCTAAGGATTACTCAGTAGTCAAGGTCCCTCCCCTTATGATGTCAAAGCTCTGAGGCTGATGTCATAAATGACAGTATGACATACTTGTTTCCGTGACTTTACTTACCTCTTTTAATGTAAAAATTAGCCTTTTAGTCAACCTACAGATTCAAAGAAATAACCATTAAATTAACATCATTCTTCTTAGACCTGGAAATTGCAGTAAAGAATTCATAAGAAACCATAAACAATCACGAATAGCCAAAAGAATCTTTTCAAAAAACAAAGCAGGAGTATCGCAGTTCCAGAATACAAGCTTTACTATATGTTTACAGTAATCAACACAGCCTGGTATTAGTAAAAAGAATAGGTCCTAGTCTAATGGATCAGGACAGAGAATGAAATCCTCAAATACTCAACCAACTTATCTTTGAAAAAACCTCGAAGAACCATTGATTAAAGGAGAACATATTCATTAAATGGTGCTGGAAACAGGCTGACAAAATGCACAAGTTTAAAACGGGGCCCATATCTATCACCAAACACATTAACTCTAAATGGATCAAAGACCTAAATGTAAAACACCAAATTATAATAATCATACAAAACGCAAGATACACCATTAGGGAAATGGGAACCAGAAACTAATACCTCTTCAGAACCCTAAATACCCATGCCTTAAGGAGTAAGTTAGATAAGTGGGACCTCATCAAATTAATATACTTCTGCAAAAAAAACAAACAAAAAAATCAGAAAAGCAGGTATACAGCCAACAGAAGGGGAAAATGATTCACCATCTATGTATCTGTGAAAAGGCTGAGCATCTAGGATCTACAAGAAACTCTAACACTCAGAAAAATCAGACAAACTTTCTCTTTGAAAAGTGTGCAAAATACGTGATAGGACACTTTTCATAAGAAGAATTACAAGCAGCCAGCAGACACATGAAAATTGCTCACCCTCACTCATCTTCAAAGTAATCCAAATGAAAACACTTTGAAATACCACATACCCCCATAAGACCTGCCATCATTAATAAAACAAACAAAACAGATACAGGTAAGTATTTGGGAAGAAATAAATGCTTCTACACTGTATGTGGACTGAAAAGTAGAGCAACATCTTTGGAAAACAGTGTGGTGGTTTGTAAAGGGACGAGATATTGACCTACCAGGATATTGACATTACCATTGACTCAGTAATTCCTCTGTCGAGAATACACCTGGATGAACTCAAATCATTTTACCAAAAATATACCTATATAAATAGGTTTTATGCAGCTCTAATCACAATAGCAATAAAACATGGTATGAACCATGTTGCCCATCAAAACTGGAAAGGATAAAATACATGTGGTATATACTCAGTAGAATAGTATGTAACCATAAAAAAGGACAGATAGAAGGATTTTGCAGAACGTTTGACGGATATGAGGTAGGTCATTTTCAGTGATTTTTCACAGAAACACAGAACAGAGTTCCATATGTCTCACTCATGAGCTGAACTTGATCAATCATAGTGCTGTAAGCAAGTGATTGGCAGTAGTGGAAAAGCATTTAGGGAAAGGGCTGAGATTGGCAGTGGAGGGATACTGCTAAGGAAGGGAGGGGCATACCTCATCAACCGGGGACCCTGAATAATTAAAGTTTGTATATCTAACTCTGAATTGTACCCCACAATTTAAAAAAAAAAAAAAATAAATAAATAAATAAATGAAAGCTGTAAAACATGCAACTGACTTTATTTTTTTTTTATTTTATTTTTTTACTTTAAAAATGGTTACAATTCGGGGTTTGGGCCTAGAAATGTTCATTATGCAGGGATTGATTTTTTAAGAATTGTATAATACTCCAATGATAACTCCTTTTCCCTTTGATACGCTGGAATACATGATATAATTCTGCCTTCAAAACTGACAACTACAGTGTTTCTCACATAAATTCTGAATGTTTCTTTCTGCCTAAATTGAAACTTGCCTTTGGGAGGCTGAGGTGAGTGGATTGCCTGAGCCTGGGGGTTTTGAGACCCGCCAGGGCAGCGAGACCTCATCTCTACAATAAATCAAAAAATCAGCTGTGCTATTGTAACGCCTGCCTGTAATTCCGGCTACTTGGAAGGCTGAGGTGGAAGGATCGCCGGAGCCTAGCGGGTCGAGGCTGCGGTGGCCGGGAGGGGCCACTGCACTCCAGTCTGGGCGACAGAGTGAGACTCCAACTCAAAAAAAAAAAAAGATTCCAGATCTAGCTGTGCTCGGTGGCTCACCTGTAATCGGCGCCTTTGGGGAGGCTGAAGTGAGTGGATTGCCTGAACCCGCGGATTCGAGACTCGCCTGGGCAGCGAGACCTCATCTCTCCATAAATAAAAAAAAAAAAAAATCAGCCAGGCGTGGTAGCGCACGCCTCTAATTATAGCTACTTTGAAGGCTGAGGCAGAAGGATAGCCAGAGCCCAGCGGGTCGAGGTTGCGGTGGCCGGGGGGGCCCACTGCACTCCAGTCTGAGCGACAGAGTGAGATGCCAACTAAAAAAAAAAAAAGGTTCCAGATCTATAACATTCTTAGAAAACTAAACCCTTTGAGATTCAGTGTACCTAAGTGCTATTCAGAAGGCAGAATGCATAATAAATCTTAAAAATTTGAGAAAATAAATCAGTATCATGATTTAACACAACTTTTTCCATTATTAAAATTTGTGTACATTCTCTTGGTGCACTCTGTATTTTCTCCTTTTTAAATTTTTGATTAAATGTTACAGATGTGCAATTCTTAGAGAAAACTTTCCCTTATATATTTGAAGGAAATATAAAATCACATTCTCTTTATATTTTAACGCAATTTATATTTTTTAAAAAATATTTCCATTGAATCCCCTAGTATTATCTCTACCTAAGACATAATGCTGTACTCTGCAACAAAGTGTCCGATTATTCTGATACTTTTAATCACCAAGCATTTACAATGAGGCACACAGAAAAAAGACAATTTGGGCCCAATTATATAATCCAAAATAACATGGATATGTACAAAGTAGTAAGTATTTAGGGTCTGCATTAGTATAAAAATTTAGATAATTGAAAATTCTGGAAAAGTGATTATGATTTTAGCAAAAGCAATGTTCAAATCCTGTGGGAAAAACTGCTCAAAGGCTGTTATACAATACTCAAACATCCAAAAGTTTCTAAACTAAAGGAAGTGGAAAATATTTTTTGGGTTTGTGCTATAACGAAGCCTCAACAGGACTCCATGACCATAATAATAAAACACTACCTCTTGGGTAACCCCCACAGGTTCCCTCCAAGTTTGGGAGTTTCTCGGTCCTCTAAATAAGCACTACTTTAAAAAAAAGTCTACCTCGTTCAGAGGATTCTTGAATGATCACTTATCCCTGGAAAATTTTTTTGGGATAGGTGTGATCACATGGTTCTCTTCACTTCTTGGGAATGAAACCCACAATCCCTACCGCATTTGGCAAAGCACAGTACACAAGTGCTTGAACCCAAAAGGATTGCTCAGTGTTCAAGGTCCCTCCCATTGTGGTGTCAAAGTTCTGAGGGTGATGTCAGAAATGACAATTTGACATTTTTTTTTTCCGTGACTTTACTTACCTCCTTTAATGTAAAAATTAGCCATTAATCAATCTACAGATTCAATGAAATAACCATTAAGTTAACATCATTTTTCTCAGACCTGGAAATTGCAATAAAGAATTCACTTGAAACCATAAACAATCACGAATAGCCAAAAGAATGTGATCAAAAGAAACAAAGGAGGAGCTATCGCAGTTCCAGACTTCAAACTTTACTATATGTTTACAGTAATCAACACAGTCTGGTATTGGTACAAGAATAGGTCCATAGGCCAATGGATCAGGAAAGAGAATGAAATCCTCAAATTCTCAACCAACTCATCTTTGAAAAAACTTCCCTTATTCAGTAAAGGGTGCGGGGAAAAGGCTGACAACATGCACAAGATTGAAACAGGACCCATATTTATCACCATACACATTAACTCTAAATGGATCAAAGACCTAAACATAAAACACCAAATTATAATAATCTTACAAAACGCAGGATACACCATTAGGGAAACGGGAATCAGAAACTAATACCTCTTCAGAGCCCTAAATACCCATGCTTTAAGGAGTAAGTTAGATAAGTGGGACCTCATCAAATTAATATACTTCTGCAAAACAAAAGAAACCATCAGAAGAGCAGGGATACAGCCAATAGAATGGGGAAAACGATTCTCCAGCTATATATCTGTTAAAATGCATAACATCTATGATCTACAAGAAACTGTAGCACTCAGAAAAATCAGACAAACTTTCTGTTTGAAAAGTGTGCAAAATACGTGATTGGACACTTTTCCTAAGAAGAGATACAGGCAGCCAGCAGACACATGAAAATTGCTTAGCCTCACTCATCATCAAAAGAAATGCAAATGAAACCACTTTGAAATACCACATTCCCCCTGTAAGATTGGCCATCATTAGTAAAACAAACAATAATAGATGCAGGAAAAGGATTTGGGAAGAAATAAATGCTTCTACATTGCATGTGGACTGAAAAGTAGAGCAACATCTTTGAAAACAGTGTGGTGGTTTGTAAAGGGACAAGATATTGACCTACCATGTGACTCACTAATTCCCCTGTCGTGAATATACCTGGATGAACTCAAATCATTTTCCCAAAAAAATACCTGCACGAGTATATTTTTGCAGCTCTAATCACAATAGCAATAAAACATGGTAAAAACCTGAACAAAACCCAAAACCCACAGCTCATAAGAGAGAAAATAGACAAGTGGGACCTTTTTAAACTGACAAGCTTCTGCAGAGCCAAAGAGACCATCAAGAGAGCAGGGAGACAGCCCACAGACTTGGAAAAAGTATTTGCCAACTCCAGGTCCGACAAAGGCTTAACATCCTGGATCTATAAGGAACTCAAGCGTGCTGAAAAAAAAAAAACAAACAACCCCATTATAAAATGGGCAAAAGATATGAACAGACACTTCACAAAGGAAAACATCCGAGCAGCCAACAAACACATGAAGAAATGTTCAACCTCACTAATCATCAGGGAGATGCAAATCAAAACCACACTGAGATACCACCTAACCCCAGTCAGAATGGCAATTATCAACAACTCAAAAAATAACAGCTGCTGGAGAGGGTTTGGTGAAAAGGGAACACTTCTACACTGTTGGGGGAGTGTAAACTAGTGTAACCTCTGTGGAAAGCAGTGTGGCGATTCTTAAAAGCTCTAAATACCAACCTCCCATATGACCCCGCAATCCCCCTACTGGGAAATATCCTGAAGAACACAAATAACTCTATAAAAAAGATACCTGCACACGCATGTTTATCGCAGCATTGTTCACAATAGCAAGAACCTGGAAACAGCCATGCTGCCCATCAAAAGAGGACTGGATTAAAAAAATGTGGTACATATACACGATGGAATACTACGCAGCCATAAAAAAGAACAAAATCATGAATTTCGCAGCAGCCTGGATGGAACTAGGTCTATAATACTGAGTGACCTCTCACAGAAACAAAGATCCGAGTATCACATTTCTCACTCATATAATGAACCTTAAACATCCAATGCAATACTATACGAAAAAAGACTGACCCTACTGGGAAACTATGGTGGGGAGAGGGAGATGGGATTAACAGTAGCAAATATCTGTCTGGGTACGGGAAACATCCCCTATCAACAGGGTGCCTGAATGAAACGCAATTGTATACCTAACCCTTAACTGTACCCCACAACTTCACAATAAATAAATAAATAAATTTAAATTTAAAAATTTAAAAAAAAAAAAATGGTACAAACCATGTTGCCCATCAAAGCTGGAAAGGATAAAATAAATGTGGTATATACTCAGTAGAATATCATGTAGTCATAAAAAATGTCAGCTAGAAGGCTTTTGCAGAACGTTTGGTGGATATGAGGTAGGTCATTTTCAGTAATTTATCACAGAAACAAAGGACAGAGATCCATTATTCTCACTCATGAGCTGAACTTGATCACTTATAGTGCTGTAAGCAAGTGATTGGCAGTAGTGGAAAACTGTTTAAAGGGGAGGGTGAGATTGGCAGTGGAGGGATACTGCTAAGGAAGGGAGGGGCATATCTCATCAACCAGGGGCACTGCATAATCAATGTACGTATATTTTAACTCTGAATTGTACCCCACATTTTAAAAAAATTTAAAATATTTAACTAAATAAATGAATGAAAGCTGTAAAACATGCAACTGACTTTATTTGTTTATTCTAATTTTTTTTTTACTTTAAAAATGGTTATAATTCATGGTTGGACCTAGAAATGTTCATTATGCAGGGAATGATTTTTTAAGAATTGAATAATACTCCAAAGATAACTCCTTTTCCCCTTTTAAAGCGTTGGAATACATGGTATTATTCGGACTTCAAAATTGACAACTACAATGTTTCTCTCATAAATTCTGAATTTTTTATTCTGCCTAAATTGACACTTGTTAAGATTCCAGATCTATATCATTCTTACAAAAATGAACCTTGAGATTCAGTGTACCTAATTGGTATTCAGAAGGCAGAATGCATAAAAAGTCTTAAAAAATTTAGAAAATATAACAGTATCGTAATTTAATACAGCTTTTTCAATTATTAAAATTTGTGTACTGTTTCTTGGTGCACTCTGTATTTCCTGCTTGTTATTATTCAGTAAATGTTACAGATGTGCAATCCTTAGAGAAAAGTTTTCCTTATATATTTGAAGAAAATATGAAATCACATTCCCTTTATATTTTAACCCAATTTATATTTTGAAAAAAGTATTTCCATTGAGTCCCCTAGTATTTTCTCTACCTAAGACATAATGCTCTACTCTGCAACAAACTATCCGATTAATCTGATAGTTTTAATTACCAAGCATTTAAAATCAGGCACACAGAAAAAAGAGAATTTGGGGGCCCCAAAATACATAAACCACAAAAACATGGAGATTTACAAAGTAGTAAGTATTTGGGCTCCTCATTTTAAAAATATAGATAATTGAAAATTCTGTAAAATTGAGGATGATCTTAGCTAAAGCGATGTTCAAATCCTGTTAGATAATCGGGTCAAAGGCTGTTACATAATATTAAAAAAAATCCAAAAAATTTTAAATCTAAAGAATGTGCTATAGTAGTATGTTGTTGTGCTATAAACAAGCTTCAACAGGATTTGCTGACCATAATAATAAAAGACTATCTCGTGGGTAACCCCCTCTTGTCCCCTCCCCTGTGGGAGTTTCTATGTCCCCCCAATAAATACAGCTTTACAAAACAAAAAGACTGCCTCATTTAGTGGATTCTTGAAAGGTCACTTATCCCTGGAGAAGATTTTTGGGTAGGTGTGAACACATGGTTTTCTTCACTTCTTGGGAATGAAATCCACCATGTCTACCACATTTGGCAGAACACTGTATACAAGCACTTGAAGACTAAAGATTGCTCAGTAGTCAAGGCCACTCTCATTATGATGTCAAAGTTCTGAGGCTGATGTCATAAATGACAATTTTACATGCTTGTTTCCGTGACTTTACTTACATCTTTTAATGTAAAAAAATTTGCCTTTTAGTCAATCTGCAGATTCAATGAAATAACCATTAAGTTAACAACATTCTTCTCAGACCTGGAAGTTACAATAAAGAATTCATATGAGCCGGGGTCCATGGCTCAACCTGTAATGCAGCGCCTTTGGAAGGCTGAGGGGAATGGATTGACTGAGCCTGTTGGTTCGAGACCCGCCTGGGCATGAGACCTCATCTCTACAATAAATCAAAAAATTAGAGCCAACAGGTCGAGGCTGCAGTGTCTGGGTGCGGCCACTACAATCCAGTCTCGCCGACAGAGTGAGACTCCAAGACACACACAAAAAAACAAAAAAACAAATAATTCATAAAAAAACTGTAAATAATCAAGAAAAGCCAAAAGAATCTTATCAAAAGAATCAAAGCAGGAGCTACCACTGTTCGACTTCAAACTTTACTATATGTTTACAGTAATCAACACAGCCTGGCATTGGTACAAGAATAGGACCATAGGCCAATGGATGAGGACAGAGAATGAAATTCTCATATTCTCAACCAACTCATCTTGGAAAAAAAACCCCCCAAGACCCACTGGATGATGGAGAACATATTCAGTAAATGGTGCTGGGAAAAAGGGTGAACACATGCACAAGGTTGAAACAGGACCCCAATCTATCACCATACACATTAACTCTAAATGGATCAAAGACTTAAACGTAAAACACCAAATTATAATAATCTTAGAATACACAGGAGACCCCATTATTGAAACTGGAACCAGAAACTAATTCGTCTTCAGAACCCTAAATACCCATGCCGTAAAAAGTAAGTTAGACAAGTGAGATCTCATCAAAATTTAAAAACCCTTTTGCAATACAAAAGAAACCCTCAGAAGAGCAGGGGCACAGCCAACAGAATGGGAAAAACAATTCTCCAACTATATATCTGCGAAAAAGCATAATATCAAGGATCTACAAGAAACTCAAACACCCCAAAAAATCAGACAAAATTTCCCTTTGAAAAGTGTGCAAAATACGCGATTAGACACTTTTCATGAGAAGAGATACGGGCAGACAGCAGACACATGAAAATTGCTCAGTCTTACTCATCAACAAAGAAATGCAAATGAGACCACTTTGAAATACCACAGACCTCCTATAAGACTGGCAATTATTAATAAAACAAACAATAACAGAGGAGGGTAAGGATTGGGGGGAAAA
The DNA here is from genome assembly GCA_027257055.1 of Cephalopachus bancanus. Lineage (NCBI taxonomy): Eukaryota > Metazoa > Chordata > Mammalia > Primates > Tarsiidae > Cephalopachus > Cephalopachus bancanus. The sequence continues at coordinate 262,745 of JAPVLO010000954.1, read as the reverse complement.
AAAGCTTCTACACTGCATGTGGACTGAAAAGTAGAGCAACATCTTTGGAAAACAGTGTGGTGGTTTGTAAAGGGGCAAGATCTTGACCTACCATGTGATTCAGTAATTTTCCCCCTCGAAAATATACCTGAAGGACCTCAAATCATTATACCAAAAAGAACCCACACCAGTATGTTTTCTTCAGCTCTAATCACAATTGCAAAAAATCATGGTGCCAACCATGTTGCCCATCAAAGCTGGAATGGATAAAATAAATGTGGTATATACACAGTGGAATATTATGCAGCCATAAAAAAGGTCAGATATAAGGATTTTGCAGAACGTTTGATGGATATGAGGTAGGTCATTTTTACTGATTTATCACAGAAACAAAGAACAGAATTCCATATGTTCTCACTTATGAGCTGAACTTGATTAATTTGAGTGCTATAAGAAAGTGATTGCCAGTAGTGGAAAATGGTTAGGTGGAGGGGTGAGATTGGCAGTGGAGGGGTACTGCTAAGAAAGGGAGGGCATGCCGCATCAACCAGGGGCCCTGCAAAATCAATGTTTGAATATCTAACTCTGAATTGTAGCCCACATTTAAAAAAAAAAAAAAAAAATTAAATAAATAAATAAATGAAAGCTGTAAAACATGTAACTGACTTTATTGTTTATTCTATTTTTTATTTTTTTTTAAATTTAAAAATGTGTGCAATTGAGGGTTGGACCTAGAAAGGTTCAATATGCAGGGATTGATTTTTTTAAAAAATTTTACAATACTCCAATGATAACTTCTTTTCCTTTTAATACGTTGGAATACAAGGTATAATTCTGCCTTCAAAATTGACAACTACAGTGTTTCTCACATAAACTCTAAATGTTTTATTTTGCCTAAATTGAAACTTTTTTGAGATTTTCCCGATCTATATTATTCTTAGAAAAATGAAACTTGAGATTCAGTGTACCTAAGTGCTATTCAGAAGGCAGAACGGATAATAAATCCTAAGAATTTTAGAAAAAAAAACAGTATCATAATTTAATACAACTTTTTTCATTCTTAAAATTTATGTACATTTTCTTGGGGCACTCTGTATTTTCTACTTTTTTTAATTTTGATTAAAAAATCAGCCAGGCTTGGGGGCTCACGCCTGTAATTATGGCTACTTTGAAGGCTGAGGCAGAAAGATCGTAGGAGCCCAGCATGTCGAGGCTGCGGTGGCCGGGAGCGGCCACTGTACTCCAGTCTGGGAGACAGAGTGAGACTCCAACACACACAAAAAAGGAAAAAAACAGAAAATTTACAGACGTGAAATCCTTAGAGAAAAATTTCCCTTATATATTTGAAGGAAATATAAAATCACATTCTCTTTATATTTTAACCCAATGTATATTTTTAAAAATGAATTTCCATTGAATTCCCCAGTATTTTCTCTACCTAAGACGTAATGCTGTACTCTGCAACAAAGTATCTGATTAATCTCATACTTTTTAAACCCCAAGCATTTAAAATGAGGCACACAGAAAAAAGAGAATTTGAGGCAAAATATTTATAATCCAAAATAACATGGAGATTTACAATGTAGTAAGTATTTGGGCTCTATATTAGTAAAAAAAATTTTGATAATTGAAAATTTTGGAAAATTGATTATGATCTTAGCAAAAGCAATGTACAAATCCTGTAGGAAATACTGCTAAAATGCAGTCACACAATACTGAAAACATCCAAAAGTTTCCAAACTAAAGAATTTGCTAAAATATCATTTGATTGTGCTATAACCATGCTCCAACAGGACTCCAAGACCATAATAATAAAAGACTACCTCGTGGACAACTCCCCCGTTCCCCTCCCAGTTTGGGGGTTTCTTGGACCTCTCAATTATGATTGCTTAAAAAAAAAGACTAACTCGTTTAGAGGATTCTTGAATGATCATTTCTCCCTAGAGAAATTTTTTCCCTAGGTGTGAACACATGCTTCTGTTCACTTCTTGGGGAAAGAAATCCACTATGTCTACCACATTTGGCAGAGCACTGTACACAAGTGCTTGAAGCATAAGGATTGCTCAGTAATCAAGGTCCCTCCCATTATGATGTCAAAATTCTGGGGTTTTTTTCATAAATGACAATTTGACATGCTTATTTCCCCGACTTTACATACCTCATTTAATGTAAAAATTAACCTTTTATTCAAGCTACAGATTCAATGATATAACCATTAAGTTAACATCATTCTTACCCGAGCTGGAAAATTTCAATAATGAATTCGTATGAAACCATAAACAATCATGAATAGCCAAAAGAATCTTATCAAAAGAAACAAAGCAGAAGCTATTGAAGTTCCATACTTCAAACTTTAGTATATGTTTACAGTAATCAACACAGCATAGGTCCATAGGGACAAGCATAGGTCCATAGGCCAATGGATCAGGACAGAGAATGAAATCCTCAAATTCTCAACCAACTCATCTTTGAAAAAACCTCCAAGACCCACTGGGGAATGGAGAACACATTCAGTAAATGGTGCTGGAAAAAGGCTGATAACATGGACAAGATTGAAACAGGACCCTAATCTATCACCGTACACTTTAACTCTAAATGGATCAAAGAACTAAATGTAAACACCAAATGATAATAATCTTAGAAATCACGGGGGACAACATTAAGGAAACTGGAACTGGAATCTAATTCCTCATCGGAGCCCTAAATACCCATGACATAAGAAGTAAGACCAGTGGGTTTTCATCAAATTTAAATACTGCTGCAAAACAAAAGAAACCATCAGAAAGCAGGGGTACAGCCAACAGAATGGGAAAAACGATTCTCCACCCATTTTCTTTAAAAAAGGGATAACATGTAGGATCTACAAGAAACTCAAACCCTCAAAAAATCAGACAAGCATTCCCTTTGAAAAGTGTGCAAAATACGTGATTGGACCCTTTTCATAAGAAGAGATACAGGCCCTCAAGCAGACACATGAAAATTTCTCAGCCTCACTCATCATCAAAGAAATGCAAATAAAACCACATTGAAATACCACATACCCCTTGTAAGCCTGGCCATCCTGAATTAAACAAACAATAACAGATGCAGGTCTTTATCAGTGTAAAGGGGGTTTTTGACAGATTCTCTTGGGTTTTCAAGGTACACAATCATATCATCTGCATAGAGAGAAAAACTTGACTTCCTCTTTTCCTATTGGAATACCACTGATTGCCTCCTCTTCTCTGATGGCTCAGCCAGGGCTTCCAAAACTATGTTGAACAGGAGGGGTGAAATGGGCATCCTTGTCTAGTTCCAGTTTTCAGGGGAAATGGGTTTCCCTTTTTGTCCATTTAGGAGTATGCTGTCTGTGGGGTTTTTCGTAGATGGCTTTTACTATTTTGAGGTATGTTCCCCATATGCCTAGATGTTCAAGGGTTTTTATCAAGAAGGGGGCTGGTTTCATCAAAAGCTTTTTCTGCATTTAATGATATGATCATGTGGTTTTTGTTTTTACTCTGTTGATGTATTTAATTACATTTATGGTTTTACGAATGTGGAACCAGCTTTGCTTCCTAGGAATGAAGCCTACTTGGTCATGGTGGATGATTTTTTAGATGTTTGCTGAATCGGTTTGCTAGGATCTTGTTGAGAATTTTAGCATCTATGTTCATCAAATATATTGGCCTGTAGTTCTCTTTCTTTTTTGGATCTTTCCCTGGCTTGGGTATCAATGTGATGTTGGTTTTGTAAAATGATTTGGGGGGAAATTCCATCTTTTTCCATCACCTGGAATACCCTTTAGTAGGATTGGTATCAGCTCCTCCTTGAATGTCTTGTAGAATTCTGCTGGAAAGCCGTCTGGACCAGGGCTTTTTTTTTTTTTAGGAAGTTTTCTTATTATGTAATCGATTTCCTTGATTGCTATTGGTCTATTTAGGGTCTCCATTTCTTCTTGTTCCAACCTAGGTAGGTTGTGTGATGTCAGAAATTCCTCTATTTCCTTAAGGTTTTCAAGTTTGTTTCCATACAAGTGTATGTAGTAGTCTCTAATGATCTTTTGTATTTTTTCAGGGTCAGATGTGACTTCATCTTTTGTGTTTCTGATTGTGCTTATTTGGTTTTTTTTTTTTTTTTTTCTTGGCAGTCTAGCTAGGGGACCATCGATCTTTTTTTTCCTTTAGAAGAACCAGCCTTTTTTTTTTTTATTGATTTTTTTGTATTATCATTTTGTCTTCTATGTCCTGGATTTGGGCCCTTTTTTTTTGGTGATCTGGATTCTTCTGCTAAAATTAGGGTTTTTGTGGGCTTGCTTTTCCAGCTTCTTTAGGAGGCTTGTTAGGTTATGAATTTCTGTTCCTTCCATTTTCTTCATGTGTTTTGTAGGGATATAAATTCCCCTCTTACTACAGCTTTCAGGGCATCCAAGAGATTTTGGTAGAATGTTTCTTCATTTTCTTCTGTTTCCAGGTATCTTTTGATCCCTGTTTTGATTTCGTCGTTGACCCAGGAGTTGTTTACCATCATGCTGTTTAGTGTCCATGTCTTTGAGGGTTTTGGGGGGACCTTGTTGGTGTCAATGTTTATTTTTATTCCACTGTGGTCTGAGAAGGTGTTTGGTAGAATTTCGGTCCTTGTAAATTTGCTTATGCTTGATTTATGGCCGAGTATTGGTCGATGTTAGAAATGTTCCATGTGGGGATGAGTAGAATGTGTTTTCTGTGGTCTTAGGATGGAGTGTTCTGTAGGTATCAATTAAGTCCATTTGGTCCAAAGTCACACTGAGGTTCCGGATCACCTTGCTGATTTTTTGTCCTGATGATCTGTCAAGGGTTTTTGAGTGGGGTATTAAAGTCCCCAATTATGATAGTGTTAGAGTCGATATCTTTCTTTAGTTTTCCAAGAAGTTGCTTTTTGAAAGTTGGCACACCCATGTTGGGTGCATATATGTTTAGGACAGATACTTCTTGTTGATGGGTTGAACCTTTTATCATTATGTAGTGGCCTTCTGTATCTTTTTTGATTTTTAATAGCTTGAAGGGTATTTTGTCTGAAATTAAGATTTCCACTCCCCCTTTTTTTTGTATTCTGTTCGCCTGAAAGTTAGTTTCCCATCCTTTACTTTGAGTCTTGGGTCCTTTCTAGTGAGGGAGTCTATTGAAGGCAATAGATTGTTGCCTGGTGATATTTTTTTCCATTGTGCCATTCTATGTCTTTTCAGTGGTGCATTTTTTTTGTTCACATTTAGGCTAATAATTGAAATGCAGGGGTTGATCCCTGTCATAAGGTTTTACAGAGTTGTTCCTGTTTGTTTGTTGTCTTTCTTTGGGTTTTTTGGGTTTGGTTCATGTGTGTTTTTAATCTTTTGCCTGTACTCTTTGAAGAATGCTGTTTTTTTTTTTTCTTTTTTCTTCTGTGTTCAGTACTTTCTTAAGTGTTTCTTGTAGAGGTGGTCTGGTGGCAGCGTAGGTTTTTAGGGGTTGGATATCTGGAAAAGATTTCAATTCTCCCCCCTAATGAAGCTTAGTTTGACTGGGTAGTTATTCTTGGTTGAAATTGTTTTTCTTTTTTGAACTTTGAAGATAGGGCTGCAGGCTCTCCTAGCCTGAAGGTTTTCTGTGGATAAATCTGCTTGTATTCTAATTGGTTTTCCCTGGTAGGTAGTCTGGCCTTGTTATCTTGCTGCCTTATAATTTTTCCTTTCATAGCTACTTTGTTTAGGTGAATTATTATGTGTCTGGGAGTTGGTCTTCTCGTTTGTTACTTGCAGGGGTTTTCTGAATCTCTTGTGTTTGAATTTTTTCATCCCTTTAAAGAGATGAGGGAAGTTTTTTTTGAATGATTTTTATGAAATGTTTGGGTTTCCCGTGTGGCTTCTGTTTCTCTCTCTGCCTCAGGAAGCCCAATTACTCTTAGGTTTGGTCTCTTGAAGTGATCATTCATCTCTTGCAGGTTTTGTTCTGTCTTTTTGAACTTCTTTTCTATGCCTTTGACAGTTTGGGTTAGTTCTGTGTTTTTGGGCTTCGGGCTCTGAGATTCTTTCTTCTGCTTGGCTGATTCTGCTTTCCATGTTTATTAGTCTTTGTTCACTTCCATCACAGTATTCTTTACTGCTGTCATTTCTGACATCAGCTCCTTCCTATTTTCCCCTTGTCTCTCCTCATTTTTTAAAAATTTTCTCCATTAATGTCTTGATGTCTGGGTTTGTTGCATGTAACCAGTCTTTTTGGTGGCTCTTCATTGTTTGTGTTCCAGAATCTGTTTTCCCCAGTGTCTTATTTCCAAGGGGTCTGTGTGAGACCTATATTCTTCTTTTGGTTTTTCTTCATTTGTGTGGTTTTTTTTCCCCCCCCTACTTTTTTCCCTTTCCCCCCACGTCACCTCTTCTTTAAATCTGTTATTCAGGGGGAAAGGGATTGGGTTTTTCTTCTCTTTTTCAATCTCCTATTCTTTTTGTATGTCCTCTTACTTTGTTCAATTCTGGAGTTGCACTGTAGGTTGGAGGTGGTCCTTTTTTTAGTTTTGAGATTTACTTAAGGTAGAGCTGTGATTCAAAAACTGTCTGCAGGCCCCGGTATTCGTTGACAGGTGTATGGATAATCTGGAACCCATTCAACACGGGCCCTTTGGGAAACTGTCTTTTTCAGTGGGGCTGTAGGTTTACTCCCTGAAATAAAATGTGGTTAGCAGAGGGGGGAGAATGGAGCAGATAGTGGGTTGAAGAGGGGGGTGGAGAGATAGAGGAGTAAGGAGGGAAACAAACGAGTGTGCCAACAAATAAAAGAGAGAGGCCTATACTGAAACAGATAAAAACAATAGACCACAGCTACAGACGAACCACTCTCATACAAAAAATAAAAAATAAAAATTTAAAACCCTATAGTGATGCTAACATACAAGCTAACCAACTACCTTGTTAGTGTGCTGTTTCCTCTATACAAAAATATGGTTTACAGAGAGAAGAAAAGAGAAAAGGAAAAAAAAAAAAAAAAAGAACAATACAGTAGGAATAGAATTAATCATCAAACTAATAGAATCAATGAACACACTCTGAGACATTTCTTTTAAGTCCAATGTCCTTTAGGTCTGATTTCTAGTTTTCTTTTCAAGCTGGTAAATTAGTTTGTAGTTAGGGTCAGTTGCCCCTGACTGCTGTGAAGGACAGTTCAGATTACCCTCCATTCAGCACTCTGTTCTATGTCTTTATCAAGCTTGTTTCTCCCCTTTTGGTGTTGTTACCTTGAATCACCAGCAGGTGGTGCTATCTCAGCTCTCGCCCCAGAGGGTGTGGGGGCCCGGGTAGGAACAAGATGTCTGCCTGCCTCAGAGCAGGCAACAGGAGCCTTACGGTGGTTGGGCAGGGCAGTCTCGGTCGCAGAAGATGTGGTAGTGATCCCCGCAGATCTTCTCTGAAGGGGTTTGATGTGGATTGCCTCGGGGCCCCGGGGGTGTGATATGCTATGGCCATCACAGAGGCCATGTCAGTGGGGCAGTGGCAGCGGTGGTGCAGGGAGGGGGTGCGGCGGTGGCAGCACCATTTGCACTGAGTGACTGTCCAGTCCATTGGGATGTCCCAGCATGGCAACGGCTGAGCTCTGTATGAAGAGCAGGCTGCGATGTTGGGTCCACAGCCCCCTGGGGTGAGAGTCAGAGACCCACTGCAGATCTCCTTTTCAGAGGGCTTCAGAGACCGGGTTGCCCCTTGCCATCTTGCTGCTTCTCCTCTGTTTCCATTTTCCTTTTAATACGTTGGAAAACATGGTATAATTCTGCCTTCAAAATTGACAACTAAAGTGTTTCTTTACATAAATTCTGAATGTTTTATTCTGCCTCAGTTGAAACTTGTTGAAATTCCAGATCTATGTCATTCTTAGAAAACTGTACCTTGAGATTCAGTGAACCTAAGTGCTATTCAGAAGGCAGAATGCATAATAAATCTTAAAAATTTTAGAAAATAAAACAATATCGTAATTTAATACAACTTTCTCCATTCTTAAAATTTATGTACATTTCCTTGGTGCACTCTGTATTTTCTGCATCTTAATTATGATTACATGTTACAGATAAGCTGGGCTTGGTGGCTCAGTCTGTAATCCCGTGCCTTTGGGAGGCTGAGGTGAATGGATTGCCTGAGCCTGTGAGATCAAGACCCACCTGGGCAGCAAGACCTCATCTCTACAAAAAATCAAATAATCAGCCAGGAGTGGTAATGCATGCCTGTATTTACAGCTACTCGGATGGCTGAGGAGCAAGGATCATCGGAGCCCAGAAGGTCGAGGCTGCAGTGACCAGGAGCAGCCACAGCACTCCAGTCTGGGCGACAGAGTGAGACTCCAACTCAAAAAAAAAAAGGAAAAAAAAAAGAAAATGTTACAGGTGTGCAATCCTTAGAGATAAGTTTCCCCTATATATTTGAAGGAAATATAAAATCACATTCCCTTTATATTTTAACCCAATTTATAAATGAATATTTCCATTGAATCCTCTTGTGTTTTCTCCACCTAAGACATAATGCTGTACTCTACAACAAAGTGACCAATTATTCTGATACTTTTAATCACCAAGCATTTACAATGAGGCACACAGAAAAAAGAGAATTTGGGGCCCAATATATATAATCCAAAATAACATGGAGATTTACAAAGTAGTAAGTATTTGGGCTCTACATTAGTATAAAAATTTAGATAATTGAAAATTCTGGAAAATTGATTATGATCTTAGAAAAAGCAATGTTTAAATCCTGTAGGAAAAACTGCTCAAAGGATGTTGCACAATACTAAAAACATCCAAAAGTTTCTAAACTGGAGAAAGGGCTAAAATATTATTTGGTTGTGATATAACAAAGCCTCAACATGACTACGTAACCATAATAATAAAACACTACCTCTTGGGTAAACCCCAAATGTCCCCTCCCATTTTTGGAGTTTCTCAGTCCCCTCAATAAACACTGCTTTAAAAAAAAAGACTACCTCGTTTACAGGATTCTTGAATGATCACTTATCCCTGGAGTAATTTTGGATATGTGTGATCACATGGTTCAGTTCACTTCTTGGGAATGAAATTCACCATGTCTACTGCATTTGGCACAGCACTGTACACAAGTGCTTAAAGCCTAAGCATTACTCAGTAATCAAGATCCCTCCCACTATGATGTCAAAGTTCTGAGGCTGATGTCATAAGTGACAATTTGACATGCTTGTTTCCGTGACTTTATTTACCTCTTTTAATGTAAAAATTAGCCTTTTAGTAAATTCACAGATTCAATGAAAAGATCTTTAAGTTAGCATCATTCTTCCTAGACCTGGAAATTGCAATAAAGAATTCATAAGAAACCATAAACAATCACGAAGAGCCAAAAGAATGTTATCAAAAGAAACAAAGCAGGAACTATCACAGTTCCAGACTACAAACTTTACTATATGTTTACAGTAATCAACACAGTCTGGTATTGATACAAGAATAGGTCCATAGGCCAAGGAATCAGGACAGAGAAGGAAATCCTCAAATTCTCAACCAACTCATCTTTGAAAAACCTCCAAGACCCACTGTTTAATGGAGAACATATTCACTGAATGGTGCTGGGAAAAGACTGACAACATGCTCAAGATTGAAACAGGACCCATATCTATCACATACACATTAACTCTAATTGGATAAAAGACCTAAACGTCAACACCAAATTATAATAATCTTAGAGAACGCAGGAGACACTATTACGGAAAGTGGAACTGAAAACTAATTCTTCTTCAGAGCCCTAAATACACATTCCTTAAGAAGTAAGTTAGATAACTGAGACCTCATCAAATTAATATACTTCTGCAAAACAAAAGAAAAAAATCAGAAGAACAGGGATACAGTCAAAAGAATAAGGAAAACGATTCTCCAGCTATGTATCTGTAAAAAGGCATAACATCTAGGATGTACAAGAAACTCTATCACTCAGAAAAATCAGACAAACATTCCCTTTGAACAGTGTGCAAAATACGTGATTGAACACTTTTCATAAAAAGAGATATGGGCAACCAGCAGACACATGAAAAATGCTCAGTCTCACTCATCATCAAAGAAATGCAAATGAAACCACTTTGGAATTCCACATACCCCCTGTAAGACTGGCCATCATTAATAAAATAAATAATAACAGATGCAGGTAAGGATTTGGGAAGAAATAAATGCTTCTGCACTGTATGTGGACTGAAAAGTAGAGCAACATCTTTGGAAAACAGTGTGGTGGTTTGTAAAGGGACAAGATATTGACATACCTTGTGACTCAGTAATTCTCCTGTCGAGAATATCCCTTTAGGAACTCAAATCATTTTACCAAAAAGATACCTGCACAAGTTTGTTTTTGCAGTTCTAATCACAATTGAAATAAAACAGGGTTCCCAACCCCTGTTGCCCATCAAACGGGAAAAGGAAAAAATAAATGTGGTAATACCAGTAAAATATTATGAATATAAAAAAGGACAGATAAAGGTTTTTAGGAACGTTTAAAGGATATGAGGTAAGTCATTTTCAGATTTATCACAGAAACAAAAAACAGAGTTCCATATGTTCTCATCATGAGCTAACCTTGATCATTTATAGTGTTGAAAGGGAAGTGATTGGCTTTGGGGAAAACTGTTTAGGGGGAGGGGTGAGATTGGCGGGGCGGGATACTGCTAAGGAAGGGAGGGGCATACCTCATCAACCAGGGACCCTGCAAAATTTAATGTTTTATATTAATCTAAATTTTAACCCACATTTTTAAAATTAAAATAAATAAATAAATAAATGAAAGCTGTAAAACATGCAACTGACTTTATTTGTTTCTATTTTTTTTTTTTTACTTTAAAAATGGTTAAAATTCAGGGTTGGCCTAAAATGTTCATTATGCAGGGTTTTATTTTTTAAGAATTGTAAAATTTCTAAATGATAACTCCTTTTCCTTTTAATTGTTAAAATTTATGGTATAATTCTGCCTTCAAATTGACACTCAGTGTTCAATAAATTCGGAATTTTTATTCTCCCAAAAATTTAAAAACCCTTTAAGATTCCAGATCTAATCATTTTTAGAAAACTGAATTTTGGAGATTCAGTGTACCTAAGTTATTCAAAAGGGCAGAATGATAATAAACCTAAAAATTTTAAAAAATAAAACAGTATGATTTAAACGGGTTTTTTCCATTTTAAAATTTGTGTACATTTTTTGGTGCACTCTGTATTTTCTGCTTGTTAATTTTGATTAAATGTTACAGATTGAAAACCCTTAGAAAAAAATTTCCCCTTTATATTTTAAAGGGAAAATTAAAACACATTCCCTTTATTTTTTAAACCCCAAATTTATATTTTTAAAAGAAATTTCCTTTAAATCCCCAAGTTTTTTCTCTACCTAAGCAAATGTTGTACTCTGCAACAAAGTTCCGTTTAAAACTGAAAATTTAATCAAAGCATTTAAATTTAGGCACAAGAAAAAGAAAATTTTGGGGGCCCCAAATTAAAAAAACCAAAATAAAATGGAATTTAAAAAGTAGTAAGTATTTGGGCTCCCATTAGAATAAAATTTAAAAATTTGGGAAATTTTGGGAAAAATTGACTGTCTTACAAAAGCAATGTTCAAATCCTTTTGGGGAAAACGCTCAAAGGTTTTACAATATAAAAACACCAAAAGTTTCTAAACTAAAGAAAGGGGTAAAATTATTTGGTTGTGCTTTAACAAACCCAAAAGGACCCCGGTGACCATAATAATAAAAACTACCTCGGGGGAAAACCCCCGGGTCCCCTCCCATTTTGGGAGTTTCTCGGTCCTCTAAAAAACCCTGTTTTAAAAAAAAAACTACCTGGTTTAGGGATTCTTGAAGGGCCCTTTTAATCCCTGGAAAATTTTTGGATAGGTGTGAAAAAAATTTTTCTTCACTTCTTGAATGAAATCCACCATTCTACCGTTTTTGGGGCAGACACTTACACAACCCCCTTAAAACCCTAAAATTGCTCAGTAGTAAAAGGCCCCTTCCCAGTATGATTCAAAGTTCTGAGGCTGATGTAATAAATTACAATTTGAAAAGCTTGTTTCCCTGACTTTTTTCCCCTTTTAAAAAAAACCTAAAAAAAATTTAATAAAAAAACCTTAATTTAACATCATTCTTCTCAGCCGGGAAAATTTTCAAAAAATTCATATGAGCCAGGCTCGGGGGCCTAACCCCTAATCCCCCTTTTTGGGAGGCTGAGGTAGTGGTTTGGCCGCCCCCGGGTTTCGAAACCCCCTGGGCAGCAGAATCATCTCTACATAAATAAAAAATCAGGGGGCGGGGTGGGCCATCCCTAAAAATTAGGCAAATTGGAAGGTTGAGGTAAGGATCCGGAAACCCAGCAGGTCGAGGTTTCGGGGGGCGGGAGGGGCCCACTGAACTCCAGCTGGGACAGAGTGAGACTCCAATTCAAAAAAAAAAAAGAATTCATATAAAACCCAATAAAAATCAAGAATAGAAAAAAGAATCTTACCAAAAAAACAAAGCAGGGCAATCACTTTCCAAACTTCAAACTTTACTATATGTTTACAGTAATCAACAAACCCTTTGGTATTGGTACAAGAAAGGTCCATAGGCCAATGTTTAAAGGACAGAAAATGAATTTACTCAAATTCTCAACCAACTCTTTTTGGGAAAAACCCCAAGATCTATTGGATAATGGAGTACATATTCAGTATAGGTGCTGGGAAAAGGCTGAACAAATGCACAAGGTTGAAACAGGACCCCTAACTATCACCATACACATTAACTCTAAATGGATAAGAGACCTAAAAGTAGAACACCAAATTATAATAATCTTAGAAAACACAAGGGACAGCATGATAGAAATTGGAACCGGAAACTAATTCCTCTCAGAACGCTAAATACCCATGCCGTAAAAAGTAAATTAGACAAGTGGGATCTCATCAGATTAATATTCTTCCGAAAACAAAAGAAACCGTCAGAAGTGTAGGGATAGAGCAAGCAGAATGGGCAAAACGATTCTCCAACTATATATCTGTAAAAAAGCATAACATCTAGGATCTAGGAGAAACTCAAACACTCAGAAAAATCAGACAAACATTTCCTTTGAAAAGTGTGCAAAATACGTGATTAGACACTTTTCATGAGAAGAGATACGGGCAGCCAGCAGACACATGAAAATTGCTCAGCCTCACTCATCATCAAATAAATGCAAATGAGACCACTTTAAAATATCACCTGTAAGACTGGCAATCATTAATAAAACAAATAATAACAGAGGCGGGTAAGGATTTGGGAAAAAATAAATGCTTCTACACTGCATGTGAACTGAAAAGCAGAGCAACACCTTTGGAAAAGAGTGTGGAGTTTTCTAAAGGGACAAGATATTGACCTACCATGTGACTCAGTATTCCCCTGTAGAGAATTTACCTGGAGGAACTCAAATCATTTTACCGAAAAGATACCTGCAAAAGTATGTTTTTTGCGACTCTAATCACAATTACATAAAATATGTTACCAACCCTGTTGCCCATCAAATCTGGAATGGATAAAATAAATGTGGTATATACACAGTGGAATATTATGCAGCCATAAAAAAGGACAGATATAAGGATTTGGCAGAACGTTTGATGGATATGAGGTAAGTCATTTTCAGTGATTTATCACAGAAACAAAAACAGAATTCCATATGTTCTCACTCATGAGCTAAACTTGATCACTTATAGTGTTGTAAGAAAGTGATTGGTTTTCATGCAAAACTGTTTAGGGGGGGGGTGAGATTGGCAGAGGAGGGATACTGCTAAGGAAGCGAGGGGAATACCTCATCAACCAGGGACCCTGCATAATCAATGTTTGTATATCTAAGTCTGAATTACACCCCACATTTTTTCAAAAATTAAAATAAATAAATAAACAAATAAATAAATAAATGAAAGCTGTAAAACACGCCACTGGCTTTATTTGTTTTATCCTATTTTTTATATATTTTTTGCTTTAACAATGGTTACGATTCAGGGTTGGGCCTAGAAATGTTCATTATGCAGGGATTGTTTTTAAGAAGTGTATAATACTCCAATGATAACTCCTTTTCCTTTTAATACGTTAGAATATGTGGTATAATTCTGCCTTCAAAATGGACAACTACAGTGTGTCTCACATAAATTCTGAATGTTTTATGCTGCCTCAATTGAAATTTTTTGAGATTCCAGATCTATATCATTCTTAGAAAACTGAACCTTGAGATTCAGTGTGCCTAAGTGCTATTCAGAAGGCAGAATGCATAATAAATCTTGAAAATTTTAGAAAATAATACAGTATTGTAATTTAATACAGTTTTTCCCATTCCTAAAATTTGTGTACATATTCATGATGGACTCTGTATTTTCTGCTTGTTAATTTTGATTAAATGTTACAGATGTGCAATCCTTAGTGAAAAATTTCCCTTATATATTTCAGGGAAATATAAAATCACATTCCCATCATATTTTAATCCAATTTATGTTTTAAAGAGTATTTCCTTTGAATCCCCTAGAATTTTCTCTACCTAAGACATACTGCTGTACTCTCAGCAGATTAAAGTATCTGATTAATCTGATACTTTTAATCACCAAACATTTAAAATCAGTCACACAGAAAAAAGAGAATTTGGGGCCCAGTATACATAATCCAAAATAACATGGAGATTTACAAAGGATTAAGTATTTGGGCTCCTCATTAGTATGAAAATTTAGATAATTGAAAATTCTGGAAAATTGACAATGATCTTAGCTAAAGCAATTTTCAAATCCTGTTAGAAAAACAGCTCAAAGGATGTTACATAATACTAAAAACATCCAAACGTTTCTAAACTAAAGAAAGTGCTAAAATAGTATGTGATTGTGCTATAACAAAGCTCCGACAGGATTTGGTGATCATAATAATAAAACACTACCTCATGGGCAACCCACTCAGGTCCCCTCCCAATGTGGGAGATTCTCTGTCCCCTCAATAAACGCTGCTTTACGAAAAAAAAAAAAAACTACCTCGTTTAGTGGATTCTTGAATGGTCACTTATCCCTGGAGAAGTTTTTGGATAGGTGTGAACACATGGTTGTATTCACTTTTGCCAATAAAATCCACATGTCTACCACATTTGGCAGAGCACTGTAAACAAGCACTTGAAGCCTAAGTATTGCTCAGTAGTCAAGGTCCCTCCCATTATTATGTCAAAGTTCTGAGTCTATCATAATATGACAATTTGACATGCTTGTTTCCCTGACTTCGCTTACGTCTTTAATGTAAAAGTTAGACTTTTGGGCAATCTACAGATTCAATGAAATAACCATTAATTTAAAATCATTCTTCTCATACCTGGAAATTGCAATAAAGAATTCATATGAGCAGGCCTCGGTGGCACAGCCTGTAATCCCGCGCCTTTGGGAGGCTGAGGTGAGTGTATTGCCAGAGCCCGTGGGTTCGAGACCCGCCTGGGCAGCAAGACCTCATCTCTACTATAAATCAAAAACTCAGCCGGCGTGCTAGCGCATGCCTTTCATTCATGCTACTTGGAAGGCTGAGGCGGGAGGGATCACCAGAGCCCAGCAGGTCGAGGCTGCAGTGCCCGGGAGCAACCACTGCGCTCCCATCTGGGCGAGAGAATTAGACTCCAACTCAAAAAAAAAAAAAGAATTCATATGAAACCATAAACAATCAAGAATAGCCAAAAGAATCTTAACAAAAGATACAAAGAAGGAGGTATCAGTGTTCTAGACTTCAAACTTTACTGTATGTTTACAGTAATCAACACAGCCTGGTATTGGTACAAGAATAGGCCCATAGGACAATGGATCAGGACAGAGAGTGAAATTCTAAAATTCTTAACCAACTAATCTTTGTAAAAACCTCTAAGACCCACTGGTTAATGGAGAACATATTCAGTAAATGGTGCTGGGAAAAGGTTGACAACATGCACCAGATTAAAACAGGACCCCTACCTATCACCATACACATTAACTCTAAATGGATCAGAGACCTAAACGTAAAACACCAAATTATAATAATCTTAGGAAACGCAGGAGACACCATTAGGGAAACAGGAACTGGAAACTAATTCCTCTTCAGAGCCCTAAATACCCATGCCTTAAGATTTAAGTTCAACAAGTGGGATCTCATTAAATTAATATACTTCTGCAAAACAAAAGAAACCATCAGAAGAGCAGGGATACAGCCGACAGAATGGGAAAAACAATTCTCCACCTACATATCTGTAAGAAGGCATAACATCTAGGATCTGCAAGTAACTCAACCACTCAGAAAAATCAGACAAACATTCGCTTTGAAAAGTGTGCAAAATATGTGATTGGACACTTTTCATAAGAAAAGATACGGGCAGCCAGCAGATACATGAAAATTGCTCAGCCTCATTCTTCATCCAAAAATGCGAATGAAACCACTTTGAAATACATCATACCCCCTTTAAGACTGGACATCATTAATTAAACAATAACAGATGCAGTGAAGGATTTGGGAAAAAATAAGTGCTTCTACACTGCATGTGGACCGAAATGTAGAGCAACATCTTTGAAAAACCGTGTGGTGGCTTGTAAAGGACAAGATATTGACCTACCGTGTGACTCAGTAATTCCCCTGTAAAGAATATACCTGGTGGAACTCAAATCATTTTACCAATAAGATACTTGCACCAGTATATTTTTTTCAGCTCTAATCAAAATTGCAATAAAACATGGGACCAACCATGTTGTCTATCAAAGCTGGAATGGATAAATTAAATGTGGTATATACACAGTGGAATATGATGCGGCCATAAAATAGGACAGATAGAAGGATTTCATAGAACATTTGATGGAAATGAGGTCATTTTCAGTGATTTATCACAGAAACAAAGAACAGTGTTCCATATGTTCTCACTCATGAGCTGAACTTGATCACTTATAGTGCTGTAAGAAAATGATTGGCTGTAGTGGAAAACTATGTAGGGGGATAGTTTACAAAATACGTGTGATATTGGCAGTGGAAGGATATTGCTTAGGAAGGGAGGGGCATACCTCATCAACCAAGGACCATTCATAATCAATTTTTGTATATCTAACTCTGAATTGTACCCACATTTTTTTGAAATTAAGATAAATAAATAAATGAAAGCTCTAAGCAGGCCACTGACTTTGTTTATTATATTTTTAATATTTTTTACTTAGAAAATGGCTACAATTCAGGATTGTGTCTAGAAATGTTCATTATGCAGGTATTGATTTCTTTAAGAATTGTATAATACTCAAATGATAACTCCTTTTCCTCTTAATACATTGGAATACATGGTATAAGTCTGCCTTCAAAATGACAAATACAGTGTTTCTCACATAAATTCAGAATGTTTTATTCTGCCTAAATTGAAACTTGATGAGATTCCAGAACTATATCATTCTTAGAAAGCTATATCTTGAGATTCAGTGTACCTAAGTGCTATTCAGAAGACAGAATGCATAATAAATCTTAAAAATTTTAGAAAATAAAACAGTATCGCAATTTAATACAATTTTTTCATTCGTATAATTTGTGTACACTTTCTTGGTGCACTCTGTATTTTCTGTTTGTTAATTTTGATTAAATGTTACAGATGTGTAATCCTTAAAGTTTCCCTTATATATTTGAAGGAAATATAAAATCACGTTTCCTTTATTTTTTAACCCAATTTTTATTTTTAAAAGAATATTTCCATTGAATCCCCTAGTATTTTCTCCACCTAAGTTATAATGCTGTACTCTGCAACAAAGTATCCGGTTAATCTGATACTTTTAATCACCAAGCATTTTAATTCAGGCACACAGAAAAAAAGAGAATTTTGGGCCCAATATATATAAACCAAAATAACATGAAGATTTACAAAGTAGTAAGTAATTGGGCTCTGCATTAGTATAGAAATTTAGATAACTGAAAATTCTGGAAAACTGATTCTGATCTTAGCAAAAGCAAAGTTCAAATCCTGTAGGAAAAACTGCTCAAAGGATATTACACAATACTAAAAACATCCAAAAGTTTCTTAACTAAAGAAAGTTCTAAAATATTATTTGGTTGTGCTATAACCAAGCTCCAACAGGACTCCGTGACCATAATAATAAAATTCTACCTCTTGGGCAATGCCCTCAGGTCTCATCCCAGTTTGACAGCTTCTCAGTCCTCTCAATAAAGACTGCTTTTAAAAAAAAAAGACTACCTAGTATAGGGGATTATTGAATGGTTACTTATTCCTGGAGAAATTTTTGGATACGTGTGAACACATGGTTCTCTTCACTCCTTGGGAATGAAATCCACCATGTCACTGCATTTGGCTGAGAACATGTACACAAGTGCTTGAACCCTAAGGATTGGTCAGTAGTCAAGGAAGCTCCCATTATGATATCAAAGTTCTGAGGCTGATATCATCAAAGACAATTTGACATGCTTATTTCCCTGACTTTACTTACCCCTTTTAATGTAAATATTAGCCTTTAGTCAATCTACAGATTCAATGAAATAACCATTAACTTAACATCATTCTTCTCAGACCAGGAAATTACAATAAAAAATTCATACAAAATCATAAACAATCATGAATAGCCAAAAGAATGTTATGAAAAGAAACAAAGCAGGAGCTATCCCAGTTCCAGACATCAAACTTTACTGTATGTTTACAGTAATTAACACAGCCTGGTATTGGAACAAGAATAGATCCATAGGACAATGGATCAGGACAGAGATTGAAATCCTCAATTTTTCAACCAACTCATCTTTGAAAAACTCCAAGACCCACTTGGTAATGGAGAACATGTTCAGTAAATGGTGCTGGGAAAAGGCTGACAACATGCATAAGATTGAAACAGGACACCCATCTATCACCATACACATTAACTCTAAATGGATCAAAGACCTAAACGTAAAACACCAAATTATAATAATCATAGAAAACACAGGAGACACCATTAGGGTAACTGGAACCGCAAACTAATTCCTCTTCAGGGCCCTAAATACCAATGCCTTAAGAAGTGAGTTGGAGAAGGGGGATCTCATCAAATTAATATACTTCTACAAAACAACAGAAGAGCAGGGATACAGTCAACAGATTGGAATAAACGATTCTCCACCTATATATCTGAAAAAGGCATAACATCTAGGATCTACAAGAAACTTAAACACTCAGAAAAATCAAGCAAACCTTCCCTTTGAAAAGTGTGCAAATTCCGTGATTCTACACTTTTCATAAGAAGTGATACGGCAACCAGCAGGCACATGAAAATTGCTCAGCATCACTCATCATCAAAGAAATGCAAATGAAACCACTTTGAAACACCACATACCCGCTGTAAGACTGGCCATCATTAATAAAACAAACAATCACAGATGCGGGTCAGGATTTGGGAAGAAAAAATGCTTCTACGCTGCATGTGAACTGAAAAGTATTGCAACATCTTTGGAAAACAGTGTGGTTGTTGTAAAGGGACAAGATATTGGCCTACAATGGGACTCAGTAATTCCCCTGTTGTCAATATACATGAAGGAACTCAAATAACTTTAACAAAAAGATACCTGCACTACTATGTTTTTTGCAGCTGTAATCACAATTCCAGTAAAGCATGGTACCAACCATGTTGCCCATCAAAGCTGGAATGGAGAAAAATAAATGTGGTATATGCACAGTGGAATATTATTCAGCCATAAAAAAGGACAGATATAAGAATTTTGCAGAACGTTTGTTGCATATGAGGTAGGACATTTTCAGTGATTTATCACAGAAACAAGGAAGAGAATTAAATACGTTCTCACTCATGAACTGAACTTGATCACTTATAGTGCTGTAAGAAAGTGATTTGCAGTACTGGAAAACTGTTTAGGTGGAGGGGTGAGATTGGCAGTGGAGGGATATTGCTTAGAAAGGGAGGGGCATACCTCATCAACCAGGGACCTTGCATAATCAATGTTTGTACATCTAACTCTGAATTGCATCCACATTAAAAAAAAATTAATATAAGTAAATAAATAAATAAATGAAAGCTGTAAAACATGCAACTGACATTTTTTGTTAATTTTATTTTTTTTTACTTTAAAAATGGTTACAATTCAGGGTTGGGCCACAAATGTTCATTATGCAGGGTTTGATTTTTTTAAGAATTGTATAATACTCCAATGATATCTCCTTTTCCCTTTAATACATAGGAATACATGGTAAAATTCTGTTTTCAAAATTGACAACTACAGTGTTTCTCACATAAATTCTGAATGTTTTATTCAGCTTAAATTGAAACTTGTTGAGATTCCAGATCTATATCATTCTTATAAAACTGAAACTTGAGATTCAGTGTACCTAATTGCTATTCTGAAGGCAGAATGCATAATAAATTTTAAAAATTTTACAAAATAAAAGAGTATCGTTATTTAATACAACTTTTTCCATTCTGAAAATTTGTGTACACTTCCTTGGTTCACTCTGTATTTTCTGCTTTTTAATTTTGATTAAATGTTAGAGATGTGTAATCCTTAGTGAAAAGTTTCCCTTAAGTATTTCAAGGAAAAATAAAATCATATTCCCTTTATATTTAAACCCAATTTATATATTTAAAAGAGTATTTCCATTGAATTCCCTAGTATTTTCTCTACCTAAACATAATGCTGTACTCTGCAACAAAGTATCCAAATAATCTGACATTATTAATCACCAAGCACCTTAAATGTGGCACACAGAAAAAAGAGAATTTGGGGCCCAATATATATAAACCAAAATAACATGGAGATTTACAAAGTAGTAAGTATTTGGGCTCTGCATTACTATTAAATATTAGATAGTTGAAAATTCTGGAAAATTGATTATGATGTCAGCAAAAGGAATGTTCAAATCCTGTAGGAAAAACTGCTCAAAGGCTGTTACACAATACTCAAAACATCCAAAAGTTTCTAAACTAAAGAAAGTGCTAAAATATTATTTGGTTGTTTTATAACCAAGTCTCAACAGAACTCCGTAGCCATAATAATAAAAGACTACCTCTTGGGAAACCCCCTCATGTCCCCTCCCAGTTTGGGAGTTCCTCTGTCCTCTCAATAAACACTGCTTTAAAAAAAAAAAGACTACCACGTTTAGAGGATTCTTGAATGATCCCTGGAGTAATTTTTGGATAGGTTGAACACATGGTTCTCTTCACTTCTTGGGAATGAAATCCACCATGTCTACCGCATTTGGCAGAGCACTGTACACAAGTGCTTGAAGCCTAAGGATTGCTCAGTAGTCATGGTCCCTCCGATTATAATGTCAAAGTTCTGAGGCTGATGTCATAAATGACAATTTGACATGCTTGTTTCCCTGACTTTACTTACCTCTTTCAATGTAAAAATAAGCCTTTTAGTCAATAGCAGGGTAAATGAAATAACCATTAAGTTAACATCATTCTTCTCAGACGTGGAAATTGCAATAAAGAATTCATATGAAAGCATAAACAATCACGAATAGCCAAAAGAATCTTATCAAAAGAAACAAAGCAGGAGCTATTGCAGTCCCAGACTTCAAACTTAACTATACGTTTAGTAATCAACACAGCCTGGTAATGGTAGAAGAATAGATTCATAGGCCAATGGATCAGAACAGAGAATGAAATCTTCAAATTTTTTACCCAACTCATCTTTGAATAAACCTCCAAGACCACTGAGTAATGGAGAACTTATTCTGAAAATGGTGATGGGATAAGGCTTAACACATGAGAACCTAACTATCACCATACACATTAACTCTAAATGGTTCAAAAACCTAAACTTAAAAAACCAAATTAAAATAATCGTAGAAAACACAGGAGACACCATTATGGAAATTGGAACTGGAAACTAATTTCTCTTCAAAAACCGATATACCCATGTGATAAGAAGTAAGTTAGACAAGTGAGATCTCATCAAATTAACATATTTCTGTAAAAGAAAAGAAAACAGCAGAAGAGCAGGGAAACAGCCTACAGAATTGGGAAAAGGATTCTCAAACTGTTTATCTGTAAAAAAGCATAATATCTAGGATCTACAAGAAATTGAAACACTCAGAAAAATCAGACAAACATTCCATTTGAAAAGTGTGCAAAATACGTGATTGGACACTTTTCATAAGAAGAGGCAAAGGCAGCCAGCAGACACATGAAAATTGCTCAACCTCCCTCATCATTAAAAAAATGCAAATGAGCCACTTTTAAATACCACATACCCCTGTAAGACTGGCCATCATTAATAAAACCAACAATAACAGAGGCTGGTAAGGATTTGGAGAAAAAAAAAGTTTGTACACTGCATGTGGACTGAAAAGTAGACCAACATCTTTGGAAAACAGTGTGGTAGTTTCTGAAGGGATAAGATATTGACCAACCATGTGAGTCAGTATTTCCCTTGTAGAGAATATACCTGGAGGAACTCAAATCATTTTACCGAAAAGATACCTGCACAAGTATGTTTTTTGCAGCTCTAATCACAATTGCCCATCAAAGCTAGAATGGATAAAATAAAAGTGGTATATACACAGTGGAATATTATGCAGCCATAAAAAAGGACAGATATAAGGATTTTCCAGAACGTTTGATGTAGGAATGTAGGTCATTTTCAATGATATATCACAGAAACAAAGAGCAGAGTTCCATATGTTCTCACTCATGAGCTGAACTTGATCACTTATGGTGCTGTAAGAAAGTGATTGGCAGTAGTGGAAAACTGCTTATGGGGAGGGGTGAGATTGGCAGTGGAGGGATACTGCTAAGGAAGCGAAGGGCATACCTCATCAACCAGGGAACCTGTATAATCAATGATTGTATACCTAACTCTGAATTGTACTCCAAATTTTTTTAAATTAAAATTAAAATAAATAAATAAATCTAAGCTGTAAAACAGGCAAATGACTTATTTGTTTATTCTATCTTTTATTCTTTTTTACTTTAAAAATGGTTACAATTCATGGTTGGGCCTAGAAATGTTCATTATGCAGGGATTGATTTTTTTTAAGAAGTGTATAATACTGTAATGATAACTCCTTTTTCTATTGATACGTTAGAATATATGGTATAATTCTGCCTTCAAAATTGACAACTGCAGTGTTTCTCACAGAAATTCTCAATGTTTTATTCTGCCTAAATTGAAACGTTTTGAGATTCCAGATCTATATCGTTCTTAGATAACTGAAACTTGAGATTCAGTGTACGTAAGCGCTATTCAGAAGGCAGAATGCATACTAACTCTTAAAAATTTTAGAAAATAAAACAGTATCGTAATTTAATACAGCTTTTTCCATTCTTTATAATTTGTGAACATTTTCCTGGTGGACTCTGAATTTTCTGCTTGCTAATTTTGAATGATTGTTACAGATGTGCAATCCTTAGGGAAAAGTTTCCCTCATATATTTGAGGGAAATATAAAATCATATTCCCTTCATATTTTAACCTAAATCATATTTTTATGAGTATTCCCATTGAATCCCCTAGTATTTTCTCTATCCACGACATAATGCTGTACTCTGAAACAAAGTATCCGATTACTCTGATACTTTTAATCACCAAGCATTTAAAGTCAGGCAGACAGAAAAAAGAGAATTTGGGACCCAATATACATAAGCCAAAATAACATCGAGATTTACAAAGTAATAAGTATTTGGGCTCCTCCTTAGTATAAAAATTTAGATAAATGAAAATACTGAAAAATTGACGATGATCTTTGCTAAAGCGATGTTCAAATCCTTTTAGAAAAATAGTTCAAAAACTGTTACATAATACTAAAAACATCCAAAAGTTTCTAAACCAAAGAAAGTGCTAAAATAGTATGTGGTTGTGCTATAACCAAGCTCCAACAGGATCGGTGACCTTAATAATAAAACACTATCTCTTCGGCAACCCCCTCGTGTCCCCTCCCAGTATAGAAGTTTTTGTGTCCTCTCAATTAACACTCCTTTACAAAAAAAAAAAAGACTACCTCATTTAGTGAATTCTTGAAATATCACTTATCCCTGGAGAAGTTTTTGGATAGCTGTGAACACATGGTTTTATTCACTTCTTGGGAATAAAATCCACTATGTCTACCGCATTTGGCAGAGCACTCTACACAAGCCCTTTAAGCCTAAGGATTGCTCAGTAGTCAAGGTCCTTCCCATTATGATGTCAAAGTTCTGAGGCTGATATCATTGGTGACAATTTGACATGCTTGTTTCCCTGACTTTGCTTACGTCTTTAATGTAAAAGTTAGCCTTTTGGTCAATCTACAGATGCAAGAAATAACCATTGAGTTAACATCATTTTTCTCAGACCAGGAAATTACAATAAAGAATTCATATGAGCCAGTCTCGGTGGCACAGCCTGTAAACCCGTGCCTTTGGGAAACAGAGGTGAGTGGATTGCCTGAGCCCACGGGTTCGAGACCCGCCTGGGCAGTGAGACCTCATCTGTACAATAAATCAAAAAATCGGCGGGGCGTGGTTGCGCATGCCTGTCATTCAGGCTACTTGGAAGGCTGAAGTAGAAGGATCACTGGAGCCCAGCAGGTCGAGGTTGTAGTGGCCAGGTGCAGCCACTGCACTCCAGTCTGGGTGACAGAGTGAAACTCCAACTCAAAAAAAAAAAAAAAAAGAGTTCATATGAAACCATAAACAATCAAGAATAGCCAAAAGAATCTTAACAAAAGAAACAAAGCAGAGTTATCACTGTTCTAGACTTCAAAGTGTACTATATGTTTACAGTAATCAATACAGCCTGGTTTTGGGTACAAGAATAGGTCCATAGGTCAATGGATCAGGACAGAGAATGAAATCCTCAAATTCTCAGCCAACTCATCTTTGCAAAAACCTCGAAGAACCACTGATTAATGGAGAACATATTCAGTAAATGGTGCTGGGAAAAGGCTGACAACATGCAAAAGATTGAAACAGGACCCCTTTCTATCACCATACACCTTAACTCTAAATGGATCAAAGACCTAAACGTAAAACACCAAATTATAATAATCTTAGAAAACGTAGGAGATTATATTAGGGAAACTGGAACCCCATAATAATTCCTCTTCAGAGTCCTAAATACACATGCCTGAAAAAATAAGTTAGACTAGTGGGATATCATCAAATTAATATACTTCTGCTAAACAAAAGAAACCATCAGAAGAGCAGGGATACAGCCAAAAGAGTGGGAAAAACGACTCTCCACCTATATATCTGTAAAAAGGCATAACATCTAGGATTTACAAGTCACTCAAACACTCAGAAAAATCAGACAAACATTCGCTTTGAAAAATTGTGCAAAATACGTGATTCAACTCTTTTCATGAGAAGAGATAGAGGCAGCCAGCAGACACATGAAATTGCTCAGCCTCATTCATCCTCAAAGAAATGTAAATGAAACGACTTTGAAATACCACATGCCCCTGTAAGACTGGCCATCATTAAAAAAAAAAAAAAAATAACAGATGCAGGTAAGGATGTGGGAAAAAATCATGCTTGTACACTGCATGTGGACTGAAAACTAGAGCAACATCCTTGGAAAACCGTGTGCTGGTTTGTAAAGGGACAAGATATTGACCTACCATGTGACTCAGTAATTCTGCTTTAGAGAATATACCTGGAGGAACTTAAATCATTTTACCGAACAGATACCTGCACCAGTATGTTTTTTGCAGCTCTAATAACAACTGCAAAAAACATGGTACCAAAAATGTTGCCCATCAAAGCTGGAATGGATAAAATAAATGTGGTATATACACAGTGGTAGCCATAAAAAAAGGACAGATAAAAAGGGATTTTGCAGAAAGTTTGATGGATATGAGGCAGGTCATTTTCAGTGATTTATCACAGAAACAATGAACAGAGTTCCATATGTTCTCACACATGACCTGAAATTGAATACTTATAGTGCTGTAAGAAAATGATTGGCAGTCATGGAAAAATGTTTAGAGGGAGGGGTGAGATTGGCAGTGGAGGGATACTGCTAAGGAAGTGAGGGACATACCTCATCAAACAGGGACCCTGTATAATCAATGATTGTATGTCTAACTGAATTGTACTCCAAATTTTTTTAAAAATTAAAATAAATAAATAAATAAACCTAAGCTGTAAAACATGTAACTGACTTATTTGTTTATTCTATCTTTTATTCTTTTTTACTTTCAAAATAGTTACGATTCAGGGTTGGGCCTAGAAATGTTCATTATCCAGGGATTGATTTTTTTAAGAAGCGTATAATACTGCAATGATAACTCCGTTTTCTATTAATACGTTAGAATACATGGTTTAATTCTGCCTTGAAAATTGACAACTACAGTGTTTCTCACAGAAATTATGAATGTTTTATTTTGCCTGAATTGAAACTTTTTGAGATTCCAGATGTATATCATTCTTAGATGACTGAAACTTGAGATTCAGCGTACTTAAGCGCTATTCAGAAGGCAGAATGCATACTAAATCTTAAAAATTTTAGAAAACAAAACAGTATCGTAATTTAATACAGCTTTTTCCATTCTTTATAATTTGTGTATATTTTATTGGTGGACTCTGAATTTTCTGCTTGTTAATTTTGATCGAATGTTACAGATGTGCAATCCTTAGTGAAAAGTTTCCCTAATATATTTGAGGAAATATAAAATCATATTCCCTTCATATTTTAACCTAAATCATATTTTTAAAAGAGTATTTCCATTGAATCCCCTAGTATTTTCTCTACCTATGACATAATGCTGTACAATGCAACAAAGTATCCGATTACTCTGATACTTTTAATCACCAAGCATTTAAAATCAGGCACACAGCAAAAGAGAATTTGGGACCCAATATACATAAACCAAAATAATATCGAGATTTACAAAGTAGTAAGTATTTGGGCTCCTCATTAGTATAATAATTTAGATAATTGAGAATTCTGAAAAATTGACGATGATCTTAGCTAAAGCGATGTTCAAATCCTTTTAGAAAAACATCTCAAAGGCTGTTACATAATACCCAAAACATCCAAAATTTCCTAATCTAAAGAAAGTGCTAAAATAGTATGTGGTTGTGCTATAAGCAAGCTCCAGCAGATTTTGGTGACCATAATAATAAAACACTACCTCGTGGGCAACCCACACAGGTCCCCTCCTAGAGGGGGAGTTTCTCTGTCCTCTCAATAAATAATGCTCTACAAAAAAATAAAGACTACCTCGTTTAGTGGATTCTTGAATGGTCACTTATACCTGGAGAAGTTTTTGGATAGGAGAGAACACATGGTATTA
The DNA here is from genome assembly GCA_027257055.1 of Cephalopachus bancanus. Lineage (NCBI taxonomy): Eukaryota > Metazoa > Chordata > Mammalia > Primates > Tarsiidae > Cephalopachus > Cephalopachus bancanus. The sequence goes on along the minus strand of JAPVLO010000954.1, from coordinate 235,596 downwards.
TTCACTTCTTGGGAAGAAAATCCACCATGTCTACCGCATTTGGCAGAGTACTGTACACAAGCCCTTGAAGCCTAAGTATTGCTCAGTAGTCAAGGTCCCTCCCATTATGATGTCAAAGTTCGGAGGCTGATGTCACAAATGACAATTTGACATGCTTGTTTCCCTGACTTTCCTTTCCTCTTTAATGTAAAAATTAGCCTTTTGGTGAATCTACAAATTCAATGAAATAAACATTAAGTAAACATCATTCTCCTCAGACCTGGAAATTACAATAAAGAATTAATATGATCAGGCCTCGGTTGCACAGCCTGTAATCCCGCGCCTTTGGGAGGCTGAGGTGAGTGAATTGCCTGAGCCCAGGGGTTCGATGCCCGCTTGGGCAGCAAGACCTTATCTCTCCAATAAATCAAAAAATCGGACGGGCGTGGTAGCGTAGGCCTGTCATTCAGGCTACTTGGAAGGCTGAGGTGGAAGAATCACCGTAACCCATCAGGTCGAGGTTGCGGTGGCCGGAGCAGCCACTGCACTCCAGTCTGGGCGACAGAGTGAGATTCTAACTAAAAAAAAAAAAGAATTCATATAAAACTATGAACAATCAAGAATAGCCAAAAGAATCTTATCAAAAGAAACAAAGCAGGAGTTATCACTGTTCTAGACTTCAAACTTTACTATATGTTTACTGTAATCAACCCAGCCAGGTATTGGTACAAGAATAGGTCCATAGGCCAATGGATCTGGACAGAGAATGAAATCCTCAAATTCTCAACCAACTCATCTTTGAAAAAAATCCAATACCCACTGGGTATTAGAGAACATATTCAGTAAATGGTGCAGGGGAAGAGGCTGACAACATGCACAAGATTGAAACTGGACCCCTATCTATCACCATACATATTAACTCTAAAAGAATCAAATATCTAAACCTAAAACACCAAATTATAATAATCTTAGCAATCACAGGAGACACCATTAGGGAAACTGGAACCTGAAACTAATTCCTCTTCAGAACCCTAAATATGCATGCCTTGAGAAGTAAGTTAGACAAGTGGGATCTCATTAAATTAATATACTTGTGTAAAACAAAAGAAACCATCAGAAGAGTAGGGATACATCCCACAGAATGGGAAAAAAGTTTCTCCACATATATGTCTGTTAAGACGCATAACATCTAGGATCTACAAGAATCTCAAACACTCAGAAGAATCAATCATTCCCTTTGAAATGATTGCAAAATACGTGATTGGACACTTTTCATAAGAAGAGATATGGACAACCAGCAGACACATGAAAATTGCTCAGCCTCACTCATCATCAATTAAATGCAAATGAAACCATTTTGAAATACAACATGCCCACTGTTAGACTGGCCATCATTAATAAAACAAACAATAACAGATGCAGGTCAGGATTTGGAAAGAAATAAATGCTTCTACAATGCATGTGGACTGAAAAGTAGAGCAACATCTTTGGAAAACAGTGTGGTGGTTTGTAAAGGGACAAGATCTTGACATAGCATGTGACTCAGTAATTCCCCTGTCGAGAATATACCAGGCAGAACTCAAATCATTTTACCAAAAAGATCCCTGCAACAGTATGCTCTTTGCAGCTCTAATCACAATTGCAAAGAAGCATGGTACCCACCATGTTGCCCATCAAAGCTGGAATGGATAAAATAAATGTGGTGTATACACAGTGGAATATTATGCAGCCATAAAAAAGGACAAATATAAGGATATGCAGAAGTTTTGATGGATATGAGGGAGGTCATTTTCAGTGATTTATCACAGAAACAAAGAACAGAGTTCCATATGTTCTCACTCATGAGGTGAACTTGATCACGTATAGTGCTGAAAGAAAGTGATTGGCAGTAGTGGAAAACTTATTAGGGGGAGGTGTGAGACTGGCAGTGGAGGGAGACTTTTAAGGAAGTGAGGGGCACAACTCATCAACCAGGACCCTGCATAATAAATGTTTGTACATGTAACTCTGAATTGTACCCCACATTTAAAAAAAATTAAAATATTTAAATAAATAAATAAATGAAAGCTGTAAAACATGCAACTGACGTTTTTTGTTTATTCTTTTTTTGTAATTTAAAAATGGTTGCAATTCAGGGTTGAGCTTATTGTGCATTATGCACGGAACTTTTTTTTTAAAATTGTGTAGTATTCCAATGATTACTCATTTTCCTTTTAATAAGTTGGAATACATGGTATAATTCTCCCTTCAAAATTGACAACTTCAGTGTTTCTCACATAAATTCTGAGTGTTTTATTTAGCCTAAAGTGAAACTTTTTGAGATTTCAGACCAATATCATTCTTAGAAAACTGAACCTTAAGATTCAGTGTACCTAAATGCTATTCAGAAGGCAGAATGCATAATAAATTTTAAAAAATTTTTAGAAAATAAAACAGTATGTAATTTAATAAAGTTTTTTCCTTTTTTAAAAATTTGTGTACATTTTCTTGGTGCAATCTAAATTTTTTTCTTGTTAATTTTGATGGAATGTTACAGATGTGTAATCCTTAGAGAAAAGTTTCCCTTATATATTTGAAGGAAATATAAAATCACGTTCCCTTTAATTTTAAACCAATTTATTTTTTTAAAAAGAGTATTTCCATTGAATCCCCTAGTATTTTCTTTACCTAAGACATAATGCTCTACCCTACAACAAAGTATACGATTAATCTGATTTTTTTAATCACCAAGCATTTACAATGAGGCACCAAAAAAAAGAGAATTTGGGGCCCAATATATATAAACCAAAATAACAGGGAAATGTAAAAAGTAGTAAGTATTTGGGTACTGCATTAGTATAAAAAATTTTAATAATTGAAAAATTTTTGGGAAAAATTTATTATGATGTTAGCAAAAGCAAAGTTCAAATACTGTAGGAAAAGGGGGTCAAAGGCTTTACACAATATAAAAACATCCAAAAGTTTCTAAACTAAAGAAAGTGCTAAATTAGTATTTGGTTGTGCTATCACCAAGCTCCAACAGGACTCCATTACCATAATAATAAGAGACTACCTCTTGGGCAACGCCTTCAGGTCCCCTCCCACTTTGGGAGTTTCTTGGTCCTCTCAAGAAAGACTGCTTTAAAAAAGACTACATCGTTTAGAGGATTCTTGAATGGTTACTTATCCCTGGAAAAATTTTTGGATAGGTGTCAACACATGGCTGTCTTCACTTCTTGGGAATGAAATCCACCATGTCTACTGCATTTGGCAGAGCACCGTATACAAGTGCTTGAAGCCTAAGGATTGCTCAGTAGTCACGGTCCCACCCATTATGATGTCAAAGTTCTGAGACTGAAGTCATCAATGACAATTTGGCATACTTGTTTCCCTGACTTTACTTACCTCTTTTAATGTAAAACTGAACCTTTTCGTCAATCTACAGATTCAATGAAATAATCATTAAGTAAACATCATTCTTCTCAGACGTGGAGATTACAATAAAGTATTAATATGGCCGGGTTCGGTGGTTTAGCCTGTAATCCCGTTCCTTGGGAGGCTGAGGTGAGTTGATTGCCTGAGTCCGCGGGTTCGATACCCACCTGGGCAGCAAGACCTCATCTTTACAATAAATCAAAAAATCAGCCGAGCGTGGTACAGCATGCCTGTAATTCCGGATACTCGGAAGGCTAAGGTGGAAGGATCATCGGATACAGCAGGTTGAGGTTGCGGTGGCCGGGAGTGGCTACTGATCTCCAGTCTGGGCAACAGAGTGAGAATCGAACTCAAAAAAAAAAAAAAAGGAATTCATGTGAAACCATAAACAATCATGAATAGCCAAAAGAATTTTATTAAAAGAAACAAAGCAGGAGCTTTCGCAGCTTCAGACTTCAAACTTTCCTATATGTTTACGATAATCAACACAGCCTGTTATTGGTACAAGAATAGGTCCATAGGCCAATGGATCTGGAGAGAGAATGAAATCCTCAAATTCTCAACCAACTCATCTTTGAAAAAACCTCCAAGACCCACTGGGTAATGGAGAATATATTCAGTAAATAGTGCTGGGAAAAGGCTGACAACATGCACAAGATTGAAACAGAACCCCGATCTATCACTATACACATTAATTCTAAATGGATCAAAGACCTAAATGTAAAACACCAAATTATAATGATCTTAGAAAACGCAGGAGACACCATTAGGGAAACTGGAACCAGAAACTAATTCCCTTTCAGAGCCGTAAATACCCATGCCTTAAGAAGTAAGTTAGACAAGTGGGATCTCATCAAATTAATACAGTTCTGCAAAACAAAAGAAACCATGAGAAGAGCAGGGATACAGCCAACAGAATGGGAAAAACGATTCTCCACTTATATATCTGTAAAAAGGCATAGCATCAAGGATCTAAAAGAAACTCAATCACTCAGAAAAATCAGACAAACTTTTCCTTTGAAAGTGTGCAAAATACGTGATTGGACACTTTTCATTAGAAGAGACACGGGCAGCCAGCAGACACATGAAAATTGCTCAGCCTCACTCATCATCAAAGAACTGCAAATGAAACCATTTTGAAGTACCACATACCACCTGTAAGACTGGCCATCATTAATAAAACAAAATATAACAGATGCAGGTCAGGATTTGGGAAGAATTAATGCTTCTACACTGCATGTGGAATGAAAAGTAGAGTAAAATCTTTGGAAAACAGTGTGGTGGTTTGTAAAGGGACAAGATATTGACCTACCATGTGACTCAGTAATTCCCCTGTCGAGAATATACTGGAGGAACTCAAATCATTTTACCAAAAAGATACCTGCACCAGTATGTTTTTTGCAGCTCTAATCACAATTGCAAGAAACACAGTACCAACCATGTCGCCCATCAAAGTTGGAATGGATAAAATAAATGTGGTATATACACAGTGGAATATTATGCAGCCATAAAAAATGACAGATACAAGGATTTTGCAGAACGTTTGATTGATATGAGGGAGCCATTTTCAGTGATTTATCACAGAAACAAAGAACAGAGTTCCATATGTTCTCACTCACGAGCTGAACTTGATCACTTATAGTGCTGTAAGAAAGTGATTGGCTAGCAGTAGTGGAAAACTCTTCAGTGGGAGGGTGAGATTGGCAATGGAAAGATACTGCTAAGGTAGGAAGGGGAATATCTCATCAACCGGGGACCCTGCATAATCAATGTTTCTATATCTAACTCTAAATTGTATCCCACATTTTTAAAAAATTAAAATAAATAAATAAATAAATGAAAGCTGTAAAACATGTAGCTGATTTTATTTGTTTATTCTATTTTTTTTCTTTTAAAACTGGTTACAATTCAGGGTTCAGCCTAGAAATTTTCATTATGCAGGGATTGATATTTGTAATAATTGTATAATACTCAGATGATAACTTCTTTTTCTATTAATGCGTTGGAATACATGGTATAATTCTGCCTTCCAAATTGACATCTACAGTGTTTCTCACATAAATTCTGAATGTTTTGTTGTGCCTAAATTGAAACTTGTTGAGATTCCAGATCTATATCATTCTTACAAAACTGAACCTTGAGATTCAATGTACCTAAGTGCTATTCAGAAGGCAGAATGCATGCTAAATCTTAAAAATTTAGGAAAATAAAACAGTATCGTAATTTAATACAGCTTTTTACATTCTTAAAATTTGTTTACATTTTCTTGGTGCACTCGTTTTTTCTGCTTGTTAATTTTGCTTAAATGTTACAGATGTAAAATCTTTAGAGAAAAGTTTCCCAAATATATTTGAAGGAAATATGAAATCACATTCCCTTTATATTTTAACCCAATTTATATTTTCAAAAGAGTATTTCCATTGAATCCCCCAGTATTTTCTCTACCTAAGTCATAATGCTGTACTCTGCAACAAAGTATCGGATTAATCGGATACTTTTAATAACCAAGCATTTAAAATGAGGCACAAAGGAAAAAAAAGAATTCGGGCCGAATAGATATAAATCAAAATAACGTGGAGATTTACAAAGTAGTAAGTATTTGGTCTCCGCATTAATATAAAATATAGATAAATGAAAATTCTGGAAAATTGATCATGATCTTAGCAAAAGCAATGTTAAAATCCTGTAGGAAAAACTGCTCAAAGGCTGTTCCACAATACTAAAAACATCCAAAATATTCTAAACTAAAGAAAGTTCTAAAATATATTTGGTTGTGTTTTATAAACAAGCTCCAACAGCACTCTGTGACCATAATAATAAAAGACTACATCATGGGCAAAGCCCTCAGGACTCCTCCCATTTAAGAAGTTTCTTGGTCCTTTGAATAACTCCTGCTTAAAAAAAAAAAACTACTACTTCTTTTAGAGGATTCTTGAATGGTCACTTATCCCTGGAGAAATTTCTGGATGTGTTCACCATGTGAACACATGGTCATCTTCAATTCTTGGGAATGAAATTCAGCATGTCTACCACATTAGACAGAGAATTGTAGACAAGTGCTTGAAGCCTAAAAATTGCTAGTAGTTAATGTCCCTCTCATTATGATGTCAAAGTTCTGAAGTTGATGTCATGAATGACAATTTGACATGCTTGTTTCCGTGACTTGACTTACCCCTTTTAATATAAAAACTGGCATTTTAGTCAGTCTAAAGTTTTAATGAAATAACCACTAAGTTATCATTATTCTTCTTAGACTTGGAAATTACAATAAAGAATTCATATGAAACCATAAAAAATCATGAATAGTCAAAAGAATCTTATCAAAATAAACAAAGCAGGAGCTGTCGCGTTCCAGATGTCAAATTTACTATATTTTTACAGTAATCAACAGAGCCTGGTATTGGTACAAGAATAGGTCCATAGGCAAATGAATCAGGACAGAGAATGAAATCCTCAAATTAGCAATGAACTCATCTTTGAAAAAACCTCCAAGTTCCACTGTGTAATGGAGAACATATTCAGTAAATGGTGCTGGGAAAAGACTGACAACATGAACAAGATCGATACAGGACACCTATCTACCACCAAACACATTAACTCTAAATGGATCAAAGATCTAAATGTAAAACACCAAATTATAATAATCTTAGAAAACGCAGGAGACACCATTAGGGAAACTGGAACCGGAAACTAATTCCTCTTCAGAGCCCTAAACATCCACACCTTGAAAAGTAAGTTAGACCAGTGGGATCTCATCAAATTAATATACTTTTGCAAAACAAAAGAAACCATCAGAAGAGCAGGGAAACAGCCAACAGAATGAGAAAAACGATTCTCCACCTATATATCTGTAAAAAGGCATAACATCTAGGATCTACAAGAAACTCAAACACTGACAAAAATCAGACAAACTTTCCCTTTGAAAAGTGTGCAAAATACGTGATTGGACACTTTTCATAAGAAGAGACACGGGCAGCCAGCAGACACATGAAAATTGCTCAGCCTCACTCATCATCAAAGAACTGCAAGTGAAACCATTTTGAAATAACACCTGTAAGACTGGCCATCATTAATAAAACAAAAAATAACAGATGAGTTCAGGATTTGGGAAGAAATAAATGCTTCTACACTGCATGTTGATTGAAAAGCAGAGCAACACCTTTGGAAAAGAGTGTGGAGTTTTCTAAAGGGACAAGATATTGACCTACCATGTGACTCAGTAATTTCGCTGTAGAAAATATACCTGGAGGACCTCAAATCATTTTTAAAAAGAGGTACCTGCCCCAGTATGTATTATGAAGCTCTAATCACAATTGCAAAAAACACAGTACCAACCATGTTGCCCATCAAAGTTGGAATGGATAAAATAAATGTGGTATATAATTAGTGGAATATTATGGAGCCATAAAAAATAACAGATATAAGGATTTTGCAGAATGGTTGATGCACATGAGGTAGGTCATTTTCAGTGATTTACCAAAGAATAAAAGGAACAGAGTTCCATATATTCTCACTCATGAGCTAAACTTGATAACTTCATAGTGCTGTAAGAAAGTGATTGGCAGTAGTGGAAAACTCTTTAGTGGGAGGGGTGAGATTGGCAGTGGATGGATTCTGCTAAGGAATGGAGGGGCAAACTTCATCAACCAGGGACCCCACAAAATCAATATTTGTATATCTAACTCTGAATTGTACCCCACATTAAAAAAAAGAATAAATTAATTAATTAATTAAATCTGTAAAACATGCCACTGACTTTATTTATTTATTCTATTTTTAATTTTTTTAAACTTTAAAATGGTTACAATTCAGGATTGGGCCTAGAAATGTTCACTATGCTGGGATAAATTGTTTAAGAATTGTATAATACTCCAATGAAAACTCCTTTTCCTTTTAATACGTTAGCACACCTGGTGTAATTCTGCATTCAAAATTGACAACTACAGTGTTTCTCACTTAAATTCTGAATGTTTTTTTCTGCCTAAATTGAAATTTGTTGAGATTCCAGATCTATATTCATTCTTAGAAAACTGAACCTTGAGATTCAGTGTACGTAAGTGCTATTCAGAAGGCAGAATGCATAATAAATCTTAAACATTTTATAGAATAAAACAGCATCGTAATTCAATACAGCTCTTTCCATTCTTCAAATTTGTGTATATTTTCTTCATGCACTCTGTATTTTCTGCTTGTTAATTTTGATTAAATGTTACAGATGTGCAATCCTTAGAGAAAAGTTTCCCTTATGTATTGGAAGGAAATATAAAATCACATTCCCTTTATATTTTAATCCAATGTATATATTTAAAAGAGAATTTCCATTGAATCCCCTAGTATTTTCTCAACCTAAGACATAATGCTGTACTCTGCAACAAAGTATCGGATTAATCTGATACATTTAATCACCAAGCCTTTAAAATGAGGCACACAGAAAAAAGAGATTTTGGGGCCCAATATATATAAACCAAGATAACATGGAGATTTACAAAGTACTAAGTATTTGAGCACTACATTAGTATAAAATTGTAGATAATTGAAAATTCTGTAAAATTGATAATGATCTTAGCAAAAGCAATGTTCAAATCCTGTAGGAAAACTGCCCAAATGCTGTTACACAATACTAAAAACATCAAAGTTTTCTAAACTGAAGAAAGTGCTAAAATATTATTTGGTTGTGCTATAAGCAAGTACCAGCAGGACTCCGTGACCATAATAATAAAAGACTACCTCGTGGGCAACCCCCTCAGGTCCCCTCTCAGTTTGGGTGTCTCTTGGTCCTCTCAATAAGACTGCTTAAAAAAAATGACTACGCCGTTTAGAGGATTCTTGAATGGTCAATTCTCCCTGGTGAAATTTTTGGACAGGTATGAACACACACTTCTATGGAATGAAATCCACCATGTCTACCGCATTCGCCAGAGCACTGTACACAACTTCTTGAAGTCCAAGAATTGCTCAGTAGTCAATGTCCTTCCTATTATGATGTCAAAATTCTGAGGCTGTTGTCATAAATGACAATTTGACATCCTTGTTTCCATGACTTTACTTACCTCCTTTAATGTAAAAGTTTGCATTTTAGTCAATCTGCAGATTCAATGAAATAACCATTAAGTTAACATAATTCTTCTCAGACCTGGAAATTACAAAAAAGAATTCATATGAAACCACAAACAATCATGAATCGTGAAAAGATTCTTATCAAAAGAAACAAAGCAGGGGCTATTGCAGTTTCAGTCTTCAAACTTTACTAAATGTTTACAGTAATCAACACAGCCTGGTATTGGTACAAGAATAGGTCCATTGGCCAATGGATCAGGACAGAGGATGAAATCCTCAAATTCTCAACCAACTCATCTTTGAAAAAGCCACCACACTCACTGAGAAATGGAGAACACATTCAGTAAATGGTGCTGGGAAAAGGCTGACAACATGTACAAGATTGAAACAGGACCCCAATCTATCACCATACACATTCACTCTAAATGAATAAAAGACCTAAACATAAAACACAAAATTATAATAATCTTAGAAAACGCAGGAGACACCATTAGGGAAACTGGAACCGGTAACTAATTCCTCTTCAGAGCACTAAATACCCATGCCTTAAGAAGTAAGTTAGACAATTGGGATCTCCTCAAATTAATATAATTCTGCAACACAAAAGAAACCATCGGAAGAGCAGGGAAACAGTCAACAGAATGGGAAAAACGATTCTCAATGTATATATATGTACTAAGTATTTCGGATCTCCATTAGTATAAAAATTTAGATAATTGAAAATTCTGGAATATTGATTATGATCTTAGCAAAAGCAATGTACAAATTCTGTAGGAAAAACTGTTCAATGGCTGTTACACAATACTAAAAACATCCAAAAGTTTCTAAACTAAAGAAAGTGCTAAAACATTATTTGTGCTATAACCAAGCTCCAACATGACTCCATGACCATAATAATAAAAGACTACCTCTTGGCCAACCCCCTCAGGTCCCCTACCAGTTTGGGTGTTTCTTGGTCCTCTCAATAAAGACTGCTTTAAAAAAAACAGCAAGACGGCCAGGCTCAGTGACTCAGTCTGTAATCCCGCACCTTTGGGAGGCTGAGGTGAGTGGATTGCCTGAGCCTGTGGGTTTGAGTACCGCTTGGGCAGCAAGACTTCATCTCTACAATAAATCAAAAAATCAGCCGGGCGTGGTTGCGTGCGCCTGTAGTTCCGGCTACTTGGAAGGCTGAGGCGGAATGATCGCCAGAGCCCAGCAGGCTGTGGCTGTGGTGGCCGGGAGCGGCCACTGCACTCCAGTCTGGGTGACAGAGTGAGACTCCAACTCAATAAGAAAAAAAACAGACTACCTCGTTTAGAGGATTCTTGAATGGTCACTTATCCCTGGAGACATTTTTGGATAGGGGTGAACACATGGTTCTCTTCACTTCTTGGGAATGAAATCCACCTTTTCTACCGCATTTGGCAGAGCACTGTACACAAGTGCTTCAAGCCTAAGGATTGCTCAATAGCCAAGGTCCCTCCAATTATGAAGTCAAAGTTCTGAGGCTGATGTCATGAATGACAATTTGATATGCTTGTTTCCCTGTATTTACTTACCTCTTTTAATGTAAAAATTAGCCTATTAGTTAACCTACAGATACAATGAAATAACCATTAAGTTAACATCATTCTTCTAAGACCTGGAAATTACAATAAAGTATTCATATGAAACCATAAACAATCATGAATAGCCGAAAGAATTTTATCAAAAGAAACAAAGCAGGGGTTATCGCAGTTCCAGACTTCAAACTTTACTATATGTTAATGTTGTGAGCCGTCTGTGGAAGCCCGCCTGAGCGTTAGGGATCCAGGTGGGCTGCAGACCCTGAGATCACCAGGTTGTGATCAGGAGCTGAAGGCCCATTCCCTCCTCCTTTCTTTGTTGTTTGGCATGACCCACTAGCAGGGACTTTGATGATCTAAGCATGAAGTTCTGAGAATATGACAGGCATGGCTGACTCTAGGGATCCATTGTTCCCGTTTCTCACAGACTGAGGTTTCAGTTTTAAACTTAACACAGTTTCAAACTCGATTCACATTTGGGAGCCTTATACATGATACAAGCTTCTTTATAAGATTTTAAAGAATATTTGTGGAATTAGTATATACATTTAGAGAGCGGATTCCAGGTTTAGGTGGTATAGATGGTTATCTAGACTTACCAGAAATGGCCCAACACGAACTTTGGACTGGGCCATATTCCTAAGAGCCCAGCATCCACTTTGGACTGGGCTGCATTCTTTAAACCGGTTCTTTAGTTTCAATTAGTGTACGTTTTTTTCTACTTATAATAGAAACTGAATTTATTTTATTCATAGAAAGTATTATAGAATAGGTAACTCTACGTCAGGAAATTATGTTAGTTCAAGCATGATCAAACATGATACATTGAGGTTCTATAGAATAAAGCTAACCTTAGAATTTTCAGTGTTCCCACTTTCTAGTAAATGCGGTTTTGGCTTTAGTACAATTACAGTTTGTATTTGGGTTTATTTTAGAAGCTTTATTGCTGATGATCAGCCTTATATATTAGGACTAGGAATTAGACCCTTTTATAAAAATTAAGATAGATACATAGGATGTTAGAATAGCCATTTTGTTAAGAGATTGTAATCAACTGTTCCTAGAAACGGCCCAGGGTGATCTTTGGACTGAGCCACATTCTTTAGGAACTGGTTTGAGCTATAATTAAGAGTTTCCATAGTGTAGGTAGAATTAGCACAGTATAGAAAGTTATTAGGATTTAAGTCAGTCATTAGGTGTTGGGTATGCATAAGTTTTAGAAGTTATTGATTATTAGGCTTTTATGATGTTAGAATTGTTGTACTGCCTTTGAGGAACATAACCCAAGCATAAGGTATAGTGAGCTAATTTGGGGGTTGTCCTTCCTCATGCCTGGGAAAACACCTGGTGGGTGGGGGACACCCCTCATCCACCTGGCTTTGTGTTCACGTGAAAGTCTTGTGATTTGATTGGGATTGTTCTTCCTCATGCTTAAGAAAACACCTGGTGGGTGGGGGGATGTGCCTCATCCACCTGGCCTTGTGTTCACGTGAAAGTCTTGTGATTTAACATGTGAAAATTTGGGATAAAAGACTCATGGTTGGTTCCAATAAATGGCTTCTGCTCATTTCACTGAACAGTTGTCCACTTTCTTTCTCTTTCTTCCTCTTTATATGTATCCTCCATCTTTCTTTTAATATCTATCCCTACTATAGAATCAGCTTCTGCACTAGACAGAGTCCAGTCTCTTTCTTTCTCCCCCATTCTCTTTCTTTCTCTTTATTACACTTTTAGATGAATTTGCCTCTCGATGGATGACTCTCGCAGATTGGCAGCAATTAACCCAAAGCTGTTTGTCTGGAGGTGCTTATTAGCTGTGGAAAACCGAGTATGAGGATCAAGTTAGAATTCAAATGGATCAGAATTTAAATCGACCTGCTGGGTCATTCATTATTTCTCATGATATGCTCTCTGGGACTGGTATATATACCCAATGGCTAATCAAATTTCTCTACACAAACATGTTTTGCTTCAGGTAAATCATTGTGTTGTCACCGCGTGGAAAAAATTAACGGCAGACACTGCTCAGAATTCTTCTTTATCTGAGGTAAAACAAAAGGCTAAGGAAAGTTATGAGAACTTTGTTTCCAGACTCACTGCAGCTATTAATTGGGTAATTACTAATGAAGAAGCAGCAGAAATTCTTATCAAACAATTGGCTTTTGAAAATGCTAATAATACTTGTCAGGCTTTGCTTAGACCCATATGCAAAACCGGACGGATTACTGATTTTATATGCCAGCGCGTGGACGTAAACTCAGCTATTCTGCAAGGGATGGCTTTGGCCGCAGCATTGAAGGGAGAAACATTTTCACAGATTGCTCAAGGTATGCAGGGTGCAGGTAAACAGAAAAATATTTCAGTGCAATCATGTTATGTGTGTGGACAAATCAGGCACATTAGTAGAAACTGTCCCGCTAAGCTTAATGTTACCTCTTACTGCACGTCTTTCTAAGGTTTTCCTTTAAAAGTTGAGAATACTGAAATAAAGCCTGAACTTAGTTACACTTTTCCTTTTCTTATAGGAATGCAGAGACCTCAAGTAATAATAAACAAAAGTATATAAGTAATATAAGTAAAATAAATAATGTAAATAATATAAGCAAAAGTATATAAGTAATGTAAGTAATATAAGTAAAATAAGTAATATAAGCAATATAAGCAATACATATATAAGCAATATGAGCAATATATATAAGCAATATATAAATAATATAAGTAATATATATAAGCAATATAAACAATATATAATATAAATATAAGTAACACATAAACAATATATAAATAATATAAGTAAAAGTATATAAGTAATAAGCAAAAGAATATCTCATTACAGTCTTGCTTCAACTATGGTCAAGTCGGACACATTAACAGATTGTCCAGTGAAGTAAGGTATGACCGGCTTACACGGCATATCATCACCACTTACTGGGGCTACTCGACCAAAAATCTTAAGTCCCAAATGCCAAAAAGGCTTTCATTGGGCTAGACAATGCCTATCTAAATTTTATAAAAACGGCACTCCTTTAAATCAACAGCATTCCACCCTGGCTCAGGAAAACTTCCAGAGGGGCCAGCCCCAGCCCCAGATAACAATAGAGACAGCCACCACCATGAACCCCTTCGTTCCTTCTGCTCCATCGCAGAAATCATCCGAGCCACCCCAGGGAGTACAGGTCACCACTTGTGTTCCTCCACCGCAACTATATTAACTCCGGACATTCCAGTGACCCCAATTCCTATGGGAGTAAAGGGCCCTCTCCTGGAAGGAATAGTGGGTATAATATTAGGCAGAAGTTCCTTGTCTTTACAAGGAATTTCCATTATTCCTGGAGTGGTGGATTCGGATTACACAGGAGACATCCAGGAGCTTGTTGCTCCCCCTAGCAGAACAGTGCAGAGAATAGCCCAGTTGCTGCTCTTGCCTTAACACAAAGCAGGTAATACTTTAACCTGCCTAGAGGTGACTCTGGATTTGACTCTAGCGATGTTGCTTTTTGGGTTCAGGAGGTTACTAAATGTAGACCTCTAAAAGATTTATTTATACAAGGAGTCAAAATTACAGGCTTGTTAGACACAGAAGCCAATGTTTCTTAGTCCTATTCAGAGTGCAGAATGCATAATAAATCTTTAAAATTTTAGAAAATAAAATAGTATCATAATTTAATACAGCTTTTTCCATTCTGAAAATTTGTGTACATTTTCTTGGTGCACTCTGTATTTTCTGCTTGTAATTTTGATTACATGTTACAGATGTGCAATCCTTAGAGAAAAGTTTCCCTTTTATATTTGAAGGAAATATAAAATAACATTCCCATTATATTTTAACCCAATTTATATTTTTAAAAGAGTATTTCCTTTCAATCCCCTAGTATTTTCTCTACCTAAGACATAATGCTGTACTCTACAACAAAGTATCTGATTAATCTGATTCTTTTAATTACCAAGCATTTAAAATTAGGCACATAGAAAAAAGAGATTTTGGGGACCAATTTATAAACCAAAATAACATGGAGATTTACAAAGTAGTAAGTATTTGGGATCTGCATTAGTATACAAATTTAGATAATTGAAAATTCTGGAAAATTGATTATGATCTTAGCAAAAGCAATGTTCAAATCCTGTAGGAAAAACTGCTCAAAGGCTGTTACACAATACTAAAAACATCCAAAAGTTTCTAAACTAAAAAAAGTGCAAAAATATTTTTGTTTGTGCTATAACCAACCTCCAACCATAATAATAAAAGACTACCTCTTGGCCAACCCCCTCAGGTCCCCTCCCAGTTTGGGCGTTTCTTGGTCCTCTCAATAAAGACTGCTTTTTAAAAAAAAGCCTACCTCGTTTAGAGGATCCTTGAATGGTCACTTATCCCTGGATACATTTTTGGATAGGTGTGATCACATGGTTCTCTTCACTTCTTGGGAATAAAATCCACCATGTCTACTGCATTTGGCAAAACAGTGTACACAAGGGCTTGAAGCCTAAGGATTGCTCATTAGTCTAGGTCCCTCCCATTATGATGTCAAAGTTCTGAGTCTGATGTCATAAATGTCAATTTGACATGCTTGTTGCCCTGACTTTACTTACCAGTTTTAATGTAAAAGTTAGCCTATTAGTCAATCTACAGATTCAATGAAATAACCATAAAGTTAACATCATTTTCTCAAACCTGGAAATTACAATAAAGAATTCATATGAAACCATAAACGATCATGAATAGCCAAAAGAATCTGATCAAAAGAAACAAAGCAGGACCTATTGCAGTTCCAGACTTCAAACTTTACTCTATGTTTACAGTAATCCACACAGCCTGGTATTGGTACAAGAATAGGTCCATAGGAAAATGGATTAGGACAGAGAATGAAATCCTCAAATTCTCAATCCACTCATCTTAGAAAAACCTCCAAGACCCACTGTGTAATTGAGAACATATGCAGTCAATGGTGCTGGGAAAAGGCTGACAACATGCACAAGATTCAAACAGGACCCATATCTATCACCATACACATTAACTCTAAATGGATCAAAGACCTAAACGTAAAGCACCAAATTATAATAATGTTAGAAAACGCAGGAGAAACCATTAAGTAAACTGGAACAGGAAACTAATTCTTTTTCAGAGCCCTAGATACCCATGCCTTAAGAAGTAAGTTTAACAATTGGAATCTCCTCAAATTAATATACTTCTACAAAACAAAAGAAACCATTAGAAGAGCCGGGATATAGCCAACAGAAAGTGAAAAACGATCTCCACCTATATATCTGTAAAAAGGCATAACATCTAGGATCTACAAGAAATCAAACACAGAAAAATCAGACAAAAATTCCCTTTGAAAAGTGTGCAAAATACGTGATTGGACACTTTTCATAAGAAAAGATAAGGGCAGCCAGCAGACACATGAAAAGTGCTCAGCCTCACTCATCCTCAAAGAAATGGAAATGAAACCACTTTGAAATACCACATACCCCCTGTAAGACTGGCCATCATTAACAAAAGAAACAATAACAGATACAGGTAAGAATTTGGGAGGAATTAAATGATTCTGCACTACATGTGGACTGAAAAGTAGAGCAACGTCTTTGGAAAAGAGTTTGATGGTTTGTAAAGGGATAAGAGATTGATCTACCATGTGACTCAGTAATTCCCCTGTCGAGAATAAACCTGGAGGAACTCAAATCATTTTAGCAAAAAGATACCAGCACCAGTATGTTTTTTCCAGCTCTAATCACAATTGCAAAAAAACATGGTACCAAGCATGTTGCCCATAAAAGCTGGAAAGGATAAAATAAATGTGGTATATACACAGTGTAATATGATGCAGTCATAAAAAAGACAGATAGAAGGATTTTGCAGAACGTTTGATGGATTTGAAGTAGTTCATTTTTAGTGATTTATCCCAGAAAAAAAGAACAGAGTTCCATATGTTCTCACTCATGAGCTGAACTTGATCACTCTGTAAGAAAGTGAATGTCATTAGTGGAAACCTGTTTAGGGGAATGGGTGAGATTGGCATTGGAGGGATACTGCTAAGGAAGGAATGGGCATACCTCATCAACCAGGGACCCTGCATAATCAATGTTTTTATATCTAACTCTGAATTGTACCTCACATTTTTAAAAAAATTAAAATAAATAAACAAATAAATAAATAAATGAAAGCTGTCGAACATGCAACTGACTTTATTTGTTTATTCTATATTTTATTTATTTTTTTGCTAAAAATGGTTGCAATTCAGGTTTGGACCTAGAAATGTTCATTATGCAGGGATTGAGTTTTTAAGAATTTTATAATACTCCAATGATAACTCCTTTTCCTTTAATACGTTGGAATACATGGTATAATTCTGCTTCAAAATTGACAACTACAGTGTTTCTCACATTAATTCTGAATGTTTTATTCTGCCTAAATTGAAATTTGTTGAGATTCCAGATCTATATCATTCTTAGAAAACTGAACCTTGAAATTTAGTGTACCTAATTGCTATTCAGAAGGCAGAATGCATAAAAAATCTTTTCTTTTTCGTAATCAATATTTTTTTATTATGGTTTTGTGGGTTACAGTTAAGGTTTATGTATACAATTGTGTTTCATTCCGGTACCCTGTTGATAGAAGGTGTTTCCCTGTCCCCAGACAGATATTTGCTACTGTTAATCCCATCACCCCCCGCCACCCATAGTTTCCCAGTACTGTCAGTCATTTTCTTATAATATTACATTGGATGTTCAAGGTCCATTATATGAGTGAGAACATATGACTCGGATCTTGTTTCTGTGAGAGGTCACTCAGTATTATAGACTCTAGTTGATCCAGGTTGTTGCTAAATTCATGATTTGTACAATTTTATGGCTGCGTAGTATTCCATCGTGTACATGTAACACATTTTTTTAATACAATCCTCTTTGGATGGGCAGCATTGTTGTTTCCAGGTTCTTGCTATTGTGAACAATGCTACAATAAACATACGTGTGCAGGAATCTTTTTTATAGAGTGATTTGAGTTCTTCAGGATGTATTCCCAGTAGGGGGATCGTGGGGTCATATGGACCGTTGATATGTAGAGCTTTTAGAAATCACCACACCTCATTCCACAGAGGTTGTACTAGTTTACACTCCCACCAACAGTGTAGAAGTGTTCCCTTTTCGCCACACCCTCTCCAGTTGTTATTTTTTGATTTGTTGATAATTGCCATTCTGACTGGAGTTAGGTGGTATCTCAGTGTGGTTTTGATTTGTATCTCCCTGATGATCAGTGAGGTTGAACATTTCTTCATGTGTCTGGTGGCTGCTCGGATGTGTTCTTTTGTGAAGTGTCTGATCATATCTTTTGCCCATTTTATAGTGGGGTTGTGTGTTTTTTTCTTTCAGCACGTTTTAGTTCCTTGTAGAGCCAGGATGTTAAGCCTTTGTCAGACCTGGTGTTCGCAAATACTTTTTCTCAGTCTGTCTGATGTCTCCCTGCTCTCTTCATGGTTTCTCTGGCTTTGCAGAAGCTTGTCATTTTAATAAGGTCCCACTTGTCTATCTTCTCTCTTACGACCTGTGGGTCTCGGGTTTGTTCAGGAATTGGATGTCAGTTCCGATTTCCATGAGGGTATTTCCTTCATTTTCTAAGGTTCTTATGGTTTGAGGTTTAACATTTAGGTCTATGATCCATTTGGAGTTAACCTTTGTGCATGGGAATAGATAGGGGTCCTGTTTCAATCTTCTGCATGTGGTCAGCCAGCTTCCCCAGCACCATTTACTGAATAGGTTCTCCTCTCCCCAGTGGTAGGTGGTGGAGGCTTTGTCGAAGATGAGTTGGTTGAGAAATTGAGGTTTTGCTTCTGGAATCTCAATTCTATTCCATTGATCTATATGCCTGTTCCTATATCATTATCAAGCTGTTTTGATGATTGTAGCTTTATAGTAAAGTTTGAAGTCTGGTAATGTGATACCACCTGCTTTTTTTTTTTTTTTTTTTGCTGAGGATTGTTATGGCTATTCTTGGACGTTTTCATTTCCATATGAATTCCTGTGTTGTTTTTTCTAGGTCTGAGAAGAATGTTGCTGGTAATTTGATGGGTATTGCATTGAATTTGTAGATTGCCTTAGGTAAGATAGACATCTTCACAATGTTGATTCTTCCAATCCATGAGCATGGGATATTTTTCCACTTGTTTGTGTCATCTTTGATTTCTTTGAGCAGTGTTTTGTAGTTTTCATTGTAAAGCTCTTTCACGTCTCTGGTTAGGAAGATGCCAAGGTATTTCATTTTTTTTGTGGCTGTTGTGAATGGGATTGTGCTTTGTATTTGTGTTTCTGTTTGTTTATTATTGGTGTAGAGAAATGCAATTGTCTTTTGTACATTTATTTTGTATCCTGAGACTTTGCCAAAGGCCTTTATCAGTGTAAGGAGGTTTTTGACAGATTCTCTTGGGTTTTCAAGGTACACAATCATATCATCTGCAAAGAGAGATAATTGACTTCCTCTTTTCCTATTTGGATACCCCTAATTGCCTCCTTTTCTGATTGCTCGAGCCAGGACTTCCAATACTTTGTTGAACGGGAAGGGTGAGAGTGGACATCATTGTCTTGTTCCAGTTTTCAGGGGAAATGGTTCAATTTTTGTCCATTTAGGAGAATGCTGGCTGTGGGTTTCTCATCGATGGCTTTTACTATTTTGTGGTATGTTTCCCGTATGCCTAGATGTTCAAAGTTTTTATCAAGAAGGGGTGCTGGATTTTATCAAAAGCTTTTTCTTCATCTAATGATATAATCATTTGGTTTTTGTTTTGACATCTGTTGATGTATTTAATTACATTTATGGTTTTACGAATGTTGAACCAGCCTTGCATCCCAGGAAAAAGCCTACTTGGTCATGATGGATGATTTTTGAGATGTACTGCTGAATTTGGTTTGCTAGGATCTTGTTGAGACTTTTAGCATCCATGTTCATCAAAGACATTGGCCTCTAGTTCTCTTTCTTTGTTGGATCTTTCCCTGGCTTGAGTTTCAATAGGATGTTGGCTTTGCAAAATGATTTTGGGAGAGTTCCATCTTTTTCAATCACCTGCAATACCTTCAGTAGGATTGGTATCATCTCCTCCTTAAATGTCTTGTAGAATTCTACTAGAAAGCCATCTGGACCAGGACTTTTTTTGTAGGAGGTTTTCTTATTACGTAGTCAATTTCCTTCATTGTTATTGGTTAATTTAGGGTCTCAATTTCTTCTTGTTCTAACCTAGGTAGGTTGTATGATGTCAGAAAGTTCTCCATTTCCTTAAGGTTTTCAAGTTTGTTTCCATACAAGTGTATGTAGTAGTCTCTAATGATCTTTTGTATTTCTTCAGGGTCAGATGTGACTTCATCTTTTGCATTTGTGACTGTGCTTATTTGGTTTTTTTCTCGTTTTTTCTTGGTCAGTCTAGCTAGGGGACCACCTATTTTGTTTATCCTTTCGAACATCCAGCTTTTTGCTTCATTGATTTTTTGTATGATCTTTTTGTCTTCTATGTCCTGGATTTGGGCTTTTATTTTGGTGATCTGGATTCTTCTGCTGAAATAAGGGTTTTTATGGTCTTGCTTTTCCAGCTTCTTTAGGTGTCTTTGTTAGGTTAATTTGTGTTCCTTCCATTTTCTTCATGTGTGTTTGTAAGTATATAAATTCCCCTCTTACTACAGCTTTCAAGGCATCCAAGAGATTTTGGTAAGATGTTTCTTCATTTTTATTTGTTTCCAGGTATCTTTTGATCTCTGTTTCGATTTCACCATTGACCCAGGAGTTGTTTAGCATCATGATGTTTAGTTTCCATGTCTTTGTGTGTTTTGGGGGGACTTTGTTGGTGTCAATGTTTATTTTTATTCCACTGTGGTCTGAGAAGGTGCATGGTAGAATTTCTGTCCTTTTAAATTTGCTTATGCTTGATTTATGGACAATTATGTGGTCAATCTTAGAATATGTTCCATGCAGGATGAGTAGAATGTGTAGAATTGGATGGAGTGTTCTGTAGGTATCAATTAAGTCCATTTGGTCCAAAGTCACATTTCAGTTCCCGATCTCCTTGCTCATTTTTTTGTCCTGATGATCTGTCTAGGGTTGTGAGTGGGGTATTAAAGTCCCCAGTTATGATGGTATTAGAGTCAATATCTCTCTTTAGTTTTCCTAGAAGTTGCTTTATGAACTTGGCACACCTTTGTTGGGTGCATATATGTTTAGGATAGATATTTCTTGTTGATGGATTGAACTTTTTATCATTATGTAGTGGCCTTTGTATCTTTTTTGATTTTTAATAGCTTGAAGGGTATTTTGTCTGCAAATTAAGATCGCTACTCCTCCTTTCTTTTGTATTCCGTTCGCCTGAAAGTTTGTTTCCCATCCTCTTACTTTGAGTCTGTGGGTGTTCTTTCTAGTGAGGCAAGTCTCTTGAAGGCAATAGGTTGTTGCCTGATGATATTTTATCCATTTTGCCATTCTATGTCTTCTCAGTGGTGCATTTGGTCCATTCTCATTTAGACTAATAATTGAAATGCAAGAGTTGATCCCTGTCATAAGGTTCGTACAAAGTTGTTCCTTTTTTTATTGTCTTTCTTTGGGTTTTGAAGTTGGCTCATGTGTGTTTTTAATCTTTTGCCTGTACTCTTGTGAAAAATGTTGTTGCTCTTTTTTCTTTTTCTTCTGTGTTCAGTACTTTCTTACGTGTTTCTTGTAGAGGTGGTCTGGTGGCAGCATAAGTTCTTAGCATTTGGATATCTGGAAAAGATTTCAATTCTCCCTCACTAATGAAGCTTAGTTTGGCTGGGTAGGTTATTCTTGGTTGAAATGTTTATCTTTTAGAAATTTGAAGACAGGGCTCCAGGTTCTCCTAGCCTGAAGTGTTTCTATGGATAAATCTGCTGCTATTCTAATTGGTCTTCCCTGGTAGGCAGTCTGGACTTTTTCTCTTGCTGCATTTAGGATTTTTTCTTTTATAGCTACTTTGTTTAGGCGAATTATTATGTGTCTGGGAGTTTGTCTTCTCATTTGTTGTCTTGCAGGGGTTTCTGAATCTCTTGTGTTTGAATTTTTTCATCCTTGATGAGATGAGGGAAGTTTCCCTGAATGATTTCATGAAATGTTTGTTCCAGTGTGACTTCTATTTCTCTCTCTGCCTCAGGAAGCCCAATTACTCTTAGATTTGGTCTCTTGAAGTGGTCATTCATCTCTTGCAGGTTTTGTTCAGTCTTTTTGAGCTTCTTTTCTATGCTTTTGGCAGTTTGGGTTAGTTCTGAGTTTTGGTTCGAGCTCTGAGATTCTTTCCTCTGCTTGGCTAATTTTGCTTTCCATGCTTATAAGCTTGTTATTTATTTCCATTGCAGTATTCTTTACTGCTGTTATTTCTGACATTAGCTCCTTCCTATTTTCCTCTTGTCTCTCCTCAATTTTTTAAATTCTCTCTATCAATGTCTTGATGTCTGTGTTTGTTGCATGTGACCAGTCATTCTAGTGCCTCTTCATTGTTTTTTTTCCCGAATCTGTTTTCTCAGTTTCTGATCTCCCCGGGGTCTGTGTGAGACATATATTCTTCTTTTGGTTTGTCTTCATTTGTGCGTTTATTTTTTTCCCCCCCCCTACTTTTTCCTCCCCTCCCTGTCACCGTCTTCTTTAATTCTGTTATTCAGGGGTAGAGGGATTGGTTTTACTTCTGTTTTTTCAACCTCCTATTCTTTATTTATACCCTCTTACTTTGTTCAATTGTGGAGTTGCACTGTAGGTTGGGAGTGGTCCTTTTTGCAGTTTTGAGATTTACTTAAGCGGGGAGCTGTGATTCAAAATCTATCTCCAGGTACTGGTATTCGCTGACAGGTGTATGGATAATCTGGAACCCACTCAACACGGCCTTGGAATCTGTCTTTGCAGTGGGGCTGTAGGTTTACTCCCTGAAATAAAATGTAGTTAACAGAGGAAGAGAATGGAGCAGACTGTGGGTTGAAGAGGGAGGTGGAGAGATAGAAGAGTAACGGGGGAAACAGATGAGCATGCCAACAAATGGAGAGAGAGACCTATACTGAAACAGATAAAAACAATAAACTACAGCTACAGACTAATCAACTCCCATACAAAAAAAAATAAAATGTACAATGATGCTAACATACAACCTAACCAACCACCTTAATGGTGTGCTGTTCCTTTATACAAATATATGGTTTACAGAGAGAAGAAAAGGAAGAGGAAAAAAGGAATAATGCAGTTGTAATAGAATTAAGTCATTAAACTAACAGAACCAACCAAACACACTCTGAGATTTTTCATTTAAGTCCAATGTCCTATCAGCTCTGATTTCTAGCTTTCTTTTCAAGCTGGTAAATTAGTTTGTAGTTAGGGTCAGTTGCCCCTGGTCTGCTGTGAGGGACAGTTCAGATCACCTTCCGTTCACCACTCTGGCCTTTGTCTGTTTCTCAAGATTGTTTCTCCCATTTCAGTGTTGTTACGTTGAATCGCCAGCAGGTGGTGTTACCTCAGCTACTCGCCCCAGAGGGGGTGGGGGCAGACAGGAACCGGGCAGGAACTGGGCAGATGCTGGAGATGAAGATGAAATCCTGCCTCAAGGCACACGTGAGGGGACACACAGCAGGCAGTACGTCTCCATTGCAGGAGAGGTGACAGAGATCCCAGCTGATCATGCCTGCATGGGCTTCAAGCACTGAAGTCGTGGATTGCCTCCAGCCCAGGTGGTGCAATGTGCTATGGCCTCCACGGAGGCCACAGCAGCAGTGGTGGCGGCTGCTGCATCTGCACTGCAGTGGCTGTCCAGATCACTGCGATGCAAAAGCAGTGGTAATGCCTAGCTCCATATGAAGAGCAGGCTGCGATGTTGGGGCCCGCAGTCCACAGGGAGAGAGCCAGAGACCCACTGCAGTTCTCCTTTGCAGAGGGTTTCATAGGCAAGGTTGCCCCATCACCATCTCTGCCTCCAGGAGAGGCTCCGTACCTCAGCAGACAAGACTCCAATTCCCATAATAAATCTTAATAATTTTAGAAAATAAAACAGTATCGTAATTTAATAAAGCTTTTTCCATTCTTAAAATTTGTGTACATTTCCTTGGTGCACTCTGTATTTTCTGCTTGTAATTTTGATTAAATGTTACAGATGTGCAATCCTTAGAGAAACGTTCCCTAATATATTTGAAGGAAATATAAAATCACATTCCTTTTATATTTTAACCCAATTTATATTTTTAAAAGAGTACTTCCATTGAATCCCCTAGTATTTTCTATACCTAAGACAAAATGATGTACTCTGCAACAAAGTGTCCAATTAGTCTGATACTTTTGATCACCAAGCATTTAAAATAAGACACACAGAAAAAAAAGAATTTGGGGAACCATATATATAAACCAAAATAACATGGAGATTTACAAAGTAGTAAGCATTTGGGCTCTGCATTAGTATAAAAATTTAGATAACTGAAAATTCTGGAAAATTGATTATGATCTTAGCAAAAGCAATGTTCAAATCCTGTAGGAAAAACTGCTCAAAGGCTGTTACACAACACTAAAAACATCGAAAAGTTTCTAAACTAAAGAAACTGCTAAAAATTGTTTGGTTCTGCTACTAATCCTCAACAGGACTCCATGACCATAATAATAAAACACTACATCTTGGGCAAGCCCCTTGGGTCCCCTTCCAGTTTGGGAGTTTCTCGGTCCTCTCAATAAACACTGCATTTAAAAAAAAAAAAAGACTACCTCGTTTAGAGGATTCTTGAATGGTCACTTATCCCTGAAGAAATTTTTGGATAGGTGTGAACACATGGTTCTCTTCACTTCTTGGGAATGAAATCCACCACGTCTACCACATTTGGCAGAGCATTGCACACAAGTGCTTGAAGCCTAAGGATTGCTCAGTAGTCAAGGTCCCTACCATCAAGATGTCAAAGTTCTGAGGCTGATGCCATAAATGACAATTTGACATGCTTGTTTCCCTGACTTCACTTACCCATTTTAATGTAAAAATTAGCCTTTTAGTCAATCTACAGATTCAATGCAATAATCATTAAGTTAACATCACTCTTTCCAGACCTGGAAATTGCAATAAAGAATTCATATGAAACCATAAACAAACATGAATAGCCAAAAGAATATTATGAAAAGAAACAAAGCAGGAGGTATCACGAAACCAGATTTCAAACTTTACTATATGTTTACAGTAATCAGCACAGCCTTGTATTGGTACAAGAATAGGTCCATAGGCCAGAGGATCAGGACAGAGAATGAAACACTCAAGTTAGCAACCAACTCATCTTTGAAAAAACCTCCAAGACCCACTGGTTAATGGAGAACATGTTCAGAAAATGGTTCTCAAAAAGGTTGACAAGAGCTCAAGATTGAAACAAGACCCCTATACATCACCATACGCATTAACTCTCAATGGATCAAAGAACTAAATGTAAAATACGAAATTATAATAATATTACAAAATGGGGGAGACACCATTAGGGAAACTGGAACTGAAAACTAATTTCTGTTCAGAGCCCTAAATACCCATGCCTTTGGAAGTAAGTTTGACAAGTGGGATCCAATCAAATTAATATACTTCCACAAAAGAAAAGAAACCATCAGAAGAGCAGGGATACAGCCAAAAGAATGGGGAAAGTGATTCACAACCTACATATCTGTAAAAAGGCATAGCATCTAGGATCTACAAGAAACACAAACACTCAGAAAAATCAGACAAATATTCCCTTTGAAAAGTGTGCAAAATACGTGATTGGACACTTTTTATAAGAAGAGTTAAGGGCAGCCAGCAGACACATGAAAATTGCTCAGCCTCACTCATCATCAAATCAATGGAAATGAAACCATTTAGAAATACCACATACCCCCTGTAAGACTGGCCATCATTAATAAAACAAACAATAACTGATGCAGGTAAGAATTTGGAAAGAAATAAATGATTCTACAATGCATGTGGACTGAAAAGTAGAACATCTTTGGAAAACAGTATGGTGGTTTGTAAAGGGACAAGATATTGACCTACCATGTGACTCAGTAATTCCCCTGTTGAGAATATACGGAGGTACTCAAGTCATTTTACCAAAAATAAACCTGCACCAGTATGTTTTTTGCAGCTCTAATCACAATTGCAATAAAACATGGTACCAACCATGTTGCCCATCAATACTGGAATGGATAAAATAAATGTGGTATATACACTGTGGAATATTATGCAGCCATAAAAATGGACAGAGAGAATGATTTTGCAGAATGTTTGATGGATATGAGGTAGGTTATATTCAGTGATTTATCACAGAAAAAAAGAACAGAGTCCCATATGTTCTCACTCATGATCTGAACTTGATCACTTTTAGTGCTGTAAGAAAGTGGTTGGCAGTAGTGGAAAACTGTTTAGGGGGAGGGGTGATATTGCCAGTGGAGGGATACTGCTAAGGAAGGGAGGGGCATACCTCATCAACTGGGGACCCTGCATAATCAATGTTTGTATACCAAATGCTGAATTGTATACCACATTTTAAAAAGATTAAATTAAATAATTAAATAAATAAATAACAGCTGTAAAACATGCAACTGACTTTATTTGTTTATTCTATTTTTTTACTTTAAAAATGGTTACAATTCAGGGTGGAGCCTAGAAATGTTCATTATGCAGGGATTGATTTTTTACGAATTGTATAATACTCCAATGATAACTCTTTTTCCCTTTATTACGTTGGAATACATGGTATAATTCTGCCTTCAAAATTGACAACTGCATTGTTTCTCACATAAATTCTGGATGTTTTATTCTGCCTAAATTAAAACTTGTTGAGATTCCAGATCTATATCATCCTTAGAAAAATGAACTTTGAGATTCAGTGTATGTAAGTGCTATTCAGAAGGCAGAATGCATAATCAATCTTAAAAATTTTAGAAAATAAAACAGTATTGTAATTTGATACAGCTATTTCCATTCTTAAAGTTTGTGTACATTTTCTTGGTGCACTCTGTATTTTCTGCTTGTTAGTTTTGATTAAATGTTACAGAAGTCCAATCCTTAGAGAAAAGTTCCCTTATATATTTGAAGGAAACATAAAATCTCATTCCCTTTATATTTTAACCCAATTTATATTTTAAAAGTGTATTTCCATTTAATACCCTAGTATTTTCTCTACCCAAGACATAATGCTGTACTCTTCAACAAAGTATCTGATTTATCTGATAATTTTAATCTCCAAGCATTCAGAATGAGGCACACAGAAAAAAGAGAATTTGTAGGCCAATATATATAATACAAAATAACATGGAGATGTACAAAGTAGTAAGTATTTGGGCTCTGCATTAGTATAAAAATTAAGATTATTGAAAATTCTGGAAAATTGATTTTGATCTTGGAAAAACAATGTTAAAATTCTTTATGAAAATTCTCTCAATTTTTATACTAATGCAGAGTCCAAATACTTACAACTTTGTAAATCTCCATGTTATTTGGGATTATGTATATTGGCCTCCAAATTCTCTTTTTTCTGTATCCCTCATTGTAAATGCTTGTTGATTAAAAGTATCAGAATAATCGGACACTTTATTGCAGAGTACAGCATTATGTCTTAAGTAGACAAAATACTAGGAGATTCAATGCAAATATTCTTTTAAAAATATAAATTGAGGAACAAGATGTCGACGGCATAGGTGAACTGGTGAGATTCTCTGAACGTGAGTTCCCAAAAAGGCTATTACTTCTCTTCCCCCATCCCCCAGCCCACCACCAATCATGCTGGTGCCAGGCCCAGGAACTTTGATCCCATGCAGGGCCAGATATTGCGGCCCCCCACCTTACTGCTGCTGTTCTATTGCATGTGTGGGAGTCTCTGGTCCCAGCCCCCTCCAGATCGCTCCCCGGCTGCATTGTCTCCAGCCCAGCATCCAGCACCAAGCCGCTGGTCACACAGGGAGGCTCTGGGTAACCGCCCCTCAGAGACACCAATCCTATTCCTGGCTGAAGTACCCTGTGGGGGCCCAACACCACTCTTGCCACTCACCACCTGCCTTTTGGAACTTTGGAGCTCTGGAACTCCGGGCCCACCCTGGCTGAGGCACTCAGCATGAGACCCCAAGCCAGGGGACCCAGACAAGCAGAAAAAAACAGATCTGCTTAAACTGCCTCCATTCTCCATTCTCCAGGCAAAGACTTCCATTGATCCGTCCACCTATCAACAAACTTTACCTCATTTCCTAAGGCCAGATATTGCAACCTCCTGCTGCTGCTATTCCACTGTGTGCGTGGGAGTTTTGGGTCACAGCCCCTTTCGGCTCTCTCCCCGGCTGCATTGTCTCCAGCCAGCACCCGGCACCAAGCCGACAGTGACACAGGGAGGCTCTGGGTGCACGCTCCTCAGAGACACCGATCCCATTCCTGGCTGAAGTACCCTGTGGGGGGCCCAGAGCCACTCTTGCCGCCCACTGCCTGCCCTTTGGAGCTTTGGAGCTCTGGAACTCTGGGCCCACCCTGGCTGAGGCACTCTGTGTGAGACCCCAAGCCGGGGGGTCCAGAGAAGTGGAGAAAAATAGATTTGCTTAAACTACCTTGCTATTCTCCAGGCAGAGACTTCCATTGCCCTGCCCCCCTATCAACAAACTTTACCTCAGTTCCTAAGGCAACAGCGCAAAACAGGGGACAAAGCCCCACCCCTACGCTGCAACGAAAAACAAAAGGGAGAGGCTGGAATTGGAGATCAGAGAAGTGACTCTAGTCTGATCGCTTATTTTGACTTATGATTTTATCATTGAAACTATTGGTTTAGATCACGTTTGGTGTTTACCTTCTGACTTACACTGTTTCTTGATTTTATTGGCCTGTCTCTGTGTAGCTATCAGTACTCTTTAGGGAATCTTTCTTACGTGTCTTTCTTCACTTCTTCCTGGCCCTGTGTCTCTTTCTCACCTGATAGTTGGTATGTATATCTGTTTTCCCTCTCACACTTCTCTCTTTCTAACTCCCTATTGACCTCCCTTCCTCCATTACATTCCTCCTTTATACGACTCCTTTTTAAATCTAGGGACCAAGACTACATACTGCTGAATAGACAGACTGTAAAGCAGAGGGAAAAGTGAACAAAGCCAGAAGACCCTCATAAGGAAGAACCAGTCATTGCAGAAGAGAAATAAAAGCAACCCCACCTTCCCTCAAAAACAGAATTGAAGAAGGGGGGGTAAAGGGGGAGAGGGAGAAAAATCTACAGAAATGAAGAGAAACCAAAGGAAGAGTAGGGTCTCTCCCAGACGCCTGGGAGAGCAGACACTGAGAAAACTGACTTTAGAATACAAACAATGAAAAGCCCCGAGAATGAAGGGTCTCAAACTGCAAATGTGGATATCAAAACAATAATGGAGAGATTAAAAAGAATTGAGGAGACACAAGAAGAAACTAGGAAGGAGCTGATATCTGAGATAACAGTAATAAAGAATACTGTGAATGAAATAAATAACAAACTGATAAGCATGGAAAGCAGAATTACCCAAGCAGAAGAAAGAATCTCAGAGCTTGAAGACCAAAACATAGAAATGACTCAAACTCTTAAAAACACAGAAAATAAGCTCAAAAAGACAGAAAAAAACCTTCAAGAGATGAGTGACTACCTCAAGAGGCCTAACCTAAGAGTAATCAAACTCCCTGAGGCAGAAAGAGAAACAGAGACCATATTGGAACAAACTTTCCATGAGATCATTCAAGAAAACTTCCCTTATCTAATCAGTGATGCAAAAATTTAAACAGAAGAGATTCAGAGAACCCCTGCAAGACAACAAATGAGAAGACCAACTCCTAGACACATAATAATTCGCCTAAATAAAGTAGGCACAAAAGAAATAATCCTAAAGGCAGCAAGAGAAAAAGGCCAGATCACCTACTATGGAAGACCAATCAGAATAGCAGCAGATTTATCTACAGAAACACTGCAGGCTAGGAGAGCTTGGAGCCCTAGCTTCAAAGTCCTAAAAGATAAACAATTTCAACCAAGAATAACCTACCCGGTCAAGCTAAGCTTCATCAGTGAGGGAGAATTAAAATCTTTCCCAGATATCCAATCCCTAAGAACTTATGCTGCCACCAAACCATCTCTACATGAAACACTTAAGAAAGTACTAAACACAGAAGAAAAGGAAAAAAGAACAACGTTCTTCACAAGAGTACAGGGAAAAGAATAAAATATAAACGAACCAACTCCAAAACCAAAAGAAAGACAAAAATAAAAAGAAAATCCAAGTGGAAGAACAACAACTCAATAAGAACTCCATGATAGGGATGAACTCTCACATTTCAATAATTAGTCTGAATGTGAATGGACTAAACGCACCATTGAAAAGACATAGAATGACAAAATGGATAAAATATCACCAGGCAACAATAACTGCCTTCAAGAGACCCATCTCACTAGAAAGGATATACACAGACTCAAAGTAAGAGGATGGGAAACAAATTTTCTGGCGAATGGAAAAAAAAAAGAAAGAAGGAGTCGTGATCCTAATTTCAGACAAAATACCATTTAAGCTATCAAAAATTTAAAAAGATACAAAGGTCCACTACATAGTGATAAAAGGTTCACTCCATCAACAAGAAATATCTATCCTAAACATATATGCACACAACAAAGGTGCGCCAACATTCATAAAGTAACTTCTAGAAAAACTAAAGAAAGACATTGACTCTAACACCATCATAACTGGGGACTTTAATACACCACTCACAACCCTAGACAGTTCATCAGGACAAAAAATTGACAAGGAGATCTGGAACCTCAATGAGATTCTGGACCAAATGGACTTAACTGATACCTACAGAACACTCCATCCAAAGACCACAGAATACACATTCTACTCATCACCACATGGAACATATTTTAAGATCGACCACACAATTGGACACAAATCAAGCATAAGCAAATTTAAAAGGACAGAAATTCTACCACGCACCTTCTCGGACCTCAGTGGAATAAAAATAACCATTGACAACAACAAGGTCCCCCCAAAACCCACAAAGACATGGAGACTAAACAGTATGATGCTAAACAACTCCTGGGTCAACGATGAAATCAAAACAGAGATCAAAAGATACCTGGAAACAAATGAAAATGAAAAAACATCTTACCAAAATCTATGGGACGCCATAAAAGCTGTAATAAGAGGGGAATTTATATCCCTACAAACACACATGAGGAAAATGGAAGGAACAGATATTCATAACCTAATAAGCCACCTAAAGAAGCTCGAAAAGCAAGATCACAAAAACCCTAATTTCAGCAAAAGAATCCAGATCACCAAAATAAAAGCCCAAATCCAGGACATAGAAGACAAAAAGATAATACAAAAAAATCAATGAAACAAAAAGCTGGTTCTTGGAAAGAATAAACAAGATCGATGGTCCCCTTGCTAGACTGACCAAGAAAAAATGAGAAAAAAAACCCAAAAAAGCACAATCAGAAACACAAAAGATGAAGTCACAACTGACCCTGAAGAAATACAAAGGATCATTAGAGACTACTACATACACTTGTATGGAAACAAACTTGAAAACCTTAAGGATATGGAGGACTTTCTGACATCACACAACCTACCTAAGTTGGAACAAGAAGAAATTGAGACCCTAATAAACCAATAACAACCAAGGAAATCGACTACGTAATAAGAAAACTTTCTCCAAAAAAAAGTCCTGGACCAGATGGCTTTCCAGCAGAATTCTACAAGACATTTAAGGACGAGCTGATACCAATCCTACTGAAGGTATTCCAGGCGATTGAAAAAGATGGAACTCTCCGGAAATCATTTTACAAAGCCAACATCACATTGATACCCAAGCCAGGGAAAGGTCCAAAAAGAAAGAGAACTACAGGCCAATATCTTTGATGAACATAGATGCTAAAATTCTCAACAAGATCCTAGCAAAACTGATTCAGCAATACATCTCAAAAATCATCCATCATGACCAAGTAGGCTTCATTCCTGGGATGCAAGGCTGGTTCAACATTCGTAAAACCATAAATGTAATTAAATATGTCAACTGATGTCAAAACAAAAACCACATAATTATATCATTAGATGCAGAAAAGCTTTTGATAAAATCCAGCACCCCTTCTTGATAAAAAACCTTGAACATCTAGGCATACGGGGAGCATACCTCAAAATAGTAAAAACCATCTACGAGAAACCCACAGTGAGCATACTCCTAAATGGACAAAAATTGGAAACATTTCCCCTGAAAACTGGAACAAGACAAGGATGCCCACTGTCACCCCTCCTGTTCAACATAGTATTGGAATCCTAGCTTGAGCAATCAGAGAAGAGGAGGCAATCAGGTGTATCCAAATAGGAAAAGAGGAAGTCAAGTTATCCCTCTTTGCAGATGATATGATTGTGTACCTTGAAAACCCAAGAGAATCTGTCAAAAAACTCTTTACACTGATAAAGGCCTTTGGCAAAGTCTCAGGATACGAAATAAATGTACAAAAGACAATCGCATTTCTCTACATGAATAATAAACAAACAGAAACCCAAATAAAAAACACAATTCCATTCACAATAGCCACAAAATAAATGAAATACCTTGGCATCTTCCTAACCAGAGACATGAAAGACCTTTACAAGGAAAACTAAAAACACTGATAAAAGAAATAAAAGTTGACACAAACAAGTGGAAAAATATCCCATGCTCATGGATCGGAAGAATCAACATTGTGAAGATGTCCATCTCACCTAATGCAATCTACAAATTCAATGCAATACCCACCAAATTACCAGCAACATTCTTCTCAGACCTAGAAAAAACAACACAGGAATTCATATGGAAACACAAACGTCCAAGAATAGCCAGAAAAATCCTCAGCAAAAAAAACCAAAGCAGGTGGTATCACATTACCAGCCTTCAAACTTTACTATAAAGCTACAATCATCAAAACAGCTTGGTATTGCTATAGGAACAGGAATATAGATCAATGGAATAGAATTGAGATTCCAGAAGCAAAACCTCAATTTCTCAACCAACTCATCTTCGACAAAGCCTCCACCACCTACCACTCGGGAGAGGAGAACCTATTTAGTAAATGGTGCTAGGAAAACTGGCTGACCACATGCAGAAGATTGAAACAGGACCCCTATCAATCCCCATGCACAAAGGTTAACTTCAAATGGATCATAGACCTAAATGTAAAACCTCAAACCATAAGAATCTTAGAAAATGAAGGAAATTCCCTCATGGAAATCGGAACTGGCATCCAATTCCTGAACAAAACCTGAAACCCACAGCTCATAAGAGAGAAGATAGACAAGTGGGACCTTATTAAACTGACAAGCTTATGCAAAGCCAAAGAAACCATGAAGAGAGCAGGGAGACATCCGACAGACTGAGAAAAAGTGTTTGCAAACACCAGATCTGACAAAGGCTTAACATCCTGGCTCTACAAGGAACTAAAATGTGCTGAAAAGAAAAAAACAAACAACCCCATTATAAAATGGGCAAAAGATATGAACACACACTTCACAAAGGATGACATCCGAGCAGTCAACAAACACATGAAGAAATGTTCAACCTGACCAATTATCCAGGAGATATAAATCAAAACCGCACTGAGATACCACCTGACCCGAGTCAGAATGGCAATTATCAACAAGTCAAAAAATAACAGCTGCTGGAGAGGGCGTGGCAAAAAGGGAACACTTCTACACTGTTGGTGGGAGTGTAAACTAGTGCAACCTCTGTGGAAAGCAGTGTGGCAATTCCTAAAAGCTCTAAATACCAACCTCCCATATGACCCCGTAATCCCCCTAGTGGGAATATATCCTGAAGAACACAAATCACTTTATTAAAAAGATACCTGCACACGCCTGTTTATCGCAGCGTTGTTCACAATAGCAAGAACCTGGAAACAACCATGCTGCCCGTCAAAAGAGGACTGGATTAAAACAATGTGGTACATATACACGATGGAATACTAGGCAGCCATAAAAAAGAACAACATCATGAATTTCATGGCAACCTGGATGGAAATAGAGTCTATAATACTGAGTGATTTCTCACAGAAACAAAGATCCGAGTATTACATATTCTCACTCATATAATGGACCTTAAACATCCAATGCAATACTATACGAAAATGACTGACAGTACTGGGAAACTATGGTGGGGAGAGGGAGAAGGGATTAACAGTAGCAAATATCTGTCTGGGAATGGGGAAACACCCCATATCAACAGGGTGCCTGAATGAAACTCAATTGTATACCTAACCCTTGACTGTGCCCACAACTTCATAATAAAAAATTAAAAAAAATTAAAAAAAAACTTCTGCAAAACAAAAGAAACAATCAGAAGAGTAGGGATACAGCCATCAGAATAGGGAACACGATTCTCCAACTATATATTTGTAAAAAGGCATAACATCTAGGATCTACAATAAACTCTAACACTCCGAAAAATCAGAAAAACTTTCCCTTAGAAAAGCGTGCAAAATACGTGATTGGACACTTTTCATAAAAAGAGATACGGGCAGCCAGCAAACACATGAAAATTGCTCAGCTTCACTCATAATAAAAGAAATGCAAATGAAACCACTCTGAAATCCTGCATACCCCCTGTAAGACTGGCCACCATTAATAAAACAAACAATAACAGATGCAGGTAAGGATTTGGGAAGAAATAAATGCTTCTACACTGCATGTGAACTGAAAAGTAGAGCAGTATCTTTGGAAAACGGTGTGGTGGATTGTAAAGGGACAAGATATTGACCTACCATGTGACTCAGTAATTGCCCTGTTGAGAATATACCTGGATGAACTCAAATCATTTTACCGAACAGATACCTGCACCAGTATGTTTTTTGCAGCTCTAATAACAACTGCCAAAAACATGTTTCGAACCATGTTGCCCATAAAAGCTGGAAAGGATAAAATAAATGTGGAATATACTCAGTAGATTATTATGTAGCCATAAAAACAACAGATAGAAGAATTTTGCAGAACGATTGACGGATATGAGGTAGGCCATTTTCAGTGATTTATCACAGAAACAAAGAACAGAGTTCCATATGTTCCTACTCATGAACTGAACTTGATCACTCATAGTGCTGTAAGGAAGTGATTGGCACAGTGGAAAACTGTTTAGGGAGAGGGGTGAGATTGGCAGTGGTGGGATACTGCTAAGGAAAAGAGGGGCATACTTCATCAACCAGGGACCACGCATAATTAACGTTTGTATATCTAACTCTGAATTGTACCCTACATTTAAAAAAATTAAAATAAATAAATAAATAAATAAATGAAAGCTGTAAAACATGCAACTGACTTTTTTTGTTTATTCTGTTTTATATTTTTTAACTTTAAAAATGTTTACAATTCAGGGTTGGGCCTAGAAATGTTCTTTATGCAGGGATTGATTTTTTAAGAATTGTATTATACTCTAATGATAACTTCTTTTCCCTTTAATACGTTGGAATACATGGTATAAATCTGCCTTCAAAACTGACAACTGCAGTGTGTCTCACATAAATTCTGAATGTTTTATTCTGCCTAAATTGAAACTTGTTAAGGTTCCAGGCCTATATCATTCTTAGAAAACTGAACCTTGAGATTTAGTGTACCTAAGTGCTGTTCAGATGGCAGAATGCATAATCAATCTTAAAAATTTTAGAAAACAATACAGTATCGTGATTTAAAATAGCTTTTTTCATTATTACAATTTGTGTACATTTTCTTGGTGCACTCTGTATTTTCTGCTTGTTAATTTTGATTAAATATTACAGATGTGCAATCCTTAGAGAAAATGTTCCCTTATATATTTGAAGGAAATATAAAATCACATTTCATTTGTTTTAACCCAATTTATATTTTTAAAAGAATATTTCCATTGAACACCCGAGTATTTTCTCTACCTAAGACATAATGCTGTAGTCTGCAACAAATTGCTCGATTATTCTGACACTTTTAATCACCAAGTATTTACAATGAGACACAGAAAAAAGAGAATTTGGAGGCCAATATATATTATCCAAAATAACATGGAGATGTGCAAAGTAGTAAGTATTTGGCTCTGCATTAGTATAAAAATTTAGATAATTGAAAATTCTGGAAAAGTGATTATGATCTTAGCAAAAGCAATGTTCAAATCCTGTAGGAAAAACTGCTCAAAGCCTGTTACACAATACTCAAAACATCCAAAAGCTACTAAACAAAGAAAGTTCTAAAATGTTATTTGGTTGAGCTACATGGAAGCCTCAACAGTACTCTGTGACCATAATAATAAAACACTACCTCTTGGGTAACCCCCATAGGACTTCTTCCAATTTGGGAGTTTCTCTGTCTTCTCAATAAACACTGCTCAAAAAAAAAAAAAAAAGACTGCCTCGTTTAGAGGATTCTTGATTGATCAATTATCCCTGGAGAAATGTTTGGATAGGTGTGAACACATGGTTATCTTCACTTCTTGGGAATGAAATCCACCATGTCTACCGTATTTGGCAGAACACTGTGCACAAGTGCTTGAAGGCTAAGGATTGTTCAGGAGTCAAGATCCCTCCCATTATGATGTCAAAGTTCTGAGGCTGATGTCATCAATGACAATTTGACATGCTTGTTTCTGTGACTTTGCTAACCTTTTTTAATGCAAAAAATTAGCCTTTTAGTCAATCTACAGATTCAATGAAATAACCATTAAGTTAACATCATTCTTCTCAGACCTGGAAATTGCAATACAAAATTCATAAGAAACCATAAACAATCTCGAATAGGCAAAATAATCTTATCAAAATAAACAAAGCAGTAGCTATCGCAGTTCCACACTACAAACTTTACTATATGTTTGCAGTAATCAACACAGCCTAGTATTGGTACAGGAATAGGTCCATAGGCCAATGGATCAGCACAGAGAATGAAATCCTCAAAATCTAAACCAAATCATCTTTGTAAAAACCTCCAAGACACACTCGTTAATGGAAAACATATTCAGTAAATGGTGCTGGGAAAAGACTGACAACATGCACAAGATTGAAACAGGACCCATATCTATCACCATACAGATTAACTCTAAATGGATCATAGACCTAAACGTAAAACACCAAATTATAATAATCTTACAAAACGCAAGAGACACCATTAGGGACACTGGAACCGAAAACTAATTCCTCTTCAGAGCCCTAAATACCCATGCCTTAAGGAGTAAGTTAGATAAGTGAGACCTCATCAAATTAATATACTTCTGCAAAACAAAAGAAACCATCAGACAAAATTTCCCTTTGAAAAGTGTGCAAAATACGTGATTGGACACTTTTCATAAGAAGAGATACGGGCAGCGAGCAAACACATGAAAATTGCTCAGCCTCACTCATCATCAAAGAAATGCAAATGAATCCACTTTGAAATACCACATACCCCCTGTAAGAGTGGCCATCATTGAAAAAACAAACAATAATCGAGTCTGGTAAGGATTTGGGAAAATATAAATACTTCTATACTGCAAGTGGCCTAAAAAAGTAGAGCAATGTGTTTGAAAAAGTATGTGGTGGTTTCTAAAGGACAAGATATTGACCTACCATGTGACTCACTAATTCCCCTGTAGAAAATATACCCGGAGGAACTCAAGTCATCTTTCTGAAAATATACCTGCACACATATGTTTCTTGCAGCTCTCATCACAATTGAAAAAAACATGGTACCAACACTGTTTCCCATCAAACAGGAATGGATAAAAGAAATGTGGTATATAGACTGCGGGATATTATGCAGCCATAAAAAAGGACACATAAAAAGTTTATTGCAGAACGTTTAATGGATATGTTGTAGGTCATTTTCAGTGATTTATCACAGAATCAAAGTACAGAGTTCCATATGTTCTCACTCATGAACTGAACTTGATCACTTATAGTGCTGTACGAAAGTGATTGTCAGTCATGGAAAACTGTTTAGGGGGAGGAGTGAGATTGGCAGTGGAGGCATACTGCTAAGGAAGTGAACGGCATACCTCATCAACCAGGGACACTGCATAATCAATGCACGTATATCTAACTCTGAATTTAACCCCACATTTTTAAAATAGTTAAAATAGCTAATTAAATAAATAAAGGAAAGCTGTAATACATGCAATTGAGTTTATTTGTTTATTCTATTTTTATTTTTTTACTTTCAAAATTGTTACAATTCAGCGTTGTGCCTAGAAATGTTCATTATGCTGGGATTGATTTTTAAGAAGTGTATAATACTCCAAAGACAATTCCTTTTTCTTTTAATATGTTAGAATACATCGTATAATTCTGCCTTCAAAATTGACAACTACATTGTTTCTCACATATATTCTGAATGTTTTATTCTGCCTAAATTGCAACTTGTTGAGATTCCAGATCAATATCATTCTTAGATAACTGAACTTTGAGATTCAGTGTACCTAAGTGCTATTCAGAAGGCAGAATGCATAATAAATCTTGAAAATTTTAGAAAACAAAACAGTAACTTAATTTAATACAGCTTTTTCCATTTTGAAAATTTGTGTACATTTTCTTGGTGTCCTCTGTATTTTCTGCTTGTTAATTTTGATTAAATGTTACAGATGTGCAATCCTTAGAGAAAAGTTTTCCTTATATATTTGAAGGAAATATAAAATCACATTCCCTTTATATTTTAACCCAATTTATATTGTTAAAAGAGTAGTTCTATTGAATCCCCTTGTACTTTCTCTACCTAAGACATAGTGCTGTACTGTGCAACAAATTATCCAATTAATCTGATACTTTTAATCACCAAGCATTTAAAATCAGGCACACAGAAAAACCAGAATATGGGGTCCAATATACATGAACCAAAATAACATGGATATTTACAAAGTAGTACGTATTTGTGCTCCTCATTAGTATAAAAATTTAGATAATTGAAACTTCTGGATAATTGACGATGATCTTAGCTAAAGCGATGTTCAAATCCTGTTAAGAAAACGACTCAAAGACTGTTACATAATACTGAAAACATCCAAAAGTTTCTAAACTAAAGAAAGTTCTAAAATAATATGTGATTGTGCTATAACCAAGCTCCAACAGGATTCGGTAACCATAATAATAAAAGAATACCTCATGGGCAACACTCTCAGGTCCCCGCCCAGTTTGGGAGTTTCTCTGTCCTCTCAATAAATACTGCATTACAAAAAAAAAAAAGACTACCTCGTTTAGTGGATTGTTGAATGGTCACTTACCCTGAACAAGTTTTTGGATAGATGTGAACACATGGTTTTCCTCACTTATTGGGAATGAAATCCACCATGTCAGCGGCATTTGTCAGAGCACTGTACACAAGCCCTTGAAGCCTAAGGATTGCTCAGTAGTCAAGTCCCCTCCAATTATGATGTCAAAGTTCTGAGGCTGATGTCATAAATGACAATTTGACATACTTTTTTCCCTGACTTTGTTTGCATCTTTAATGTAAAAATAAGCCTTTTAGGCAATCTACAGATTCAATGAAATAACCATTAAGTTAACATCGTTCTTCTCAGACCTGGAAATTACAATAAAGAATTCATATGAACCAGGCTTGGTGTCTCAGTCTGTAATCCCACACCTTTGGGAGGCTGAATTGAATGGATTACCTGAGCCCGCGACTCTGAGACCCGGCCGGGCAGCAAGACCTCATCTCTACAATAAATCAAAAATCGGCTGGGCATGGTATCGCATGCCTGTAAATCAGGCTAATTGGAAGGCTGAGGCAGAAGGATCACCATAGCCCAGCAGGTCAAGGCTGCGGTGGCTAGGAGTGGCCGCTGCACTCCTGTCTGGGGAACAGAGTGAGACTCCAACAAAAAAAAAAAAAAAAGAATTTATATGAAAACATAAAAAATCAAGAATAGCCAAAAGAATCTAATCAAAAGAAACAAAGCAGGAGCTATCACTGTTCCAGACTTCAAACTTTCCTATTTGTTTACAATAATCAACAAAGCCTTGTATTGGTACAAGAATAGGTCCATTGGCCAATGTATCAGAACAGAGAATGAAATCCTCAAATTCTCAACCAACTCATCTTTGAGAAAACCTCCAAGATCCACTTGGTAATGGGGTACATATTCAGTAAATGGTGCTGTGAAAAGGTTGACAACATGCACGTAGTTTAAACAGGACCCCTAAATATCAACATACATATTAACTCTAAATGGATCAAAGACCTAAAATTAAAACACGAAATTATAATAATCTTAGAAAACACAGGAGACACCATTATGGAAACTAGAACTGGAAACTAATTCCTCTTCAGAACCCTAAATACTCATGCCGTAAGAAGTAAGTTAGACTAGTGGGATCTCATCTAATTAATATATTTCTGCAAAACAAAAGAAACCATCAGAAGAGCAGGGATACAGCCAACAGAATGGGAAAAACGATTCTCCAACAATATATCTGAAAAAGCATAACATCTGGTATCTACAAGAAACTCAAACACTCAGAAAATCAGACAAATATTCCCTTTGAAAAGTGTGCAGAATACGTGATTGGACACTTTTCATAAAAGGAGATACTGGCAGCCAGCAGACACATGAAAATTGCTCAGCCTCACTCATCATCAAAGAAATGCAAATGAGACCACATAGAAAAACCACACACCCATTGTATGACTGGTCATCATTAATAAAACAAGCAATAACAGAGGCTGGTAATGATTTGGGAAAAAATAAATGCTTCTACACTGCATGTGGACTGAAAAGTAGAGCAACATCTTTGGAAAAGAGTGTGGTGGTTTCTAAAGGGACAAGATATTGACCTACCATGTG
Organism: Cephalopachus bancanus; assembly: GCA_027257055.1. NCBI lineage: Eukaryota > Metazoa > Chordata > Mammalia > Primates > Tarsiidae > Cephalopachus > Cephalopachus bancanus. The sequence goes on along the minus strand of JAPVLO010000954.1, from coordinate 194,870 downwards.
ACTCAGTAATTCCACTGTAGAGAATATACCTGGAGGAACTCAAATCATTTTACCAAAAAGACACCTGCACAAGTATGTTTCTTGCAGCTCCATTCACAATTGCAAAAAACATGGTACCAACCATGTTGCCCATCAAAGCTGGAATGGATAAAATAAATGTGGTATATACACAGTGGAATATTATGCACCCATAAATAAGGAGAGATGTAAGTATTTTGCAGAACGTTTGATGTTTATGAGGTAGGTCATTTTCAGTGATTTATTGTTGGGAACCGGCCATGGAGGACCACTGAGCATTAGGGATCAGGAAGGGCCATTGACCCCGAGACCACTAGGATGGGTTCGGGAGCTATTGACCCCATTTCTTACCCCTTTCTACTCAGTACTAACCAGATTAAGCTCCTATAAGGTCAAACATAAAAACTCTGAGACCGAGATGAACACAAGCTCACTTTAGAAGCTCATTGCTCCCATTATTCCACAAACTGCAGTTTCAGCATTCACACAACTTGCACTTCAAACTTGGGTCACATCTAAGAGCCTTGGTATTGGTCACAGGCTTCTGGTTTGTGATCTCAGGATTCACTGAAGTTGAATAAGGTGTAAATTGTGTAGAATAGAGTTTTAGAAGACAGTCATTCTATTGAAAGACTGCGGCTGGATTACTTGCAGGTAGCCCACTGTGAACTTTGGACTGGGCCACATTCCAAACATTCTGGGATGGGCCACTTTCATTTCTAAAGTAAATACTTAAGCTTCTATAGAATTGTTTAACTTGGCATGAATCAATCAGCTTAGGATGTAAAGGGTTTATAGAATATGTCAGTCACGGATTAGGTTATCCTTTGTTATGGGATTTTAAGATTATCATATGAAAAGTTTAAAGGCAATCATTGATTAAGTTTTCATGGATTAAGTTTTCTGGTGGATGGGGGACACCCCTCCCACATCTGACTTTGTGTATAAAAGGCCCGTTGTAATTCCCAATGGCACACACATGGCTTCTGCACTAGACTGGAGTCCAGTGTTTTTTTCTCTCTCTCTCTCTCTCTCTCTCTCTCTCTCTCTCTCTCTCTCTCTTCTTCCCATTCGCCGACGCCATCTCCACCTTTGGGATACCCTGAAACTGGCTGGAGCTGGTCTCCAGCAATTTATCACAGAAACAAAGAACAGAGTTCCATATGTTCTCACTCATGAGCTGAACTGGATCACTTATAGTGCTATAAGAAAGTGATTTGCATTCGTGGAATACTGTTTAGGGAGAGGGGTGAGATTGGCAGTGGAGGGATACTGCTAAGGAAGTGAGGGGCATACCTCATCAACCATGGACCCTGCATAATCAATGTTTGTATACCTAATTCTGAATTGTAACCCGCATTTTTAAAAAAATTAAAATAAATAAATAAATGAATAAACAAATAAATAAATGAAAGCTGAAAAACATGCAACTGACTTTAATTGTTTATTCTATTTTTTTTACTATAAAAATGTTTACAATTCAGGGTTGGGCCTAGAAATGTTCATTACGTAGGGATTGATATTTTAAGAAGTGTATAATACTCCAATGATAACTCCATTTCCTTTTAGTACGTTAGAATACATGGTATAATTCTGGCTTCATAATTGACAACTACAGTGTTTCTCACATAAATTCTGAATGTTTCATTCTGCCTAAATTGAAACTTGTTGAGATTCGAGATCTATATGATTCTTAGATAACTGAACCTTGAGATTCAGTGAAACTAACTGCTATTCAGAAGGCAGAATGCATAATAAATCTTCAAAATTTTAGAAAATAAAACAGTATCGTAATTTAATACAGCTTTTTCCTATTCTGAAAATTTGTGTACATTTACTTGGTGCACTTTGTATTTTCTGCTTGTTAATTTTGATTAAATGTTACAGATGTGCAATACTTAGGGAAATGTTTCCCTTATGTATTTGAAGGAAATATAAAATCTCATTCCATTTATATTTTAGCACAATTTATATATTTAAAAGTGTATTTCCAGTGAATCCCGTAGTATTTTCTGTACCTAAGACATAATGCTGTACTCTGCAACAAAGTATCCAATTAATCTGATATTTTTAATCACCAAGCATTTAAAATCAGGCACACACAAAAAAACAGAATTTGGGGCCAAATGTACATAAACCAAAATAACATGGAGATTTAAACAGTAGTAAGTATTTGGGCTCCTCATTAGGAAAAAATTTAGATAATTGAAAATTCTGGAAAATTGACGATGATCTTAGCTAAAGCGATGGTCAAATCATGTTAAAAAAATGGCTTAAAGGCTGACACATAATACTAAAATCATCCAAAGGTTTCTATACAAAAGAAAGTGCTAAAATAGTATGCAGCTGTGCTATAACCAAGCTTCAACAGGATTCAGTGACCATAATAATAAAACACTAACTCGTGGGCAACCCCCTCAAGTCCCTTCCCAGTGTGAGAATTTCTCTGTCCTATCAATAAATACTGCTTAAAAAAAAATAGTCTACCTCGTTAAGTGGATTCTTGAATGGTCACATGTCCCAGAGAAGTTGATGGGGGGGGACACATGGTTTTCTTCATTTCTTGGGATTGAAATCCAGCATGTCTACCGCATTTGGCAGAGCAGTGTACACAAGCTCTTGAAGCCTAAGGATTGCTCAGTAGTCAAGGTCCCTCCAATTATGATGTCAAAGTTCTGAGGCTTATGTCATAATTGACAATTTGACATGCTTGCTTTCCTGACATTGCTTACCTCTTTAATGTAAAGATTAGCCATTTAGGCAATATACAGATTTAATGAAATAACCATTAAGGTATCATCATTCTTCTCAGACCTGGAAATTACAATAAAGAATACATATGAGGCAGGCTCGGTGGCTCAGCCTGTAATCCCACTCCTTTGGTAGGCTGAGGTGAGTGGATTGCCAGAGTCTGTGGGTCCAAGACCGGGCTGGGCTGTGAGACCCCATCTCTACAATAAATCAAAAAATCAGCTGGCGTGGAAGGGCATGTCTGTAAATCAGGCTACTTGGAAGGTTGAGGCGGAAGGATCGATGGAGCCCAGCAGGTCGAGGTTGAGGTGACTGGGAGCGGCCACTGTACTGCAGTCTGGGTGACAGAGTGATAAACCAACTCAAAAAAAAAATTCATATGAAACCATAAACAATCAAGAATAGACAAAAGAATCTTATCAAAAGAAAAAAAGCAGGAGCTATCACTGTTTCAGACTTCAAACTTTACTATATGTTTACAGTAATCAAATCAGCCAGGTATTGGTACAAAAATAGGTCCATAGGCCAATGGATCAGGACACAGAATGAAATCCTGAAATTCTCAACTAACTCATCTTTGAAAAAACCTCCAAGTTCCACTGGGTAATGGAGAACATATTCAGTATACGGTGCTGGGAAAACGCTGAACACATGCACAAGGTTGAAACAGGACCCCTAATTCACCATACACATTAACTCTGAATGAATCAAAGTCCTAAACTTAAAACACCAAATTATAATAATCTTAGAAAACACAGGAGACACCATTATGGAAACTGGAACCGGAAACTAATTCCCTTTGAGAACCCTAAATACACATGCCGTGAGAAGTAAGTTAGACTAGTGAAATCTCATCAAATTTATATACTTCTGCAAAACAAAAGAAACCATCAGAAAAGCAGGGATATAACCAACAGATTGGGAAAAACTATTCTCCATATATATATCTGTAAAAAAGCATAACATCTAGTATCTACAAGAAACTAAAACACTCAGAAAAATCAGACAAATATTCCCTTTGAAAAGTGTGCAAAATAGTCATTGGACACTTTTCATAAGAAGAGATACGGGCAGCCAGCAGACACATGAAAACTGCTCAGCCTCATTGATGATCAAAGAAATGCAAATGAGACCACTTTGAAATACCACATAATCCCTGCAAGACTGGCCATCATTATTAAAAAAAACAATAATAGAGGCGGGTAATGATTTGGGAAAAAATAAATGCTTCTACACTGCATGTGGACTGAAAAGTAGAGTAACATCTTTGGGAAAGAGTGTGGTGGTTTCTAAAGGGACAAGATATTGACCTACCACGTGACTCAGTAATTACACTGTAGAGAATATACCTGGAGGAACCCAAATCATTTGACTGAAAAGATACCTGCACACGTATGTTTCTAGCAGCTTTAATCACAATTGCAAAAAACATGGTACCAACCATGTTGCCAATCAAAGCAGGATTGGATAAAATAAATGTGGTATATACACAGTGGAATATTATGCAGCCATAAAAAAGGACAGATAGAAGGATTTTGCAGAACGTTTGATGGATATGAGGTAGGTCATTTTCAGTGATTTATCACAGAAACAAAGAACAGAGTTCCATATGTTCTCACGCATGAGCTGAACTTGATCACTTATAGTGCTGTAAGAAAGTGATTGGCAGTAGTAGAAAACTGCTTAAGGAGAGGGGTGAGATTGGCAGTGGAGGGATACTGCTAAGAAAGGGAGGGGCATACCTCATCAACCAAGGACCCTGCATAATCAACGTTTGTATATCTAACTCTGAATTGTACCCCACATTTTAAAAAATTAAAATAAATAATTAAGTAAATAAATAAATGAAAGCTGTAAAACATGCAACTGACTTTATTTGTTTATTCTATTTTTTATTTTCATTTACTTTAAAAATGGTTACAATTCATGGTTGGGCCTAGAAAATTTCATTATGCAGGGATTGATTTTTTAAGAATTGTATAATACTCCAATGATAACTCCTTTTCCTTTTAATACATTGGAATACATGGTATAATTCGGCCTTCAAAACTGACAACTACAGTGTTTCTCACATTAATTCTGAATATTTTATACGGACTAAATTGAAACTTGTTCAGATTCCAGATCTATATCATTCTTAGAAAACTGAACCTTGAGATTCAGTGTATCTCATTGCTACTCAGAAGGCAGAATGCATAATAAATCTTAAACATTGTAGAAAATTAACAGTATCGTAATTTAATACAAGTTTTTCAATTCTGAAAATGTGCATACATTTTCTTGGTGCACTCTGTACTTTCTGCTTCTTAATTTTGTTTAAATTTTACAGATGTGCTTAGAGAAAATTTCCCTTAAATACTTGAAGGAAATATAAAATCACATTCCCTTTATATTTTAACCCAATTTTTGTTTTTAAAAGAGTATTTCCATTGAACCCCTAGTATTTTCACTACCTAAGACAAAATGCAGTACTCTGCAACCCAGTATCCGATTAATCTGATACTTTTAAAAACCAAGCATTTGCAATGAGGCACACAGAAAAAAGAGAATTTGGGTCCCAAAATATATAAACTAAAATAACATGGAGATTTACAAAATAGTAAATATTTGGCCTCTGCCTATGTATAAAAATTTAGATAATTGAAAATTCTGGAACATTGATTACGATCTTAGAAAAGGCAATGTTCAAATCCTGTATGAAAAACTGCTAAAAGGCGGTTACACAATACTAAAAGCATCAAAAAATTTCTAAACTAAAGAAAATACTAAAATATTATTTGGTTGTGCTATAACAAAGCCTCAACAGGACTCCGTGAGCATAATAATAAAAGACTACCTCTTGGGCAACCCCTTAAGGTCCCCTCCCAGTTTCAGAATTTCTTGGTCTTCTCAATAAACACTGTTATAAAAACAAACAAACAAACAAAAACACTACCTCGTTTAGAGGATTCTAAATGGACACTTATTCTTGGAGAAATTTTTGGCTAGGTGTGAACACATGGTTCTCTTCACTTCTTGGGAATGATATCCACCATGTATACTGCATTTGGCAGAGCACTCTACACAAGTGATTGAAGCCTAAGGATTGCTCAATAGTCAAGCTCCCTCCCATTATGATGTCAAAGTTCTGAGGCTAATGTTGTCAATAACAATTTGACATGCTTGTTTCCCTGACTTTACTTACCTCTTTTAATGTAAAAATTAGCCTTTTAGTCAATCTGCAGATTCAATGAAACAACCATTAAGTTAGCATTCTTCTCAGACATGGAAATTACAATAAAGAATTCATGTGAAACCATAAACAATCATTCATAGCCAAAAGAATCTTATCAAAAGAAATAAAGCAGGAGCTATCACAGATCCAGACTTCAAATTTTTTATATGTGTTCAGTAATCAACACAGCCTGGTATTGGTACAGAATAGGTCCCTAGACCAATGGATCAGGACAGAGAATGAAATCATCAAATCCTCAACCAACTCATTTTTGAAAAAATTTCCAAGACCCAATGGGCAATGGAGAACACATTCAGTAAATGGTGCTGGGAAAACGCTGACAACATGCACAAGATTGAAACAGGACCACTATCTATCAACATACACATTACCTCTAAATGGATCAAAGACCTAAACGTATAATGACATATTATAATAATCTTAGAAAACGCAGGAGACACCATTAGGGAAACTGTAATCAGAAACTAATTCCTCTTCAGGGACCAAAATACCCATGCCTTAAGAAGTAAGTAAGAAGAATGTTGTTGGTAATTTAATGGGTATTGCATTGAATTTGTAGATTGCCTTAGGTAAGATGGACATCTTCACAATGTTGATTCTTCCAATCCATGAGTGACAAAGCCCCCACACCTACCACTGGGGAGAGGAGAACCTATTCAGTAAATGGTGCTGGGAAAACTGACTGACCACATGCAGAAGATTGAAACAGGACCCCTATCTATCCCCACGCACAAAGGTTAATTCCAAATTGATCAGAGACCTAAATGCAAAACATCAAACCATAAGAACCTTAGAAAAGGAAGGAAATACCCTCATGGAAATCAGAACTGGCATCCAATTCCTGTACAAAACCCGAAACCCACAGATCATAAGAGAGAAGATAGACAAGTGGGACCTTATTAAACTGACAAGCTTCTGCAAAGCCAAAAAAACCATGAAGAGAGCAGGGAGACAGCCTACAGACTGGGAAAAAGCATTTGTCAACTCTAGGTCTGACAAAGGCTTAACATCCTGGATCTACAAGGAACTGAAACGTACTGAAAAGAAGAAAACAAACAACCCCATTATAAAATGGGCAAAAGATATGAACAGACACTTCACAAAAGAAGACATCCAAGCAGCCAACAAACACATGAAGAAATGCTCAACCTCACTAATCATCAGGGAGATGCAAATCAAAACCACACTGAGATACCACCGAACTCCAGTCAGAATGGCAATTATCAACAACACAAAAAATAACAGCTGCTGGTCAGGGTGTGGTGAAAAGGGAACACTTCTACACTGTTGGTGGGAGTGTAAACTAGTGCAACCTCTGTGGAAATCATTGTGGCGATTCCTAAAAGCTCTAAAAATTGACCTTCCATATGATCCCGCATTCCCCCTACTGGGAATATACCCTGAAGAACTCAAATCACTCTATCAAAAAGATACCTGCACACGTATGTTTATCGCAGCGCTGTTCACAATAGCAAGAACCTGGAAACAACCATTCTGCCCGTCAAAAGAGGACTGGATTAAAAAAATGTGGTACATATACACGATGGAATACTACGCAGCCATAAAAAAGAACAAAATCATGAACTTCGCAGCAACCAGGACAGAACTAGAGTATATAATACTGAGTGACCTCTCACAGAAACAAAGATCCGAGTATCACATGTTCTCACTCATATAATGGACCTTGAACATCCAATGTAATACTATAAGAAAATGACTGACGGAACAGGAAAACTATGCGGGGGGGAAGTGGATGGGATTAACAGTAGCAAATATCTGTCTGGGAATGGGAAAACATCTCTTATCAACAGGGTGCCTGAATGAAACCTAATTGTACACCTAACCCTTAACTGTACCCCACAAAACCATAATAAAAAATATTGATTAATAAAAAAAGAAGTGAGACAAGTGGAATCTCATCAAATTAATATACTTCTGCAAAACAAAAGAAACTGTCAGAAGTGCAGAAATAAGGTCAACAGAATGGCAAAAACGATTCTACACTATGTATCTGTAAAGAGTCATTACATCTAGGATCTACAAGAAATTCAAAGACTCAGAAAATTCTGGCAAACATTCCCTTAGAAAACTGTGCAAATACGTGAGGGAACACTTTTCATAAGAAGAGATACGGGCAGCCAGGAGACACATGAAAATTGCTCAGCCAAACTCATCATCAAAGAAATGCAAATGAAACCAATTTGAAATACCACATATCCCTTGCAAGACTGGCCATCATTAATAAAACAAACCATACAGATGCAGGTCAGGATTTTGAAAGAAAAAATGCATCTACGCTGCATGTGGACTGAAAAGTAGAGCAACATCTTTGGAAAACAGGGTGGTTGTTTGAAAAGTGACAAGATATTGATGTACCATGTGACCTAGAATTTCCCCTGTAGAAAATATACCTGGAGGAACTCAAATTATTTTACCAAAAAGATACCAGCATCCGTATTTTTTTTGCAGCTCTAATCACAAATGCAATAAAGCATGGTACCAACCATTTTGCCCATCAAAGCAGGAAAGGATAAAATAAACGTGTTATATACACAGTGGAATATTATGCAGCCATAAAAAAGGAGAGATAGAAGGAATTTGCAGAACATATGATGGACATGAGGTAGGTCATTTTCAGTGATTTATCACAGAATCAAAGAACAGAGTTCTGTATGTTATCACTCATGAGCTGAACTGGATCACTTATACTGCTATAAGAAAGTAATTGGCAGGAATCGAAAACTCCTAAGGGGAAGATGTGAGATTGGCAGTGGAGGCATACTGCAAAGGAAGGGAGGGGCATACCTCAGCAAGAAGGGACACTGCATAATCAATGTTTGTGTATCTATCTCTGAATTGTACTCCACATTATTTAAAATAATTAAATAAATAATTAAATGAAAGCCGTAAAACATGCAACTAACTTTATTTGTTTACTCTATTTTTTACTTTAAAAATGCTACAATTCAGGGTTGTGTCTAGAAATGTTCATTATGCAGGGATGAATTTTTTAAGAAATGTATAATACTCCAATGATAACTCCTTTTCCTCTTAATATGTTAGAATACATGGTATAATTCTGCCTTCAAAATTGACAACTACAGTGCTTCTCACAAAAATTCTGAATGTGTTACTCTGCCAAAATTGAAACTTGTTGAGATTCCAGATCTATATCATTTTTAGAAAATTGAACATTGAGATTCAGGGTACCTAGGATTTATTCAAAAGTCAGAATACATAATAAATCTTAAAAATTTTAGAAAATAAAACATTATCGTAACTTAATAGAGCTTATTCCATTCTTAAAATTTGTGTACGTTTTCTTGATGCACTCTGTATTTTCTGCTTGTTAATTTTGATTAAATGTTACAGATGTGCAATCCTTAGAGAAAAGCTTCCCTAATATATTTGAAGGAAATATAAAATCACATTCCCTTTATATATTAACCCAATTTATATTTTTAACAGAGTATTTCCATCGAATCCCCTAGTATTTTTTCTACTTAAGACATAATGCTGTAATCTGCAACAAACTATCCGATTAATCGGATACTTTTAATCACCAAGCATTTACAATGAGTCACACAGAAAAGGAGAATATGGGGCCCAATATATATAAACCAAAATAACAAGGAGATTTACAAAGTAATATTTTTTGGGGCTCTGCATTAGTATAAAAATTTATATAATTGATAATTCTGGAAAATTGATTGTGATCTTAGCAAAAGCAATGTTCAAATCCTGTAGGAAAAACTGCTAAAAAGCTGTTACACAATACTATAAACATCCAAAACTGTCTAAACTAAAGAAATTGCTAAAATATTACTTGGTTGCTCCAACAGGACTCCGTGACCATAATAATAAAATACTACCTCTTGGTCAACCGGCTCAAGTCCCCTACCTGTATGGGAATTTCTGGGTACTCTCAATAAAGACTAGATTAAAAAAAAAAAAAACTACCTCGTTTAGAGGATTCTTGAATGTTCACTTATCCCTGGAGGAATTTTTGCATAGGTGTGAACACATGGTTCTCTTCACTTCTTGAGTATGAAATCCACCATGTCTACCACATTTAGCATATCACTGTACACAAGTGCTTGAAGCCTAAGGATTGCTCAGTAGTCATGGTCCCTCCCATTATAATGTCAAAGTTCTGAGGCTGATGTCATAAATGACAATTTGACATGCTTGTTTCCCTGACTATAGTTACATGTTTTAATGTAAAAATAAGCCTTATAGTCAATTTACAGATTCAATGAAATAACCATTAAGTTAACAACATTCTTCTCAGACATGGAAATTGCAATAAAGAATACAAATGAAACCATAAAGGATCATCAATAGCCAAAAGAATCTAATCAAGAGAAAGAAAGCAGGAGCTATCGCAGTTCCAGACCTCAAACTTTACTATAAGTTTACAGTAATCAACACAGCCTAATATTAGTACAAGAATAGGTCCATAGGCCAATGGATCAGGACAGAAAATTAAATCCTCAAATTCTAAACCAACTCATCTTTGACAAAACCCCCAAGACCCACTTGGTAATGGAGAACATATTCAGTAAATTGTGCTGGGAAAAGGTTGACAACATGCACAAGACTGAAACAGGACCCCTATCTATCATCATACACATTAACTAAGAATGGATCAAAGACCTAAAAGTAAAACACCAAATTATAATAATCTTAGAAAACAAAGGAGACACCATTAAGGAAACTGGAATCGGAAACTAATTCATCTTCAGAGATGTAAATACCCATACCTTAAGAAGTAAGTTAGACAAGTGGGATCTCAACAAATTAATATACTTCTGCAAAAAAAGGAAACCGTCAGAAGAGTATGGATACAAACAACAAAATGGGAAAAACAATTCTCCACCTATAAATCTGTAAAGAGGCATAACATCTATGATCTACAAAAAACTCAAACACTCAGAAAAATCAGACAAACATTCCCTTTGAAAGGTGTGCAAAATACGTATTTGGACATTTTTCATAAGAAGAGATATGGACAGCCAGCAGACACATTAAAAATATGCTCAGCCTCACATATCATCAAAGAAATGAAAATGAAACCACTTTGAAATACCACATACCCCCTGTAAGACTGGCCATCATTACTAAAGCAAACAATAAAAGATGCAGGTCAGGATTTGGGAAGAAATAAATGCTTCTACACTGCATGTGGACTGAAAAGTAGAGCAACAAGTTTCGAAAACAGTGTGGTGGTTTCTGAAGGGACAAGATATTGACCTACATGTGACTCAGTAATTCCCCTGTCGAGAATATACGTGGAGGAACTCAAATCATTTTACCAAAAAGATACCTGCCCCGGTATGTTTTTTGCAGCTCGAATCACAATTGCGATAAAACATGGTACCAACCATTTTGCCCATCAAAGCTGGAAAGGATAAAATAAATATTGTATGTACACTGTGGAGTATTATGCAGCCATAAAAAAGGACAGATATAAGAATTTTGCAGAACGTTTGATGGATATGAGGTCGGTCGTTTTCAGTGATTTAGCACAGAAACAAAGAATAGAGTTCCATATGTTCTCACTCATGAGCTGAACTTGATCACTTGTAGTGGTGTAAGAAAGTGATTGGCAATAGTACAAACCTGTTTAGAGGGAGGGGTGTGATTGGCAGTGGAGGGATACTGCTAAGGAAGGGAGGGACATACCTCATCAATTAGGGATCCTGCATAATAAATGTTTGCATATCTAACTCTGAATTGTACCCCACAATTTAAAAAATTAAAATAAATAAATAAATATAAATGAAAGCTGTAAAACATGCAACTGACTTTGATTATTCTATTTCATATATTTTTTCACATTAAAATTGGTTACAATTCAGGGTTGGGCCTGGAAATGTTCATTATGCAGGGATTGATATTTTACGAATTGTATAATACTCCAATGCTAACTTCTTTTCCATTGAATGCTTTGGAATACATCGTATAATTCTGCCTTCAAAATTGGCAACTACAGTGTTTCTCACAAAAATTCTAAATTTTTTCTTCTGCCTAAATTGAAACTTGATGAGATTCCAGATCTGCATTATTCTTAGAAAACTGAACTTTGAGTTCTATTCAGACGGGAGTTCTATTCAGACGGGAGAATGCATAATATATCTTAAAAATTTTAGAAAATATAACAGTATCGTAATTTAATACAGCTTTATCCATTCTTAAAATTTGTGTACATTTTCTTGGTGCACTCTATATTTTCTGTGTGTCAATACTGATTAAATGTTACAGATGTGCAATCCTAAAGGAAAAGATTCCCTTATATATTAGAAGGAAATATAGAATCACATTTCCTTTATATTTTAACACAATTTAAATTTTCAAAAGAGTATTTCCAATGAATTCCCTAGTATTTTCTCTACCTAAGACATAATGCTGTACACTGCAAAAAAGTATTCGATTAATCTGATACTTTTAATCACCAAACACTTAAAATGAGACACACAGAAAAAAGAGAATTCGGGGCTCAATATATATAAACCAAAATAAAATGGAGATTTACAAAGTAGTAGGTATTTGGGCTCTGCATTGGTATAAAAATTTAGATAATTGAAAATTCTGAAAAATTTATTATGATGGTAGCAAAAATAATGTTCAAATCCTGTAGGAAATAGTGTTCAAAGGCTGTTGCACAATATTAAAAACATCCAAAAGTTTCTAAACTACAGAAAGTGCTAAATTATTGTTTGGTTGTGCTGTATCCAAGCTCCAACAGGACTCCGTGACCATAATAATAAAAGACTACCTCTTGGCCAACCCCCTCATAACCCATACCAGTTTGGGAATTTGTCAGTCCTCTCAATAAAGACTGCCTTAAAAAAAAAAAGCTGGGCTCAGTGGCTCAGCCTGTAATCCCGCATCTTTGGGAGGCTGAGGTGAGTGGATTGCCTGAGCCCGTAGGTTCGAGACCCACCTGGGCAGGGAGACCTCATCTTTACAATAAATCAGAAAATGAGCTGGGCATGGTAGCGCATGCCTGTAATTCCGGATACTTGGAAGGCTGAGGCGGACGGATCACCAGAGCCCAGCAGGTCAAGGCTCTGGTGGCTGGGAGCGGTCACTGCACTCCAGTCTGGGTGATAGAGTGAGACTCCAACTCAAAAAAATAAAAATAAAAATAAAAAGACTATTTCGTTTAGTGGATTCTTGAATGGTCACTTATTCCTGGAAAAATTTTTGGATATGTGTGAACACATGATTTTCTTTATTTCTTGGGAATGAAATCCACGATGTCTACTGCATTTGGCAGAGAACCGTACACAAGTGCTTGAAGCATAAGAATTGCTCAGTAGTCAAGGACATTCCCATTATGATGTCAAAGTTCTGAGGCTGATTTCATGAATGACAATTTGATATGCTTGTTTCCCTGACTTTACTTACCTCTTTTAATGTAAAAATTGGCCTTTTAGTCAATCTACAGATTTAATGACATAACCATTAAGATAACATCATTCTTCTCACACCTGGAAATTACAGTAAAGAATTCATATGAAACCATAAACAATCATGAATAGCCAAAAGAATCTTATCAAAAGAAACAAAGCAGGAGGTATTCCAGTTCCACACTTCAAACTTACTATATATTTACAGTAATCAACACAGCCTGGTATTGGTACAAGAATAGGTCCTTTGGGCCCAAAAGGATCATGACACAGAATGAAATCCTGAAATTCTCAACCAAATCATCTTTGAAAAAACTTCCAAGACCCACTGGGTAAAAGAGAACATATTCTTTAAATGGTGTTAGGAAAAGGCTGCCAACATGCATAAGATTGAAACAGGACCCCTATCTATCACCAGACACATTAACTGTAAATGGATCAAAGACCTATATGTAAAACAACATATTATAATAATGTAAGAAATCGCAGGAGACACCATTAGGGAAACTGGAACCAGAAACTAATTCCTCTTCAGAGACCTAAATACCCATGCCATAAGAAGTACGTTAGACAATGAGATCTCATCAAATTAATATACTTCTGCAAAACAAAGGAAACCATCAGAGGAGCAGGGATACAGCCAACAGAATGGGAAAAACGATTCTGCACCTATATATCTGTAAAGAGGCATAACATCTAGATCTACAAGAAACTCTAACACTCAGAAAAATCAGACAAACATTCCCTTTGAAAAGTGTGCAAAATACGTGAATGGACACTTTTCATAGGAAGAGATACGGGCAGCCAGCAGACACACGAAAATTGCTCAGCCTCACTCATCATCAAGTAAATCCAAATGAAACCACTTTGAAATACCACATACCCCCTATAAGACTGGCCACCATTAATAAAACAACCAATAACAGATGCACGTCAGGATTTGGGAAGAAATAAAAGCTTCTACACTGAATATGGATTGAAATAAAAGCTTCTACACTGAATATGGATTGAAAAGTAGAGCAATATCTGTCGAAAACAGTGGGGTCGTTTGTAAAGGGACAAGATAATGACCTACATGTGACTCAGTAATTCCCTTGTCGATAATATACTTGAAAGAACTCAAATCATTTTACCAAAAAGATACCTGCACCATTTTGATTTTTGCATCTCTAATTACAATTGCAATAAAAATATGGTACAAACCTTGTTGCCCATAAAAGCTGGAAAATATAAAATAAATGTGGGACATACACAGTGGAATATTATGCAGCCATAAAAAAAACACAGAAGGATTTTGCAGAACATTTGATGGATATGCAGTAGGTCATTTTCAGTGATTTATCACAGAAACAAAGATCAGAGTTCCATATGTTCTCACTCATGAGCTGAACTTAATCACTTATACTGCTGTAAGAAAGTGATTGACCCTATTGGAAAACTGTTTAGGGTGAGGGGTGAAATTGGCAGTGGAGGGATACTGCTAAGGAAGGGAGGGGCATACCTCATCAACCAGGGACCCTCCATAATCAATGTTTGCATATCTAACTCAGAATTGAACCCAACATTTTAAAAAAATAAATAATTTAAAAAATAAAATGAGAGCTGTAAAACATGCAACTGACTTCATTTGTTTATTCTTTTTTTTACTTTTTTCATTTTAAAAATGATTACATTTGAGGGTGGGGCCCGGAAATGTTCATTATGCAGGGATTGATTTTTTAAGAATTGTATAATACTCCAATGATAACTCCTTTTCCTTTGAATACGTTGGAATACATGGTGAAATTCTGCCTTCAAAATTGACAACTACAGTGTTTCTCACATAAATTCTGAATGTTTTATTCTGCCTTAATTGTAACTTGATGAGATTCCAGATCTATATCCTTCTTAGAAGTATGAACCTTGAGATTCAGTGTACCTAAGTGCTATTCAGAAGGCAGAATGCATAATGACTCTTAAAAATTTTAGAAAATATAACAGTATTGTAATTTAATACAGCTTTTTCCATTCTTAAAATGTGTATACATTTTCTTGGTGCACTCTGTATTTTCTGCGTTTCAACTTTGATTAAAAGTTACAGATGTGCAATCCTTAGAGAAAGTTTCCCTTATATATTAGAAGGAAATATAAAATCACATTCTCTTTATATTTTAACCCAATTTATATTTTTAAAAGTGTATTTCCAATGAATCCCCTAGTATTTTTCCTACCAAAGACATAATGCTGTATTCTGCATCAAAGTATCCGATTAATCTGATAGTTTTAGTCACCAAGCGTTGAAAATGAGGCACACCGAAAAAAGACAATTTGGGGCCCAATATATATAAACCAATGTAACATGGAGATTTACAATGTAGTAAGCATTTGGGCTCTGCATTAGGATAAAAATTTAGATAATTGAAAATTCTGGAAAATTGATTATGATAGTAGCAAAAACAATGTTCAAATCCTGTGGGAAAAACTGCTCAAAGGCTGTTACACAATACTAAAAACATCCCAAACTTTCTAAACTAAAGAAAGTGCTTAATTATTATTTGGTTGTGCTATATCCAAGTTCCAACAGGACTCCATGACCACAATAATAAAAGAATACCTCGTGAGCAACCCCCTTAGGTCCCTTCCCATTTTGGGGATTTCTCGGTCCTCTCAATAAATACTGCTTTACAAAAAAAAAAAAAGACTACCTCGTTTAGTGGATTCTTGAATGGTCACTTATCCCTGGAGAAGTTTTTGAATAGGTGTGAACACATGATTTTCTTCACTTCTTGGGAATGAAGTCCACCATGTCTACCGCATGTGCCAGAGCACTGTATACAAGCCCTTGAATCCTAACGGTTGCTCAGTATCAAGATTTCTCCCATTATGATGACAAAGTTCTGTGGGTGATGTCATAAAAGACAATTTGATATGCTTGTTTCCCGGACTTTGTTTACCTCTATAATGCAAAAATTCGCCTTTTCAGCAATCTATAGATTCAATGAAATGACCATTAGGTTAACATCATTCTTCTCAGACATGGAAATTGCAATAAAGAATTCATATGAGCCAGGCTTGGTGGCTCAGCTTGTAATCCCGTGGCTTTGGGAGGCTGAGGTGAGTGGATTGCCTGAGCCCTCAGGTTCGAGGCCCACCTGAGAAGCGAAACCTCATCTCTACATTAAATCAAAAAATCATCCAGGCGTGGTATCGCATGCTTGTCATTCAGGGTACTTGGAAAGCTGAGGCAGAAAGATTGCAGAGGCCAAGCAGGTCAATGCTGTGGTTGCTGGGAGTAGCCACTGCACTCCAGTCTGGGCGAAAGAGTGAGAATTCAACTCAACAAAACAAAACAAAACAAAGGATTCATAAGAAACCATAAACAATAAAGTATATCCAAAAGAATCTAATCAAAAGAAACAAAGCAGGAGCTATCACTGTTCCAGACTTCAAACTTTACTATATGTTTACAGTAATCAACACAGCCTGGTATTGGTACAAGAATAGGTCCATAGGCCAATGGATCAGGACAGAGAATGAAATCCTCAAATTATCAACCAACACATCTTGGAAAAAACCTCCAAGATCCACTGGGTAATGGAAAACATTTTCAGTAAATGGTGCTAGGAAAAGGCTGACACTTGCACAAGGTTGCAAGAGCACCCCTAACTATCACCATACACATTAATTCTAAATGGATCAAAGACCTAAATGTAAAACACCAAATTATAATAATCTTAGAAAACACTGGAGATACCATTATGGAAACTGGAACCGGAAACTAATTCCTCTTCAGAACCCTAAATACCCATGCTGTAAAAAGTAACTCAGACAAGTGGGATTTCATCAAATTAATATACTTCTGCAAAACCAAAAAACCATCAGAAGAGCAGTGATACAGCCAACAGAATGGGAAAAACGATTCTCCAGCAATATATCTATAAAAAAGCATAACATCTAGGATCTACAAGAAACTGAAACACTCAGAAAATTCAGACAAACATTCCCTTTGAAAAGTGTGCAAAATACGTCATTGGACAGTTTTCCTAAGAAGGAATACGGGCAGCCAGCAGACACATAAACATTGCTCAGCCTCACTCATCATCAAAGAAATGCAAGTGAGACTAATTTGAAATACCACATACCCCCTGTAAGACTGGCCCTCATTAATAAAACAAACTATAACAGAGGCTGGTAAGGATTTGGGAAAAAATAAATGTTTCTAAACTGCATGTGGACTGAATAGTAGAGCAACATCTTTGGAAAACACTGTGGTGGTTTCTAAGGGGACAAGGTATTGACCTACAATATGACTCAGTAATTGTTGGTAGCCGGCCACAGAGGCCCACTGAGAGTTAGGGATCAGGAAGGGCCGTTGACCCCAATACCACTAGTATGCATTTGGGAGCTCTTTGACCCCATTTCCTCCCCCTTCCTACTCAGCACTAACCAAATTAAGCTCCTGTGAGCTCAAAACATGAAAACTCTGAGACCCAGATGAACACAAGCTAACTTTCAAACCTCATTGCTCCCATTCTTCCACAAACTGCAGTTTTGGCTTTCACACAACATATAATTCAAACTCGTGTCACATCTAGGGGCCTTAGTGTTGGTCACAAGCTTGGGGGTCATAATGTTAAGATTTATTGAAGGTGTAAATTTTAGAATATAGTTTTAGAAGACAGCCATTGTGTTGAAAGAATGAGGCTGGGTTACTTGCATGTAGCCCACTGTGAACTTTGGACTGGGCCACATTCCAAACATTCTGGGATGGGCCACTTTCGTTTTTAAAGTAAATACTTAAGCTTCTAAAGAATTGTTTAACTTGGTATAAATCAACCAGCTTAGTTTGAAAAAGTTTTGTAGAATATGTCAGTCACAGATTAGGTTATCCTTTGTTATGGCATTTTAAGATTATCATAGCAGAAGGGCTTAAAGGCAATCATTGACTAAATTTTAATTGATTAAGGTTTCTGGTGGGTTGGGGACACCCCTCCCACATCTGACTTTGTGTATAAAAGACCCGTTGTAATTCCCAATAACACACATCATTTCTGCACTAGATTGGAGTCCAGTCTCTTTCTTTCTTTCTTTCTTTCTCTCTTTCTCTCTTTTTCCACCCAATTGTCGACGCCGTCTCCACCTTTGAGGTACCCTGAACTCGGCTGGAGCTGGACTTCACCAATAATTCCCATGTAGAGAATATACCTGGAGGAACTCAAAGCATTTTACAGAAAAGACACCTACAAAAGTATGTTTTTTGTATCTCTAATCACAATTGCAAAAACATGGTACCCACTATGTAGCCCATCAAAGCTGGAATGGACAAAATAAATGTGGTATATACACAGTGGAATATTATGCAGTCATAAAAAGGGACAGATATAAGGATTTTGCAGAATATTTGGTGGATATGAGGTATGCTACTTTCAGTGATCAATCACAGAAACAAATAATAGAGATCCATATGTTCTCACACATGACCTGAACTTGGTCACTTAGAGTGCTTGAGAAAATGATTGGTAGTCATGGAAAACTGTTTAGGGGGAGGAGTGAGAATGGCAATGGAGGGATACTGCTAAGGAAGCGTGTGGCATACTTCATCAACCAGGGACCGTTCATAATCAAAGTTTGTATATCTAACCCTGAATTGTACTCCACAGTTTTTTAAAAATTAAAATAAATAAATAATTAAATAAATAAATGAAAGCTGTTAAACATGCAATTGACTTTACTTGTTTATTCTATTTTTTATTTTTTTTACTTGAAAAATGGTTACAATTCAGGGTTGGGCCTAGAATATTCATTATGCAGTTATTGTTATTTAAAGAAGTGTATAAGACTCCAATGATAACTCCTTTTCCTTTTAAGACGTTAGAATACATGGTATAATTCTGCCTTCAAAATTGACAACTAATGTGTTTCTCACATAAATTCTGAATGTTTTATTCTGCCTAAATTGAAACTTGTTGAGATTCCAGATCTATATCATTCTTAAATAAGTGAACCTTGAGATTCAGTGTACCTAAGTGCTATTCAGAAGGCAGATTGCATAATAAATGTTAGAAATTTTAGAAAATAAAAAACGATTGTAATTTAATACAACTTTTTCCATTCTGATAATTTGTGTACATTTTCTTGATGCATTCTGTATTTTCTGCTTGTCAATTTTGATTAAATGTTACAGATGTGCAATCCTTAGAGAAAATTTTCGTTACATATTTGAAGGAATTATAAAATCACATTCCCTTTATATTTTAACCCAATTTATATTTTTAAAAGACTATTTTCATTGAATCCCCTAAAATTTCTCTACCTAAGACATAATGCTGTACTATGCAACAAAGTATACAATTAATCTAATACCTTTAAACACCAAACATTTCAAATCAGGCACACAGAAAAAAGAGATTTTGAGGCCCAATATACATAAACAAAAATAACATGGAGATTTACAAAGTAGTGAGTATTTTGGCTCCTCATTAGTATAAAAATTTGGATAATTGAAAATTCTGGAAAACTGACGATGATCTTAGCTAAAGTGATACTCAAATCCTGTTAGAAAATCGGCTCAAAGGAAGTTACATAATACTAAAAACATCCAAAAGTCTCTAAACTAAAAAAAGTGCGAAAATAGTATGTGGTTGTGCTATAACCAAGCTCCAACAGGACTCGGTGACCATAATAATAAAAGACTAGCTCGGGGGAGACCTCTCAGGTCGCCTCCCAGTGTCGGAGTTTCTCTGTCCTCTCAATAAATACTGCTTTACAAAAAAAAAAAAAGATTCCCTCGTTTAGTGGATTCTTCAATGGTCACTTATCCCTGGAGAAGTTTTTGGATAGGTGTGAACACATGGTTTTCTTCACTTCTTGGGTATGAAATCCACCATGTCTACTGCATTTGGCAGAGCACCGTATACAAGTGCTTGAAGCCTAAGGATTGCTCAGTAGTCAAGATCCCTCCCAGGATGATGTCAAAGTTCTGAGGGTGATGTCATAAATGACAATTTGACATGCTTGTTTTCCAAACTTTGCTTAACACCTAAATGTAAAAATTAGTCTTTTAGACAACATACAGATTCAATGAAATAACCATTAAGTTAACATCATTCTACTCAGACCTGGAAATTACAATTAAGAATTCATATGAGCCGGGCTCAGAGGCTCAGCCTATAGTCCTGCAACTTTATGAGGCTAAGGAGAGTGGATTGCCTGCGCCCTCAGTTTCGAGGCCCACCTGGGCACCGATACCTCATCTCTATAATAACTCAAAAAATCAACCGCGTGTGGTAGCGCATGCTTCTCATTCAGGCTATTGGAAAGCTGAGGTAGAAGGATTGCTGAAGCCCAGCAATCGAGGCTGTGGTGGCTGGGAGTGGCCACTGGACTCCAGTCTTGGCGACAGAGTGAGACTCAAACCCCCCCAAAAAGAAAGAATTCATAAGAAACCATAAAAAATCAAGATTAGCCAAAATAATCTTATCAAAAGAAACAAAGCAAGAGCTATCACTGTTCCAGACTTCAAACTTTACTTTATGTTTACAGTAATCAACACAGCCTGGTATTGTTACAAGAATAGGCTAATAGCCCAATGGATCAGGAAAGAGAAGGAAATCCTCAAATCCTCAACAAACTCATCTTTGAAAAAAGCCTCCAAAACCCACTGGGTAATGGAGAACATATTCAGTAAATGGTGCTGGGAAAAGGCTGACAACATGCACAAGATTGAAACAGGAATCCGATCTATCACCATACACATTAACTCTAAATGGATCAAAGACCTAAACGTAAAACACCAAATCATAATAATCTTGGAAAACGCAGGAGACACCATTAGGGAAACTGGAACCGGAAACTGATTCCTCTTCAGAACCCTAAATACCCATGCCTTAAGAAGTAAGTTAGACAAGTGGGATCTCATCAAATTAATATACTTCTGAAAAACAAAAGAAACTATCAGAAGAGCAGGGATACAGCCAACAGAATGGGAAAAACAATTATCCACATATTTATCTGTAAAAAGGATTAACATCTAGGATCTACAAGAAACTCAAACACGCAGAAAAATCAGACAAACATTCCCTTTGAAAAGTGTGTAAAATACGTTATTGGACACTTTTCCTAAGAAGATAAATGGGCAGTCAGCAGACACATGAAAATTGCTCACCCTCACTCATCATCAAAGAAATGCAAATGAGACCAATTTGAAATAGCACATACCCCCTATAAGACAGGCCGTCATTAATAAAACAAACAGTAACAGAGGCTGGTAAGGATTTGGGAAAACATAAATGCTTCTAAACTGCATGTGGACTGAAAAGTAGAGCAATATCTTTGGAAAACAGTGTGGCGGTTTCTAAGAGGACAAGATATTGACCTACCATGTGACTCAGTAATTCCCCTATAGAGAATATAGCAGGAGTAACTCAAATCATTTTACCGAAAAGACTCCAACACAAGTATGATTTTTGCGGCTCTAATCACAATTTCAAAAAATATGGTATCAACCATATTGCCCATCGAAGCTGGAATGGATAAAATATATTTGGTATTTACACACTGGAATATTATGCAGTCATAAAAAAGGACACATATAAGGATTTTTCAGAACGTTTGATGGATATGAGGTAGGTCATTTTCAGTGATTTATCACAGAAACGAAGAAGAGAGTTCCATATGTTCTCACTCATGAGCTGAACTTGATCACTTAGAGTGTTGTAAGGAAATGATTGGTAGTCATGGAAAACTGTTTAGGGGGAGAGTTGGGACCCAGCCACGGAGGTCCAGTGAGCGTTAGGGATCAGCAAGGACTGTTGACCCCAAGACCACTAGAATGTGTTCGGGACCTAATGACCCATTTCTTTCCCCTTTCTACTCAGCACTATCCAGATTAAGCTCCTGTGAGCTCAAAACATAAAAACTCTGAGACCCAGATGAACAAAAGCTAACTTTAGAAGTTCATTGCTCCCATTCTTCCGCAAACTGCAGTTCTGGGTTTCACACAACTTATAATTCAAACTCGTGTCACACCTAAGAGCCTTAGTATTGGTCACAGGCTTCTGGGTCATGATCTTAGGATTTATTGAAGATATAAATTGTAGAATACAGTATTAGAAGACAGCCATTTTGTTGAAAGAATGTGGCTGAGTTACTTGTAGGTAGCACACTGTGAACTTTGGACTGTGCCACATTCCAAACATTCTGGGATGGGCCACTTTCGTTTGTAAAGTAAATACTTAAGCTTCTATAGAATTGTTTAACTTGGCATAAATCAATCAGCTTAGGATGGAAAAAGGTTTATAGAATATGTCATTTAGGGATTAGGTTATCCTTTGTTATGGGATTTTAAGATTATCATATGGAAAGGGTGTAAAGGTAATCATTGATTAACTTTTCGTGGATTAAGGTTTCTGGTGGGTGGGGGACGCCCCTCCCACAACTGACTTTGTGTATAAAAGACCCGTTGTAATTCCCAATAACTCAAATCCCTTAAACACTATACTGGAGTCCAATCTCTTTCTTTCTCTCTTCTTCCCCCCAATCGCCAATGCCGTCTCCACGTTTGGGGTACACTGAACCTGGCTGGAGCATGAGAATGGCAGTGGAGGAATAATTTTAAGGAAGAGGCATACCTCATCAACCAGGGACGCTGCATAATTAGTGTTTGTGTATCTAACTCTGAATTGTACCCCACATTATTTTAAAAATTAAAATGAATAAATAAATAAATGAAAGCTATAAAACATGCAACTGACTTTATTTGTTTATTCTATTTTTTATTATTTTTTACTTTAAAACTGATTACAATTCAGGGTTGAGCCTAGAAATGTTCATTATGCAGGGATTGAATTTTTAAAAATTGTATAATACGCCAATGATAACTCCTTTTCTTTGAGTACGTTAGAATACATGGTGTAACTCTGACTTCAAAATTGAGAACTACAGTGTTTCTCACATAAATTCTGAATGTTTTATTCTGCCTAAATTGAAACTTGTTGAGATTCCAGATTTATGTCATTCTTAGATAACTGAACCTTGAGACTCACTGTACCTAAGTGCTATTCAGAAGGCAGAATGCATAATAAATCATAAAATTTTTAGAAAATAAAATAGTATAGTAATTTAATACAGCTTTTTTCATTCTTAAAATTTGTGTACATTTTCTTGGTGCACTCTGTATTTTCTGCTTGTTAATTTTGATTAAATGTTACAGATGTGCAATACTTGTAGAAAAGTATCCCTTATATATTTGAAGGAAATATAAAATCACACTCCATTTATATTTTACACCAATTTATATTTTTAAAAGAGTTTTTCCATTGACCCCTAGTATATTCTCTACCTAAGACATAATGCTGTACTCTGCAACAAAGTATCCGATAAATCTGATACTTTCAATCACCAAGCATTTAAAACCAGGCACACAGCAAAAAGAGAATTTGGGGCCCGATATACATAAACAAAAAATAATATGGATATTTTCAAAGTAATAAGTATTTGGGCTCTTCATTTGTATAAAAATTTAGATAATTGAAAATTCTGGAAAATTGATGATGATCTTAGCTTAAGCGATGTTCAAATCCTGTCAGAAAAGAGGCTCAAAGGCTGTTATATACAACTATAAACATCCAAAACTTTCTAAACTAAAGAAAGTGCTAAAATAGTATGTGGTTGTGCTATACCCAAGCTCCAACAGGATTCCGTGACCATTATAATAAAAGACTACCTCGTGGGCAACCCCCTAAGGTCCCCTCCCAGTGTGGGAGTTTCTCTGTTCTCTCAAATACTGCTTTACAAAAAAAAAAAAGACTACCTCATTTAGTGAATTCTTGAATGTTCACTTATCCCTGGAGAAGTTTTTGGATAAGTGTGAACACTTGGTTTTCTTCGCTTCTTGGGAATGAAATCAACCTTGTATACAGCATTTGGCAGAGCACTGTATACAAGCCCTTGAAGCCTAAGGATTGTTCGGTAGTCAAGGTCCCTCTGAGTATGATGTCAAAGTTCTGAGGCTGATGTCACAAATGACAATTTGACATGCTTGTTTCCCTGACTTTGTTTACCTCTTTAATGTAAAAATTATCCTTGGAGGCAATCTACAGATTCAAGGAAATGACCATTAAGTAAACATCATTCTTCCCAAATCTGGAAATTACAATAAAGAATTTATATGAGCCAGGCTCCGTGGTTCAGCCTGTAATACCGCGACATAAGGAGGTTGCAGTGAGTGGAATGCCTGAGCACGTGGGTTCGAGAACCGCCTGGGCAGTGAGACCTCATCTCTACAATAAATCAAGCAATCAGCCGGGCAATGTAGCGCATGCCTGAAAATCAGGCTACTTGGAGGCTGAGGCCAAAGGACCACCCGAGACCAGCAGGTTGAGGATACGGTGGCCGGGAGCAGTCACTGCACTCCAGTCTGTGTGACAGAATGAGACTCCAACTCCAAAAATAATTAAATAAATAAAAGAATGCATATGAAACCATAAACAATCAAGAAAAGTCAAAA
Source organism: Cephalopachus bancanus (assembly GCA_027257055.1). NCBI lineage: Eukaryota > Metazoa > Chordata > Mammalia > Primates > Tarsiidae > Cephalopachus > Cephalopachus bancanus. Next base: position 169,966 of record JAPVLO010000954.1, on the reverse strand, counting down.
GAATCTTATCAAAAGAAACAAAGCAGGAGCAATCACTGTTCCAGACTTCAAACTTTACTATATGTTTACAGTAATCAACACAGCCAGGTATTCGTACAAGAATAGGTCCATAGGCCAATGAATCAGGACAGAGAATGAAATTCTCAAATTCGAAATCAACTCATCTTTAAAAATACCTCCAAGATCTAATGTGTAATTGAGAACATATTCAGTAAATGGTGCTAAGAAAAGGCTGAACACATGAACAAGGTTGAAAAAGGATCCCTAACTCACCAAACACATTAACACTAAATAGATCAAAGCCCTAAAATTAAAACACCAAAATATAAAAATCTTAGAAAAAAGAGGAGACACCATTATGGAAACTGGAACAGAAAACTCATTCCTCTTAGGAACCCTAAATACCCATGCCATAAAAAGTAAGTTAGACAAGTGGGATCTCATCAAATTAATATACTTCTGCAAAACAAAAGAAACCATCAGAAGAGCAGGGATAAAGCCAACAGAATGGGAAAAAAGACTTTCCAACTATATATCTGTAAAAAAGCATAACATCTAGGATCTACAAGAAACTCAAACACTCAGAAAAATCAGAGAAACCTTCTCTTTGAAAAGTGTGCAAAATACGTGATTGGACACTTTTCACAAGAAGAGATCCGGGCAGTCAGGAGACACATGAAAATTCCTCAGCCTCACTCATCATCAAAGAATTGCAAATGAGACCCCTTTGAAATACCACTTACCCCCTGTAAGACTGGTCACCATTAATAAAACAAACAACAACAGAGACTGGTAAGATTTGGGAAAAAATAAGTGCTTGTATACTGCATGTGGTTTGAGAAGTACAGCAACAGCTTTGGAAAAGAGTGTGGTGGTTCTAAAGGGACAAGATATTGATGTACCATGTGACTCAGTAATTCCTCTGTAGAGAATATACCTGGAGGATCTCAAATCTTTATAACGAAAAGATACCTGTACAAGTATGTTTCTTGCAGTTCTAATCACAATTCCAAAAAACATGGTACCAACCATGTTGCCCATCAAAGCTGGAATGGATAGTGTAAATTTGATATATACCCAGTGGAATATTATGCAGCCATAAAAAAGGACAGATATTAGGATTCTGCAGTACGTTTGATGGATATGAAGTAGGTCATATTCAGTGATTTATCACAGAAACAAAGAATAGACTTCCGTATGTTCTCACTCATGAGCTGAATTTGATCACCTAGAGTGCTGTAAGAAATTGATGGGTTGTCTTGGAAAACTGTTTAGGGGGAGGGGTGAGAATGGGAGTGGAGGAATATTGCTAAGGAAGTGAGGGGCATACCTCATCAACCCGGGACTCTGCATGACCATTGTTTATATATCTAACTCTGAATTTTACCCCACATTTTAAAAAAATTAAAATAAATTAAGAAAAATTCAATAATTAAGCAAATAAATGAAAGCTGTTACACATGCAACTGACTTTACTTGTTTATTCTATTTTTATTTTTTTAACATTAAAAATGGTTACAATTAAGGGTTGGGCCTGGAAATGTTCATTATGCTGGGACTAATTTTTTAAGAATTGTATAATACTCCAATGATAACTCCTTTTCCTTTTAATACGTTGGAATACATGGTATAATTCTGTTTTAAAAATTGACAACTACAGTGTTTCTCACATAAATTCTGAATGTTTTATTCTGCCTAAATTCAAACTTGTTGAGATTCCTGGTCTATATCATTCTTAGAAAACTGAACCTTGAGATTCAGTGTACTTAAGTGCTATTCATAGGGCAGAATGCATAATAAATCTTAAAATTTTTAATAAATAAAACAGTATCGTAATTTAATACAGCTTTTTCCATTCTTAAAATTTGTGTACATTTTCTTGGTGCACTCTGTAATTTCTGCTTGTTAATTTTGATTAAATATTACAGATGTGGAATCCTTAGAGAAAAGTTTCCCTTATATATTTGAAGAAAATATAAAATAACATTTCCTTTTTACTTTAAACCAATTTATATTTTTAAAAGAGTATTTCCATTGAATCCCCCAGTATTTTCTCTACCTAAGACATAATGCTGTACTCTGCAGCAAAGTATCTGATTAATCTAATACCTTTAATCACCAAACATTTAAAATCAGATGCACAGAAAAAAGAGAATTTGGGGCCGAATATACATAAACCAAAATAACATGGAGATTTACAAAGTAATAAGTATTTGGTCTCCTCATTAGTATAAAAATTTAGCTAGTTGAAAATTCTGGAAAATTGACGTTGATCTTAGCTAAAGCGATGTTCAAGTCCTGTTATAAAAACAGCTCAAAGGGGGTTACATACTAATAGAAACATCCAAAAGTTACTAAAATACAGAAAGTGCTAAAATAGTATGTGGTTGTGCTATAACCAAGCTCCAGCAGGATTTGGTGACCATAACAATAGAAGACTGCCTCGTGGGCAATTCCCTCAGGTCCCTTCCCAGTGTGGGAGTTTCTCTGTCCTTTCAATAAATACTGTTTTACAAAAAATAAAAAAAGACTACCTCGTTTGGTGGATTCTTGTATGGTCACTTATCCCTGGAGAAGTTTTTGGATAGGTGTGAACGCATGGTTTCCTTCACTTCTTGGGAATGAAATCAACCATGTCTACCGCATTTGGCAGAACACTGTACACAAGCCCTTGAAGCCTAAGGATTGCTCAGTAGTCAAGGTCCTTCACAGTATGATGGCAAAATGACAATTTGACATGCTTGTTTCCCTGACTTTGCTTAGGTCTTTAATTTAAAAATTAGTCTTTAGGCAATCTACAGATTCAGTGAAATAACCACTAAGTGAACATCATTCTTCTCAGACCTAGAAATTGCAATTAAGGATTCATATGAGCGGGGCTTGGTGGCTCAGCCTGTAATCCCGCGACTTTGGGAGGCTGAGGTGAGTGAATTTTCTGAGCCCGTGGGTTGGAGACCCGCCTGGGCAGCGCGATCTCATCTCTACAATAAATAAAAAAATCAATTGGGCGTGGTAGTTCATGCCTGTGACTCAGGCTACATGGAAGGCTGAGGCAGAAGGATCGCCTAAGACAAGCAGGTCAAGGCTGAGGTGGCCGTGAGCAGCTACTGCACTCCAGACTGGGGGACAGAATGAGACTCCAACTCAAAAAAAAAAAAAGAATTCATATGAAACCATAAACAATCAAGAATAGCCAAAAGAATCTTATCATTACAAACAAAGCAGGAGCTATCACTGTTCCAGACTTCAAACTTTACTATATGTTTACAGTTATCAACACAGCCTGGTATTGGTACAAGAATAGGTCTATAGGCCTATGGATCAGGACAGAGAATGAAATCCTCAAATTCTGCACCCACACATCTTGGAAAAAACCTCCAGGATCCACTCGGTAATGGAGAACATATTCAGTATAGGTGCTGGGAAAAGGCTGAACACATGCACAAGGTTGAAACAGGTTCCCTAAATATCACCATACACATTAACTCTAAATAGATCAAAGACCTAAACGTAAAACACCACATTATAATAATCTTGGAAAGCACAGAAGACACCATTATGGAAACTGGAACCGAAATTAATTCCTATTCAGAACACTAAATACACTTGTGGTAAAAAGTAAGTTAGACAAATGTGATCTCATTAGATTCATATACTTCTGCAATACAAAAGAAACCATCAGAAGAGCAGGGATACAGCCAACAGAATGGGAAAAAAGATTCTCCACCTATATATCTGTAAAAAGGCATAACATCTAGGATTTACAAGAAACGCAAACACTCAGAAAAATCAGACAGACATTCCCTTTAAACAGTGTGCAAAATACATGATTGGACAGTTTCAAAAGAAGGGATACGGGCAGCCAGCAGATGCATGAATATTGCTCAGCCTCACTCTTCCTCAAAGAAATGCAAATGAGATCACTTTGAAATACCACATACCCCCTGTAAGACTGGCCATCATTAATAAAACAAAAAAATAATAGGTGCAGGTCAGGATTTGGGAAGAAATAAATGCTTCTACACTGCCTGTAGACTGAAGGGTAGAGCAACATCCTTGGAAAACTGTGTGGTGCTTTGTAAAGGGACAAGATTTTGACCTACCATGTGACTCAGTAATTAACCTGTAGAGAATATTCCTGGAGGAACTGAAATCCTTTTACCAAAAAGATACATGCACCAGTATGTTTTTTGCAGCTCTAATCACAAATGAAAAAAAAACATGGTGCCAAAAACGTTGCCAATGAAACTGGAATGGATAAAATAAACGTGGTATATATACGTTTCCAAAAATTGGTGCAGAGTGGTGCCACATGAAGAGCTAATTCTCCACCTGATTTTGTTCCTCCTCTCTCCACTTGTAATCTAGTTGCTATTTTAAAACATCTTTTGTTCTGTTGGTGGTTATCGCCATACTTCTAAGCATATGCTACTACTCTTATCTTTTGTTTTCCAACTTTAGATTGTACCTACTGAAAGATGAGAAACTTAGTTCACATTTCTTTATTGATTTACTCCTAAGTTTTTCCAGTCATATATTTTTTCTTCTGGTGGATATCTTCATAATGATAAAGAATATGCTTACACTGTGTTTTGTTATGTGAATTTTACTACCTTGATTCCTTGCTATATAAAGTGAGAAAATTTGCCACATCCATCTGCTACATTAATGACTTTTTTTATGTTTTCAATTTTAGAACTGGTTAGATTCTCTTTTATAGTTATTGTCTTTCAAGTTTGTTTATATGTTGGTTCTACAAATTGAAAGATCATTTGCATTATTCCAATTATTAACTTACCTTTTACTGTAGAATCAAATAGAATGGGTCTACCTTTTGAAGGAGATAATGTAACCTAGCTTATTAAAACTGAAAGATGATTCTTTAAGTGTCAGGGTCAAATGGGAGTCCACATGCCAATCTTCAGGTCTTCCTATTCTTCATTTGGCCAACAGTATTTTTAATTTTCAAGAAAGTAAACATAAAACATACATATCTTTGATTGTTCTTGATTCATACCCACTAAGACATTTGCTTCTTGACTCTGAAGATGTTAACGTTTTTGAAAGATCATTTTTTTCTGGTCTCAATTATTTTCTTTAGGAGTCAACTTTTATATCTGTTTCACTCAGACCTCCTCATTTTTTATGTTGGTTTCTTCCAAATTTTGTGTTTTTTACTCTATGTAAAAAGACCAATACAGCATGGATTTTACAGTGATATTAGAACTCTCCCTTTAATGAAAAAAATGGATGACATGGCTTATGTACGCTTGAGATAGTACTATTTTAGGGTGCATTCAGATATTTTTGTTCATTGTGTTTTTTTAAACAATTATTTTGACTTTGTAAAATATTGAATCAAAATATTTTTTATCTTTTTACTTAGTTTTTTGGGAACAGCCTGGAATTGTTTTTTGTTGTTGTTGTTGTTGTTGTTGTTGTTCCAAGTTCCATTCATTTTACTATAGTACCTGCCTTGGACCAGTACAATTAAACACAATGTTCTGTTACGGTTAGCAGAGGGAAGCAAATGGCAGTGGAGTGGCACTTGCTGGCAGCATCTAGGTATCCTTCACTTTGTGGATGCAAACCTGTTACTGGGAAGAAGGGTCCAGAATCAAATGAGATGATGCACATGAACTACCTGACAAAAGACTTAACTTGTAGTTTCTCATTTGCTCTTATCATCTATTCTCTTTTTCTTCTTTTTGGATGTGGGATAGTAGCCATAATATTGCTTCCCATCTCCTATATGCTTATAGGAGTGTCTTCCCATCTCCTATAAGCATAATTGATATTGGTTGAAGGATTACTGTGCTAGGTGCCAAACCAAGTTTTCTGTAGTATTATCTTATTTCATATTCACAACTCTATGAGGTAGTTTTTTAAAATCATATTTTGCATTCAAAAGGTTTTAATAGTATAACTGGTTTTCCCAGTGTCACATAGGTCATAGATAATGAGGGGGCAATTCAAAACGAAGTAGTCTGATTCCAAAGTACATGCTTTTGATATGATAAAACCTGCTTTGCTATATAAACATTTCATCATCTCAATTTAAAAATATAAGGGAAAAATACAATTTTAATTATGTTTTTGCCTCTGTGATGTGCTTAAATATTGCTATTACTGGCATAGCATCACCTTATACTGTCTCTTCTATTTGACACAAAAGTTTCAGTGTTTAATGCAATAAAAGAAAGACTACTATGGACTGAATTGTGTCCCCTACATTCATAGGTTGAAGTCCTAACCTTTCCTTTATTTCTCCCTATCATGTAAAGGTACAGTGGAAAGTTGGTCATTTACAATCCAGAAAGAGAGCCCTTACCTGAAACTGACCATGCTGGCACCTTGATCTTCAATTTCAAGTCTTCAGAACTGTGAGAAATAAATGCTCATTGTTTAAGTCACCTATGGTATTTTGTTATGTTGGCTCAAGCCAACTAAGAAACAGACTCTGTCGATATTATTTCATTTACAGCTTTTCTCTTAAATTAAAATAAAAAACAAGGGTACTTTTATTAGCGTATTTTTTCTCTTTTTTCTAATTTATTTTTTTTAACTAGCATAAAATTTACTCATATTATTTTAAGTGCACAATCAGTGGTATTAAGTATATTCATCATGTTGTGCACCCATCACCACCATCTGTCTCTACAACTGTTTTATCTTGTAAAATGTAAACTCTATACCCATGAAATGGGAATTCTCATTTTCCTTTCCACCCAGCCCTTGGCAACCACTGTTCTGCTTTCTGTCACTATGGTTTTGTCTAATAGACCTAGTTGGTTGATGTGGTCTAAGTCCTCTATTTCCTTACTTATTTTCTGTCTGGTTGTTCTATTCATTATTGGTAGTGGGGCGTTAAAATCTCTATTGTAAAACTATCTATCCCTTCCATTTTTAGTGTTTGATATATTTTTTTGACAGGCTGTTTCTGGGTGCCTGCATGTTTAAAATTCTTATATCCTCTTGCTGTATTGAATTTACAGCATCCTTTGTTTCCTCATTTTTCTCTTGTCTGTCTTTTTCTGATCTAAGGTTTTCAAAAAATATATATTGATATAGCTGTCCCTTCTCTCTTCTGCTTACTGTTTCCATGGAATATCTTTTTTTGATTCTTTCATGTTTAATCTATTTGTGTCTGTGGATCTAAAGTGAGTCTCAATGACAACCATGGTGGTGCACATCTGTAGTCATGGCTATTCATGAAGCTGAGGTGATAGGATAACTTGAGCCCCAGAATTCGAGTCCAGCCTGTGCAAGATAGCAAGACACCATCTATTTAAAAAATCAAAAACCAAGTGAATCTCCTGTACAAGGCCTTCAGAGCCCTGGTAAATAAATGTTTGTTGTTTAAGTCACCTGTCTATGGTATTTTGTTATGTGGGCTGAGGCTAATTAAGAAACAGACTCTGTCACCCTTATTTCATTTACAACTTTTCTATTAAATTAAAAGAAATAACAAAGATTTTTATTCGATTAGTTTTCCTTTCTTCCAATTTATTTTTTTTACCTAACATAAAATTTACTCATATTATTTTAAGTGTAAAATCAGTGGTGTTAAGTAGTCATAATGTTGTGCACCCATCACCATAAAAGCCATAGTTGGATTATGGTTTCAATCCAGTCTGTCAGTCTTCATTCTCCCTTTAATTGGATTCTGGTTTTTATTCATTTGGCCAGTCTTTTTTTTTTTTTTTTTTTTGAGTTGGAGTCTCACTCGGTCGCCCAGACTGGAGTGCAGTGGCTGCTCCCGGCCACCGCAGCCTCGCCTGCTGGGCTCTGGCAATCCTTCCGCCTCAGCCTTCCCAGTAGCAGGAATTACAGGCATGCGCTACCATGCCCGGCTGATTTTTTTTGATTTATTGTAGAGATGAAGTCTCGCTGCCCAGGCGGGTCTCGAACCCGCGGGCTCAGGCAATCCACTCACCTCAGCCTCCCAAAGGCACGGGATTACAGGCTGAGCCACCCAGCCCGGCTTTGGCCAGTCTTTTGATTGAATAACTTAATCCATTTACATTTAAAGGTACTATAACAAAGGAGTTATTTCTCAGTGTTTGCTACTTGTTTCTCTATGCATTATAGTTATTTTTTGCCATTTTCTGAATTATTGTCTTATTTTGTGTTCAGCTGATTTTTTTGGTACTAAAACATTTAAAATTCTCATTTTCTTTTTATATACTCTACAGCAATCTTTGTGGTTATCATGGGGATGGCATTTGATATCCTACAGTTCAACTACTCTAACTGGAATTCATACCAGCTTACCTTTAATGAATGTACAAAACTCTGCTCACTTACAGTTTTTTCCCTACATTTTTTGCTTTGTGATGTCATAAAATGAAACCTTTATACACTGTGTGCCCCAAAACATAAACTAATAAGACAGACCTAGTTTTATTGTGCTTCACTTTATGACACTTCATGGATTCTGCTGCTTCTTTTTTTTTTTTACACATTGAAGGTTTGTGGCAACCCTGCTCCGAGCATTGTGGTCACTTTGTATCTGACTCTGTATCGCTTTTAGCTAATGTTCACAGTATTTCAGACTTCTTAATTTTGATGATATATATTTTAATGATCTATGATCGGTGATTTTTGATGTTACTATTGTAATTCTTTTGGAGCACCATAAACTTATTTGACACAAATAAGATGTCAAACTTAATATTGTATGTTCTCTTTACTGTTTCACCAATCAGCAGCTACCCAATATTTATGTCTCTTCTCAGGCCTCCCTATTCCCTGGAACACAACAAAAGTTAGAAATAATAAAGTTTAGTGAGGAAGACATGTCAAAAGTCAAGATAGAAGTAAAATAAAAGTCTTGTCCAGTTAACCAAGTTGATAATGCAACAGAAACGTTATTGAAGGACATTAAAAGTATGATCTCATGAACACATAAGTGATAAGAAGCCAAATAGACTATTGCTGATATGGAGAGAAATTTAGTAGTCCATGAAGAATAAAGCAGTCACATCATTTCTATAAGCCCAAGCCAAATCTAGAAAAAGACCATAACTGTCTTCCATTCTTTGAAGATGGAGAGTGGTAAGAAAACAGCAGAAGAAAACATGGAAGCTAGCAGATTTAGGTTATTGAGATTTAAGGAAAGAAGCCATCTCTATAACATAAAAGTGCAAGGTGAGGCAGCAATCTTGATGTAAAAACTGCAGCAAGTTATCCAGAAGATCTAGCTAAGAACCCTGATAAAGATGGCTATACTGCATCACAGATTTTCAAAGTAGATAAAGCAGCCTTATATAAGAAGAAGATGTCATGTAGGACTTCCATACCTAAAGAGAAAAAAATCAATACCTGGCTTCAGATCTTCAGAAGACAGGCTGACAGTCTTTTTAATGCAGCTGATGATTTTAAGTAGAAGCCAATGCTCATTTAACATTTCAAAAATCTTTGGACCATTAAGACTGATGCTAAATCTACTCTGTCTGTGTTCTAGAAATGGAATGACAAACCCTGGATGGCAGCACATCGCTTTACAGCTTCTTTTAATGGGTTACTGAATATCTCAAGCCCACTTCTAAGAACTCATACTCAGAGAAAAAGATTTCTTTTAAAATATTTGTGTTCATTGACAATGCAAGCCAGGCTTGGTGGCTCAGCCTGTAATCCCGCGCCTTTGGGAGGCTGAGGTGAGTGGATTACCTGAGCCCGCGGGTTCAAGACCCGCCTGGGCAGCAAGACCTCATCTCTACAATAAATCAAAAAAATCAGCCAGGCGTGGTAGTGCATGCCTGTAATTCCGGCTACTGGGAAGGCTGAGGTGGAAGGATCGCTGGAGCCCAGCAGGTCGAGGCTGCGGTGGCCGGGAGTGGCCACTGCACTCCAGTCTGGGCGACAGAGTGAGACTCCAACTCAAAAAAACAAAACAAAGCAAAACAAAACAAAGACAATGCAGTTAGTCACACAAAAGATCTGATGGAAGTGTACAAAAAGAGTAATGTTTCTGAAGCCATGGATGAAAGAGTAATTTTGGCTTTCAAGTTTTATTATTTAAGAAATACATTTCATAAAGCTATAGCTCCTATAGATAGTGATTATGGAAATGAAAATCTTCTAAAAGGATTCAACATTCTATATGCCATTGAAAACATTTTTGATTCATGGGGGAGGTAAAAGTATCAACTGATAGAACTTTGGAGGAAGTTGATTTCAGTTCTCATGGATGACTATGGGGGATTCAAGACTTCAGTGAAGGAGTAAGTATGGATGTGTTGGAAATAGCAAAAGAATGCAAATTAGAAATAAAACCTGAATGTACCACTGAATTGTTGTAATCTCGTGATAAAACTTGAACAGATGAGAATGTGCTTCTTATGAATAAGCAAAGAAAGTAGTTTCTTGAGATTAAATCTACCCCTGATGAAGATGTTGTGAACATTGTTGAAATGACAACAAAGGATTTAGTATATTTTATAAACTTATCTACTAAAGCAGCCATTGGCTATGAGAGAATTGACTCCAATTTAGAGAGAAGTTTTACTTTGGGTAAAATTCTCTCACACAGCATCACAGGCTACAGAGAAATCTATTTTGAATGGAAGTGTCAATGTGGAAAAAAGTATTGCTGTCTTATTTTAAGAAATTGTCCCTGCCACTCCAGTCTTCAGCAACCACCACACTCAAAATTCAACAGCCATCAACATTGAGGCAAAACCCTCTGTCAGAAAGTTTACAACTCATTGAAGTCTCAGATAATTATTGGCATTTTTTGCAACAAAATATTTTTAATGAAGATAATCACATTTTTCTTACACATGATGCTGTTGACACATAATATAGTATAGTGGTGTAAACATAACTTGTACATGAACTAGTAAAGCAAATGTTCTGTGTGAATCACTTTATTGCAATATTAGCTTTATTGCACTGGTCTGAAACCAAACCTGCAATAGCCCCAAGGTACACTTATAATTATTTTACATGTGTTAGTCTCTTAAACTATGAAGAAAAGAAAATGAGGATTACTAACCAAAGTTACAATAACACTAGCTTTTATGCTAATACTTAATTTTTAAATATATTATTTTCTTATGTAGAAAACAAAAAAGTGCAATTACAAGTCATTGTTCCAAGAATACTAACATATACTATTGTACATGTAATTATTTTTATAGAGGTCTTTATTTCTTCATACAGCTTGAACATGTCAGTGTTTTTTCATTTCATCCCGCAGGACTTTTTTGAGTATTTTTTGCAAGTCAGGTCTAGTGTTAACAAACTCCCTTAGGTTTTGTTTATCTGAGAATGTTATAATTTCCCTCTCAGTTTCAAGTATGATTTTGCCAAATACAGGGGTTTTGATTGACAACTTCTTTTTCTTTTCTTTTCTTTTTTTTTGAGTTGGAGTCTCACTCTGTCACCCAGACTGGAGTGCAGTGGCCGCTCCCAGTCACTGCAGCCTCTACCTGCTGGGCTCCAGTGAACCTTCCACCTCAGCCTTCCAAGTAGCTGGAACTATAGGCACGTGCTACTACGTCTGACTAATTTTTTGATTTATTGTAGAGATGAGGTCTCGCCAAGTTGCCCAGGCAGGTCTCGAACCCACGGGCTCAGGCAATCCACTCACTTCAGCCTCCCAAAGCACGGGATTACAGTCAGACCGAGTCTGACTGACAACTTATTTTTCTTTTAGCACTTTGGATATATTGGTTTATTGCCTTCTAGATCCTGTAATTTCTGCTGAGAAATCTGCTAACAATCTTAGTGAGAATTTCTTGCATGATAGGAGTTGCTTCTCTCTCATTGCCTTCAATTCTCTCTCTTTCTTTGACTTTTCAAAGTATGAATATAATGTACCTCTATATTGTTCTCTTTGAGCTCATCTTAGATTTTATTGATCTCCTTGGATATTTATAGTCATGTGTTACATGCAAACTGAGTAGTTTTTATCCATTACCTTTTCAAACAGTCTGTCTGTCTTTTTTTTCTGTTTCTTCTCCTTCTGGTTCCTACAGTGCTTGTATTGGTTCGCTTAATGGTGTTCCATAGGTCTCTTAGGATATGTTCACTTTTCCTCAGTCTTTTTTCCTTCTGTTCCTGTTCCTCAGTCTTGATAATTTCCATTGGCCTATATTTACATTTGATGATTTTATTTTTCCTCCTCTAATTCTGCCTTTGATCACATCTAATGATTCTTTCTTTGCATGTAGTGTACTTTGTATCTCCAGAAAGTTTTTTGTTTTATTTTAGGTTTTATCTCTCTTTATTAATATTTCCATATTGCTCATATACTGTTTACTTTCACCATATTCTCCTTTATTTCTTTGAGCATCCTTTAGACAGTTTTAAAAATATATTTGTCCAATATGTCTCTTTCAGAGATAGTTTTGATTGATTTTTTTTCTTTGAATAGGGTTTCCTGTTTTCTTATATGTCTTGTGATTTTGTTGTTTTTGAAAACTGGACATTTGGAAATAATAACATGATAACCCTAAATCAGATTTTCCCCTTTCCTAAATGTTTTTCTGATTTCTGTTATTGTTTGTGTACATTTTTAAAATTGTTGTAGGCTGTCTCTATAACAAGGGTCAGTCTAAAGTATAAATGTAAGGTCTTCTGAGGTCTTTTCTGAGCCTGTATCTTTCCCTGGGCATGTGTGGTGGTCACTTTCTAATTTTCCTCATATATTTAGTTGCTTTGAATAACCTAGTTTTTTTGTCTGGCTCCCCAAAGGGGGAGAAGAGAAGATCAAAGGGGAATGGAGAAAAGATCAGTGGTACTTTACATTCCCTGAAAGTCACTTCAGCATGAGGGGCAGGGATTACAAAAATGGGGGAAGGTGCAACAACAATGACTGTTTACCTTTTTTGTCAGTACCTTTGTGATCAGAGCAGCAATCAGTGATTAAAGCACAGATTACTGATATTGGAGGACAGGGTTTTTCCACCCAACCAGGCTCTTTTCAAATTGCATGAAAGCTGCTCCTAGAACACATGCATGGCTGCCTGCCACATTGCTAGGGAGCATAGGATGAGTAGCTGCAACTGTACTAAGAGCTGGAATGAACTGAAATTAGCTGCAACTTACCATACAAGTCTCCTAGAAATTTCAGTCCTTCAATAGAGTTCCAAAATAGTTACATAGGATGGATTGTGCCAGTACAGTTGTCTAGATTCCTGGTGCTTCCTACTCTTCCCAAAATCCTCTCAACCATGGTAGTTTAGAAGAAATTAAGCATTAGCTATTACATGTAAAGGTAATTATTACATGACTAAGAAAGTCACCCTTGATTTTTCTAAGGAAATGCTTTCTCTTCTTGCTTCACTGCAAGGGGAAGATGGTACCAAGACATCACATCATGCTCATATATGCCTAAAAACAGTTATTCACAATTCTGGTTACAAATAAGAATCACTTGAAAAGTCTTCTTTTAAATATAGTGTTTATTTTGTATCTGATAAATCAGAACCTGGTGCAGGGGTTCCTAACTCTCTCAAGTGATGTCAGTGCATGTAAGAATTTACCAGTGACTAAATTTTAGAAGGAGAGTAGTCTTTAACCCCTCTGAAAGGGAGAAGGAGAGCCACTCTGTGATAATCTGGGAATTGGGTAAGGCACAGAGAGAAGTCAGTGTACAATTCTTACCTTGCATACATTCTGACACATGCTTGATGGGAGGCAATGAATTGTTACCTCATGAACTTCCATGGCTCTAACATACTCAAGCTTGCCCCAGAGTAGTATTGTTCATTTAAGAGCTATTTAAATTTTCTAAAGGCCACTTCTAGGCCAGATGGATTGTAGGATGAAAGACATTTATAAGGTCTAAAAGGAGTAATGGGATTGGCATTTCTGGCCCTTACCCAGCTTTTCCAGATTATTTGACTTTCTTGTGTCTCTGTATCACAATGTTTTTCATGTCTCTGAAAATTTATATACTCAAATTTTATCCCTTTTACACAAAACAAGGAAACATCTCTTCTCAATGCATACCATCCCCCCCTTCTCTCTCTCTTGCTTCTTCTCTCCTCCACGTCAATGGATCCTTCTTCTAGTTAATTCCAAATTATCCTTTGAAGCTCATTTCAAATGGGATTTTCAAAGAAGGCTTCCTTGCCTGCTCTCCACCACATAAGTAAGGCCCTCTTTAATCTCTCATCTCAGTCTTTAGTTTTACTTTGCAGTATTTATCAGGGACCAAGTTTACACAATCTGAGATTACTTTATAAATTTCTATCTCTCACATTCAAATCTAGGTTTTGTGAGAACTAGGTCTGAGTTTGTTTTGTTCCCTGCTGACCAGACTTAACCAAGTGCCTTTCCCCACTACATGTTCAAAACTCTTTCCTGAATAAATATAGAGACTTTCTTTTTTCGCCCATAGCAGAAAATGGTTTTATTTATTTATTCTATACAGTTTTAAAAGTTTCTCCAATGTGCCAAAGTCTGTGAGAATGAAATGATAAATCAGACACAGACTTTTAAAAATTTTTCAGTCTAATGGAGTGTAAAATACATGTATTCAAATAACTATTACAGGACATGGTAAGGGAAATCATAAACATTATAGTAAAATCAAATTTCAGTCCTACTGGAGTGAGAAGAGTGAAGGACCCTTACTAACCTAGGTCATGTGTCCTCCTAAGTCAGCTGAATTTCATTCCTATTATTACATAGTATTATCTCATGGCTGGTTGGCTTCCAGCATTTAACTCACTTGTGCAGCAGCCCTTTCCACTGTGAAAAGGTCAATTTCCAATGGCACGAACCCAATATTTACATGAAGTATTTTTAGAAGAACACTGTAAGTTCCATAATACTAAAGAAGATGTAAAGATGATACACACATGGAAAGAAGTTCTGCATTTTAAGAGACAGAAATTCAAGTTTAATGCACATTAAGAATGACTACCCATCTATTAGAATGGCAAAGATAAAAATGACAACACCAAACACTGTTGTGGATATGGGAAAAGAGGAGGCCTCACAGTGTTAATAGTAATGTGAAATGCCATAGTAACTTTGGAACACAGTCTGACTGTTTCTTTAAAAATTAAACATGAAACTACAACCCAGAAATCTCACTCCTGGACATTTATTCCTGAGAAATGAAGACACGTGTTGATTTCAAAACCTATATACACATGTTTATAGTAGTTGTATTTGTTAAAGCACCAAACTGGAAACCAGAAGTCCATCAACAGGTGAATGTATAAACAAATGATATAAAAGAATACAGTTAAGTTATATAAATAGGTGAACTATAAATGCCTGCTACAATTTGGATAGATCTCCAATAATGCTGAGTGAAAAAATCAAAAATATTATATACTGTGTGATTCTGCTTACATAATATTTCTGAAAAGACAAAATTACAGAAATGGAGAACAGATTGGTAGTTGCCAGGGATGAAAAAGGTGGCTGTAAAGGGGTAATATAAAAGATACACGAAAAAATGGAAATGTCTAGTATCTTCATTGTATCAATGTGAATATACTGGTTATGATACTATACAATAGTTTTGAAAGATGTCATTGTGGAAAACTCAAAAAAGATGGAAGGAGTCTCTCTGAATTATTTCTTACAACTGCATATGAATCTACAGTTGCTTAAAAATAAAAAGTTTAATTTTTTAATTTTTATTTTTTTATAAAGATGTGGAGTACAATTATGAGTTAGGTATACAAATGTTGATTGTCTAGGTACCTTTTTTGATGGAGTATGCCCCTTCCTCCTCTAGTATTTTTCCCTCAACTACCAATCCCACCCCCATCCCCTGAGAGTTTCCCACTACTGCCAATCCCTTTCTTATAGTATTATAATTGTTCAAGTATCACTTATGAGTGAGAACATATGGTAGTTCTTTGTTTCTGTGATATATCACTGAGGATGATTGATGATAAATTCATCCAAGCGGCTGAAAATTCCATATGTTTGTCTTTCTTTATGGTTGCATAATATTCCATTGTGTATAGGTACCACATTAAAAAAAGAAAATCCAGTCCAGCTTAGATGGGCAACATGGTTGGTTCCATGTTTTTGCTAGTGAGACTAGAGATGCAACAAACATATGTGTGCAGTATCTTTTTTGTAGAATTATTTGAGTTTCTCTGAGTATATTCCCAGTAGAGGAATTGCTGGGTCATATGGAAGGTCGATTTCTAGTTCTTTCAGTAATCGCTACACTGTTTCCAAAAAGGTTGCACTAGTGTGCATTCCCACCAGCAGTGTAGAAGCATTCTTTTTTCTCCGTATTCTCACCAGTATCTGTTGTTGATCATTTTTATTAATGATGACCATTCTTACTGTGGTTAGGCGGAATGTCAATGTGGTTTTGATTTGCATTTGTCTGATGATGACTGAGTCCAAACTCTTTTTCATGTGTCTGTTGGCTGCCCATATCTCTTCTTTTGAGAAGTGTCTATTCATGTATTTTGCTGACTTTTTAATAAGGCTGTTTGGTTTTTTGTTTGTTTGTTTTTTGTTTTGCTTTCAGTGCATTTGAGTTCCTTGCAGATCCTAGTTGTAGGCTGTTGTCAGAAATAAAGTTGGAGAATAGTTTTTCCCAATCTGTGGGCTTTCTCCCTGCTCTTATGATGGCTACTTTTGCTTTGCAGAAGATCATTAGTTTGACAAAATTCTATTCTCTATCTTGTTTCTTAGGATATGGGCATTTATTTTTCTGAATAGGTATTGGTTACAGTTCAAATTACCATATGGATGTATCCTGCATTTTCTAAGATTCTTATAGTTTGAGGTTTTATGTTTAGGTTTTTGATAATTTAGAGTAAATTTTTGTGTATGGGATAAGTAGGGGTCCTGTTTCAACCTTCTGCAGGTAATCAGCCAGTTTTCCCAGCACCATTTATTGAATAGGTTTTCCTCTCCCCAGTGGTTGCTGTTGGAGGTTTTGTCAAAGATGAGTTGGTTGAGAAATTGAGACTTTGATTCCGGAATCTCTATCCTGTTCCATTGGTCTATATGTCTGTTCTTGCATCAATACCAGGCTGTTTTGATTACTGTAGACTTATACTAAAGTTTGAAGTCTGGAAGTGTGAAGCCTCCTGTTTTGTTGTTTTTTTGCTAAGAATTTTTTGGCTATTCGTGGTTGTTTATGTTTTTATACGAATTCTATATTGTCATTTTCAGGTCTGAGAAGAATGATATTAGTAACTTAATGGGAATTACATTTAATCTGTAGAATGCCTAAAAGGCTAATTTTTAAATTAAAAGATGAAGGAAAAGTCAGGGAGAAAAGCATGTCAGTTTGTCAATTATGACATGAACCTTAGGACTTTGACATCATAATGGGAGGGGCTTTGACTATTGAGCAATCCTTAGGTTTCAAGGACTTGCCTACTGTGCTCTGCCAAATGCTATAGACATGATGAACTTTCAGGCCCAAGCACTGAAGAAAAGAAGGTGTTCACACCAATCCAAAAACTTCTCCAGGGCTAAGTGGCCATTCAAGAATCCACTGAAAAAGGTAGTCTCTTTTTTTGAAAGCAGGATTTATTGAGAGGAGAGAAAAGCTTCCACAGTGGGAGGGGACCTGAGGGAGTTGCCGACAAGGTAGTGTTTTAATAGATAACTTTTAATCATCACAGCAGACTGTTAGACAGGAGGTGTTCTGGCTTGTTAACTCTAAACAATATGAACTAATTCTTACCTTTAGCACAGGTTTCCTGAAACACTACTCATGTTTGCAAGATTAAGTGCTACTGAGCTTGAGAAGAAAGGCTTTGTATTTTCAGAGGACTTGATTTTTCAACTTCATGGGAGAAAATATCATGGGGGGTCTAAGAATATATCTGCCCTATTATTGAAGTCGTTTTTATCTTCTGTTGTATCTAGGCAATGTTGCGTATTATGGCCACAGAGAACAGTTGGAGCTTGGTTACAGAAAAACCAAATATTTTAGCACTTTCTTGTGTTTAGAAACTTTGATATTTTTAGCATTATTTAACAACCTTTGAACAGCTGTTCTCTCAGGATTTGAAAATTGCTTTAGCTAAGATCAAAGTCAGTTTTCCAGAATGTTCAATTATCTAAATTTTTATGCTAATCAAAAGCCAAAATTCTTACTTCTTTGTAAATCTCCATGTTATTTTGTTTTATAAATGTTGGGTCCCAAATTGTCTTTTTTGGATGCCAGATTTTAAACGCTTGGAGAGTAAAAAGTATCACATTAATCTGAGTCTTTCTTGCAGAGTACAGCATTATATCTTAGGTAGAGAAAATACTAGGGGATTCAATGGAAATACACTTTAAAAACATAAATTGTTTCAAAAAATCAGGGGAATGTGATTTTATATTTCCTTCAAGAGTGTAGGGGAAACTTTTCTCTAAGGGTGGCATATCCATAACATTTAATCAGAATTAACTAGCAGAAAATATAGAGGGTAATAAAAAATGTGCACAAATTTTAAGAAAGGAAAAGGCTATATTAAATTGTAATACTTATTTTGTTCTAAAAGTGTTAACATTTATTATGCATTTTGTCTTCAGATAGCACTTAGGTACACAGTTACTCAAGGTTTAGTTATCTAAGGATGATATACATCTGGAATCTCAACAAGTTATAATTTCTGCAGAATAAAACATTCACCGTTTATGTGAGAAACATACTAGTTGTCAAAGATGAAAGCAGAATTATACCATGTATTCTAACATATTAATGAGGAAAGAAGTTATCATTGAAGTAGTATACACTTAGTTTAAAATCATTATTTGCATGATGAACATTTGTATACCCAACGCTGAATTGTACCCATGTTTAAAATTAAAAAATTAAAAAGTAAAACAAAGTCAGTTGCACGCTTTACAACTTTCATTTATTTATAGATTTATTTAAGTACTTATTTATTTTAATTTTTATTATAAAGGTGTGGGGTACAATTCAGGGTTAGATATACAAACACTGATCATGCAGGGACCAGATTGATGAGTTATGTCCCTCCCTCCCTTAGCAGTATCCCTCCACTGCCAATTTCACCCCACCCACTCGACAATTTCCCACTACTGGTAATCATTTTCTTATAGCATTATAATTGCTCAAGGTCAGCTGATGAGTGAGAACATATGGATCTCTGTTCTTTGTGATAAATCACTGAGAATGATCAAACCCAAATCCATCCAAGTGGTGGCAAAAATCCATATAAGTGTCCCTCTTCATGGCTGCATAATATTCTATTGTGTGTATGTACCACATTTGTTTTTTTCCAGTCCAGCTTCAATGGGCAACATGGTTTGTTAAATGTTTTTTCTATTGTGAATAGAGCTGCAACAAACATTCTTGTGCAGGTTTTTTTTGTAATATGATTTGAGTTCTTCCAAGTATATTTTTTATAGAGGAATTACTTGGTCATATGGAAGGTCAATTTGTAGTCCCTTTGTAAACCACCACAGTGTCTTCCAAAGAGGTTGAACTAGTTTGCAGTTCACCTGCAGTGTAGAATCATTTTTTTTTCTCCACATCCTCACCAGCATCTCTTGTTGCTTGTTTTATTAATGATGGCCATTCTTACAGGGGCTAGGTGGTATCTCAATGTGGTTTTGGTTTGCATTTCTCTGATGATGAGTGAGGTTGAGCACTTTTTCATGTGTCTGCTGGCTGCCTATATCTCTTCTTTTGAGAATTGTCTATTCATGTATTTTTCCCACTTTTTAAAGGGTTTTTTGATGTTGTTGTTTCCTTTTGGAGTGTTTGAGTTCCTTGTAGATCCTTGATGTTAGGCCTTTGTCAGATATATAATTGGAGAATATTTTTTTCACATTCTGTGGGCTGTCTCCCTGCTCTTTTGATGGTTTCTTTTTTTTTTTTTTTTTTGGCGGAAGCCAGTTAATTTAATGAGGTCCCACTTGTCTATCTTATTTCTTAAGATATGGGTATTTAGGGTTCTGATGAGGAATTACTTCCCGGTTCCAATTTCCATAAAGGTGTCTCTGCATTTTCTAAGATTCTTATAGTTTGGGGTTTAACATTTAGGTCTTTGATCCATTTAGAGTTAATATGTATGGTGATAGTTAGGGGTTCTGTTTCAATCTTCTGCATGTGGTCAGTCTTTTCCCAGCACCATTTACTGAATATGTTCTTCGTTCCCCAGTAGTTCTTGGAGGTTTTTTCAAAGATGAGTTGGTTGAGAAATTGAGACTTTGTTTCCAGAATCTCTGTCCTGTTCCATTGGTCTATGTGACTATTCTTTTATCAATACCAGGCTGTTTTGATTACTGTGGCTTTATAGTAAAGTATGAAGTCTGGAGGAGTGATACCTCCTGCTTTGTTTCTTTTGCTGAGGATACTTTTGGGTATTCGTGGTTATTTATGTTTTTATATGAATTCTTTATTGTCGTTTTCAGGTCTGAAAAGAACGATGTTGTTAACTTAATGGGTATTGCATTGACTCTGTAGATTGTCTAAAAGGCTAATTTTTAAATTTAAAAGATGAACGCAAAGTCAGGGAAATAAGCATGTCAGTTTGTCAGTTATGACATAAGCCTTAGTACTTTGACATTAGAGTGGGTGGGACCTTGACTCCTGAACAATCCTTAGGTTTCAAGGACTTGCCTACAGTGCTCTGCCAAATACTGTAGACATGATGGATTTTCATTCCAAGAACTGAAGAAAAGAAGGTGTTCACACCAGTGCAAAAACTTCTCCAGGGTTAAGTGGGCATTTGAGAATCCATTGAGCAAGGTAGTCTTTTTTTTAAAAGCAGGATATATTGAGAGGAGAGAAAAGCTCACACAGTGGGAGGAGATCTGAGAGGGTTGCCGACAAGATAGTCTTTTAATAGCTTGTTTCCCTGACTTTGCTTTCATCTTTTAATCCTCAAAGCAGACTCTTAGGAGGTGTTCTAGCGTGTTTACCCTAAACCATATGAACTAATTCTGAACTGTAGACTGGTGTCCTAAAACACTACTATTGTTTGCAAGACTAAGTGCTGTAGAGCTTGAGAAGACAGGCTTTGTATTTTCAGAGGACTTGATTTTTCAACCTTATGGTAGACAATTTCATGGGAGGTCCAGAAAATATTTGCCTTATTATTGAAGGATTTTTTTATGTTCTATTCTATCTAGGCAATTTTGCTTATTACGGTCACAGAGACCTGTTGAAGCTTGGTTATAGAAAAACCAAATAATATTTTAGCATTTTCTTGTGTTTAGAAAATGTTTTGACATTTTTAGTGTTATTTAATAGCCTTTGAAGAGTTTTTCTCTCAGGATTTGAACATTGCTTTATCTAAGATCAAAGTCACTTGTCTAGAATTTTCAATTATCTAAATTTTTATGCTAATGAGAAGCCAACATACTTACTTCTTTGTTAATCTCCATGTTATTTTGTTTTATAAATATTGGGCCCCAAATTGTCTTTTTTTGGGTGCCAGATTTTAAATGCTTGGTGAGTAAAAAATATCAGATAAATCTGAATCATTCTTGCAGAGTGCAGCATTATGTCTTAGGTAGAGAAAATACTAGGTGATTCAATGGAAATACACTTTGAAAAATATAAATTGGTTTAAAACATCAGGGGAATGTGATTTTATATTTCCTTCAAGAGTGTAGAAGAAACTTTTCTCTAAGGAGGGCATATCTGTAACATATAATCAGAATTAACTAGCAGAAAATATAGAGGGTAACAAAAAAATATGCACATTTTTTTTTTTTTTTTTTGAGTTGGAGTCTCACTCTGTCGCCCAGACTGGAGTGCAGTGGCCGCTGCCGGCCACCGCAGCCTCCACCTGCCGGACTCTGGCGATCCTTCCGCCTCAGCCTTCCGAGTAGCCGGAATTACAGGCATGCGCTACCATGCCCGGCTAATTTTTTGATTTATTGTAGAGGTGAGGTCTCACTGCCCAGGCGGGTCTCGAACCCGCGGGCTCAGGCAATCCACTCACCTCAGCCTCCCAAAGGCACGGGATTACAGGCTGAGCCACCGAGCCCGGCTCTGCACATATTTTAAGAAAGGAAAAAATGTACTAAATTGTAATACTTATTGTGTTCTGAAAATGTTAACATTTATTATGCATTTTGTCTTCAAATAGCACTTAGGTGCATATTTGCTCAAGGTTTAGTTATCTAAGGATGATATACATCTGGAATCTCAACAAGTTATAATTTCTGCAGAATAAACACTCACCATTTATATGAGAAACATACTAGTTGTCAAAGATGAAAGCAGAGTTATACCATGTATTCTAACATATTAATGAGGAAAGAAGTTACAGTTAGTTTAAAATAATCCCTGCATAATGAATATTTATATACCCAATGCTGAATTGTACCCATATTTAAAATAAAAACATTAAAAAGTAAAATAAAACAAAGTCAGTTGCATGCTTAAAAACTTTCATTTATTTATATATTTATTCAAAAATTCATTTAATTTTTAATATAAAGCTGTGGGAAACAATTCAGGGTTACATATACAAACAGTGATCATGCTGGGACCCGGATTGATGAGTTATGCCCCTACCTCCCTTAGGAGTATCACTCCACTGCCAATTTCACCCCACCCACTCGACAGTTTCCCACTTCTGCCAATCACTTTCTTATAGCATTATAATTGCTCAAGGTCAGCTAATGAGTGAGAGCATATGGAACTCTGCTCTTTGGTTCTGTGATAAATTACTGAAAATGATCGACCCCAAATCCATCCAAGTGGCGGCAAATCCATATATGTGTCCTTCTTTATGACTCATAATATTCCATTGTGTATATGTACCATATTTGTTTTTTCCAGTACAGCTTCGATGGACAACATAGTTGGTTCCATGTTTTTTCTATTGTGAATAGAATGGCAACAAACATCGTTGTGCAGATATTTTTTTGTAATGTGATTTGAATTCCTCCAGGTATGTGTATATATATATATATTTTTTTTCTATTTATTTATTTTTCATTATGACATTGTGGGGTAGAATTAAGGGTTAGGTATACAAGCATGTTTCGTTCAGGCACACTTGTTGATAAGAGGTGTTTCCCCATCCCCAGACAGATATTTGCTACCGTTAATCCCATATCCCTCCCATAGTTTCCCACTACTGTCAGTCATTTTCTTATAGTATTACATTGGATGTTCAAGGTCCATTATGTGAGTGAGAACATGTGATACTTGAATCTTTGTTTCTGTGAGAGGTCACTCAGTATTATAGACTCTAGTTCCAATTCAGGTTGCTGCAAAATTCATGATTTTGTTCCTTTTTATGGCTGCGTAGTATTCTATCATGTGCATGTACCACATTATTTTAATCCAGTCCTCTCTTGATGGGCAGCATGGTTGCTTCCAGGTTCTTGCTATTGTGAACAATGCTGTGATAAACATACGTGTGCAGGTATCTTTTTTATAGAGTGATTTGAGTTCTTCAGGATATATTCCCAGTAGGGGGATTGCTGTGTCATATGGGAGGTTGATATTTAGAGCTTTTAAAAAGAAATAGCCACACTGCTTTCCACAGAGGTTGCACTAGTTTACACTCCCACCAACAGTGGAGAATTGTTCCCTTTTTGCCACAACCTCTCCAACAGCTGTTATTTTTTGAGTTGTTGATAATTGCCATTCTGACTGGAGTTAGGTGGTATCACAGTGTGGTTTTGATTTGCATCTCTCTGATGATTAGAGAGGTTGAACATTTCTTCATGTGTCTGTTGGTTGCTTGAATATCTCCCTTTGCGAAGTATCTGTTCATATCTTTTGCCCATTTTATAATGGGATTGTTTGTTTTTTTCTTTTCAGCACGTTTGAGTTGCTTGTAGATCCAAGATGTTAGGCTTCTGTCAGACCTGGTGTTGGCAAATACTTTTTCCCAGTCTGTAAGCTGTCTCCCTGCTCTCTTGATGGTTTCTTTGGATTTGCAGAAGGTTGTCAGTTTAATGAGTTCCCACTTGTCTATCTTATCTTTTATGGCCTGTGGGTTTCAGGTTTTGTTCAGGAATTGGATGCCAGTTCCAATTTCCATGAGGGTATGTCCTTCATTTTCTAAGGTTCTTATGGTTTCAGGTTTTACATTTAGGTCTCTGATCCATATGGAGTTAACTTTTCTGTATGGTGATAGATAGGGGTCCTGTTTCAATCTTCTGCATGTGGTCAGCCAGTTTTCCCAGCATCATTTACTGAATTGGTTCTCCTCTCCCCAGGGGTAGGTGGTGGAGGCTTTGTTGAAGATGAGTTGGTTGAGAAATTGAGGTTTTGCTTCTGGAATCTCAATTCTATTCCATTGATCTATATGCCTGTACCTATACCAATACCAAGCTGTTTTGATGATTGTAGCTTTATAGTAAAGTTTGAAGTCTGGTAATGTGATACCACAGGTTTTTTGTTTTTTTTTTTCCCTGAAGATTTTTCTGGCTATTCTTGGACGTTTGTGTTTCCATATGAATTCCTGTGTTGTATTTTCTAGGTCTGAGAAGAACGTTACTGGTAATTTGATGGGTATTAATCTGTAGATTGCCTTAGGTAAGATGGACATCTTCACAATGTTGATTCTTCCAACCCATGAGCATGGGATATTTTTCCACTTGTTTGTGTCATCTTTGATTTCTTTGAGCAGTGTTTTGTAGTTTTCATTGTAAAGGTCTTTCACGTCTCTGGTTAGGAAGATGCCAAGGTATTTCATTTTTTTGTGGCTATTGTGAATGGAATTGTGGTTTTTATTTGGGTTTCTGTTTGTATATTTTGGTGTAAACAAATGCGATTGTCTTTTGCACATTTATTTATATCCTGAGACTTTGCCAAAGGGCTTTTGCAGTGTAAGGAGGTTTTAGACAGATTCTCTTGGGTTTTGAAGGTACACAATCATATCATCTCAAAGACAGATAACTTGACTTCCCCTTTTCCTATTTGGATATCCCTGATTGCCTTCTCTTGTTTGATTGCTCAAGCTAGGACTTCCAGTACTATTTTGAACAGGAGTGGTGAGAGTGGGCATCCTTATCTTGTTCCAGTTTTCAGGGGAAATGGTTCCAATTTTTGTCCATTTAGGAGTATGCTGGCTGTGGGTTTCTCGTAGATAGCTTTTACTATTTTGAGGTATGTTCCCCATATGCCTAGATGTTTGAGGGTTTTTATCAAGAAGGGGTGCTGGATTTTATCAAAAGCTGTTTCTGCATCTAATGATATAATCATGTGGTTTTTGTTTTGACATCTATTGATGTATTTAATTACATTTATGGTTTTACGAATGTTCAACCAGCCTTGTGTCTAAGTTATGAAGCCTACTTGTTCATGATGGATAATTTTTGAGATGTTTTGTTGAATCCGGTTTGCTAGGATCTTGTTGAGAATTTTAACATCTATGTTCATCAAAGATATTGGCCTGTAGTTCTCTTTCTTTGTTGGATCTTTACCTGGCTTCAGTATTAATGTGATGTTGGCTTCATAAAATGATTTGGGAAGAGTTCCATCTTTTTCAATCGCATGGAATACCTTCAGTAGGATTGGTATCAGCACCTCCTTAAATGTCTTGTAAAATTCTGCTGGTAAGCTTTCTGGACCAGGGCTTTTTTTTTTGTAGGTAGTTTTCTTATTACATAGTCAATTTTCTTGATTGTTATTGGTCTATTTAGGGTCTCAATTTCTTCTTGTTCCAACCTAGGTAGGTTGTGTGATGTCAGAAAGTCCTCCATTTCCTTAAGGTTTTCAAGTTTATTTCCATACCAGTGTACATAGTAGTCTCTAATGATCTTTTTTATTTCTTCAGGGTCAGATGTGACTTCATCTTTTGTGTTTCTGATTGTGTTTATTTGGGTTTTTTCTCTTTTTTTCTTTGTCAGTCTAGGGGACCATCAACCTTGTTTATCCTTTTGAAGAACCAGTTTTCTGTTTCATTGATTTTTGTATTATCTTTTTGTCTTCCATGTCCTGGATTTGGGCTTTTATTTTGGTGATGTGGATTCTTCTGCTGAAATTAGGATTTTTGTGGTCTTGCTTTTCCAGCTTCCTTAGGTGGCTTGTTAGGCTGTTAATTTTTGTTCCTTCCATTTTCTTCATGTGTGTTTGTAGGGATATAAATTCCCCTCTTACTACAGATTTTAAGGCATCTCAGAGATTTTGATAAGATGTTTCTTCATTTTCATTTGTTTCCAGGTAACTTTTGATCTCTGTTTTGATTTCATCATTGACCCAGGAATTGTTTAGCCTCATGCTGTTTAGTGTCCATGTCTTTGTGGGGTTTGGGGGGGGGCCTTGTGGTGTTAATGTTTATTTTTATTCCACTGTAGTCTGTGAAGGTGCATGGTAGAATTTCAGTCCTTTTAAATTTGCTTATGCTTTATTTATGGCCAATTATGTGGTCGATCTTAGAATACGTTCCATGCGGTGATGAATAGAATGCGTATTCTGTGGTCTTTGGATGGAGTGTTCTGTAGATATCAATTAAGTCCATTTTGTCCAGAGTCACATTGAGGTTCCAGATCTCCTTGCTGACTTTTTGTCCTGATGATCTGTCTATTGTTGTGAGTGGGGTTTAAAGTCCCCAGTTACGGTGGTGTTAGAGTCAATATCTTTCTTTAGTTTTCCTAGAAGTTGCTTTATGAAAGTTGGCACACCAATTTGGGTGCATATATGTTTAGGATAGATATTTCTTGTTGTTGGAGAGAACCTTTTATCATTATGTGTTGGCCCTCTGTATCTTTTTAAATTTTTGATAGCTTAAATGGTATATTGTCTGAATTTAGAATCGTAACTCCTCCTTTCTTTTGTGTTCCATTCACCTGAAAATTTGTTTCCCATCCTCTTACTTTGTGTTTGTGTATGTCCTTTCTAGTGAGATGGGTCTCTTGAAGGGAGTATATTATTGCCTGGTGATATTTTATCCATTTTGCCATTCTATGTCTTTTCAGTGGTGCGTTTAGTCCATTCACATTCAGGCTAATTATTGAAATGAGAGAGTTCGTTCCTATGATAGAGATCTTATAGAGTTCTGGTTCTTCCACTTGGTTTTTTGTCTTTCTTTTGGTTTTGGGGTTGGTTCATGTATATTTTATTCTTTTTCCTGTACTCTTGTGAGGAACGTTGTTCGTTTTTCCTTTTCTTCTGTGTTTAGTACTTTCTTAAGTTTTTCATGTAGAGGTGGTTTGGTGGCAGGTTCAATTCTTAGGGATTGGATATCTGGGAAAGATTTTAATTCTCCCTCGCTGATGAAGCTTAGCTTGGCTGGGTAGGTTATTCTTGGTTGAATATTTTTTAATCTTTTAGGGCTTTGAATATAGGGCTCCAAGCTCTCCTAGCCTGCAGGGTTTCTGTAGATAAATCTGCTGCTATTCTGATTGGTCTTCCTTGGTAGGTGATCTGGCCTTTTTCTCTTGCTGCCTTTAGGATTTTTTCTTTTATGCCTACCTTGTTTAGGCGAATTATTATGTCTAGGAGTTGGTCTTCTCATTTGTTGTCTTACAGAGGTTCTCTGATTCTGTTGTGCTTGAATTTTTGCATCACTGATTAGATAAGGGTAGTTTTCTTGAATGATCTTATGGAAAGTTTGTTCCAGTGTGATCTCTGTCTCTCCTTCTGCCTCAGGAAGGCCAATTACTGTTAGGTTCAGTCTCTTGAAGTAATTGCTCATCTCTTGAAGGTTTTGTTCTGTCTTTTTGAGCTTATTTTCTGTGTTTTTAAGAGTTTGGGTTAGTTCTGTATTTTGGCCCTCAAGCTCTGAGATTCTTCTGCTTGGCTAATTCTGCTTTCCATGCTTATCAGTTTGTTATTTATTTCATTCAAAGTATTCTTTATTACTGTTATCTCCGATATCAGGTCCTTCCTAGTTTCTTCTTGTGTCTTCTCAATTCTTTTTAATCTCTCCATTAATGTACTGATATCTAGGTTTGTAGTTTGAGACCCTTCATTCTGGGAGCTCTTCATTGTTTGCATTCCGAAGTCAGTTTTCTCATTGTCTGCCTTCCCAGGGGTCTGGGAGTGACCCATACTCTTCTTTTGGTTTTTCTTCATTTGTGTAGATTTTTCTCTCTCTCCCTCTTTCCCTCCCCTTCTTTAATTGTGTTTTTGAGGTAAGGTGGGGTTGCTTTTGTTTCACTTCTGCAATATCCTGTTCTTCCTTATGAGGGTCTTCTGGCTTTGTTCACTTTTGAGGTTGGAGTGTTGGCTGCAGTCTGTACTTTTTTGTAGTTTTCAGATTTAATTGAGGGGGAAGCTGTGGTTCAGAATGTATATGCTGATTGTAGCATCCACGAACAGGTGTATGAGCACACTGGAACCTATTTCCCTCTGTCTTACAATCTGTCCATGTAGCAATATGTAGTCTTGGTGTCTAGATTAAAATGGGGGTATAAAAGAGGAATATAATGGAGGAAAGGGGTTCAATAGGAAATTAGAGAGAGAGAAGAGCTAGAGGGAAAACAGACATACATACCAACTATCAGGTGAAAAAGAGACTCAAGGCCGGAAAGAAGTGAAAAAAGACACATAAGAAAGATTCCCTAAAGAATACTGATAACTACACAGAGACAGACCAATATAATCATGAAACAGTGTAAGTCAGAAGGCAAACAACAAAAGTGATTAAAATAAACAGTGAAAATGATAAAATCATAAATCACAATAAGAGATCAGACTAAAATCACTTCAGCTCTGATCTCCGGCCTCTCCCCTTTGTTTTTCATTGCAGGCAGCTAGATTTATTTGCAGTTTGAGTTTGGCTGCCTGGGAGTTGCTTTTGTCTGATTCAGCATAGGGGTGGGGCTTTGTCTCCTGTTTAGTGATGTTACCTTAGGAACCGAGGTGGGAGTTGTTGATAGGTGGGCGGGGCAATGGAAATCTCTGCCTGGAGAATGGCAGAGGCAGATTCTCTTTCATAGATCCATTTCTTTCCACTTGTCTGTGTCCCCAAGTTTGGGGTCACATGCTGAGTGCCTCAGCCAGGGTGGGCCTGGAGCTCCAGAGCTCCAAAGCTCCAACGGGCAGGTGGTGAGTGGTAAGAGTGGCCCTGAGCCCCCCACAGGGTACTTCAGCCAGGAATGGGACTGGTGTCTCTGAGGGGCGGGTGCCCAGAGCCTCCCTGAGTGACTGACAGCTTGGTGCTGGATGCCAGGCAAGAGACGATGTAGCCAGGGAGCAAGCCGAAACCAGAGACTCCAATGTACGTGGTGGAACAGCAGTAGCAGGGGGCCACAATATCCAGCCCTGTGTGGGACTGGAGGTCCCTGGGCCTTGGACCAGTGTGGCTGGTGGTGGGATGGAGGATGGGGGAAGAAAAGTAAGAGTCTTTTTGGGAACTCACATTTGGAGAATCTCACAAGTCCACCTATGCTGTCACCATCTTGCCGGGAGCCCCAGTATATTTTTTATAGAGGAATTACTGGGTCATATGGAAGGTCAGTTTGTAGTCCTTTTAGAAACCGCCACAGTGTCTTCCAGAGGTTGCACTAGTTTCTAGTCCACCTGCAGTGTAGAAGTATTTCTTTTTCTCTGTGTCCTCGCCAGCATCTGTTGTTGTTTGTTTTATTAATGATGGCCATTCTTCCAGGCACTAGGTGGTATCTCAATGTGGCTTTGATTTGCAATTCTCTGATGATGAGTGAGGCTGAGCACTTTTTCATGTGTCTGCTGGTTGGGCATATCTCTTCTTTTGAGAAGTGTCTATTCATGTATTTTGCCCATTTTTAAAGTGGCAGTTTGTTTGTTTCATTTCGGAGTGTTTGAGTACCTTGTAGATCCTAGATGTTAGTCTTTTGTCAGATATATAGTTGAGAATATTTTTTGCCATTCTGTTGGCTGTCTCCCTGCTCTTTAGATATTTTCTTTTGTTTTGTTTTGCAGAAGCTCATTAATTTGATGAGGTTCCACTTGTCTATCTTATTTCTTAAGGTATGGGCATTTAGGTTTCTGAAGAGGAATTGGTTCCCGGTTCCAATTTGCGTAAAGGTGTCTCCTGCGTTTTCTAAGATTCTGGTAGTGTGAGGTTTTATGTTTAGGTCTTTGATCCATTTAGAGTAAATGTGTATCATGATAGGGTAGTTTCCTGTTTCAATCTTCTGCATGTGGTCTGTCTTTTTCCAGTACATTTACTGGGAAAATTTTCTTCTCCCTAATGATTGTTGGATGTTTTGTCAAATCTGAGTTGGTTGAGAAATTGAGGTTTTGATTCCAGAATCTCTATCCTGTTCCATTGGCCTATGTGCCTGTTCTTGTACCAATACTAGGGTGTTTTGATTACTGTAGCCTTATAATAAAGTTTGAAGTCTGGAAGAGTGATACCCCCTGCTTTGTTTCTTATGCTAAGGATTCTTTTGGCTATCCATAGTTATTTATGTTTTTATATGAATTCTTTATTGTCGTTTTCAGGTT
Source organism: Cephalopachus bancanus (assembly GCA_027257055.1). Taxonomy (NCBI): domain Eukaryota; kingdom Metazoa; phylum Chordata; class Mammalia; order Primates; family Tarsiidae; genus Cephalopachus; species Cephalopachus bancanus. The sequence goes on along the minus strand of JAPVLO010000954.1, from coordinate 139,704 downwards.
TGAAAAGAATGATGTTGGTAACTTAATGGGTATTGAATTGAATCTGTATATTGCCTAAAAGGCTCATTTTTAAATTTAAAAGAAGAAAGCAAAATCAGCCAAACAAGCATGTCAGTTTGTCAATTATGATGTGAACCTTAGAACTTTGACATCATTACGTGAGGGACCTTTACTACTGAGCAACCTTAGGTTTCAAGGACTTGCCTACAATATTTTGCCAAATGCTGTAGACAAGAACTGAAGAAACAATGAGTTCACATCAATCCAAAAACTTCTCCAGGGCTAAGTGGCCATTCAAGAATACACTGAACAAAGTAGTCTTTTTTTAAAAAGTAGTATTTATTGAGAGAACAGAAAAGCTCCCACAGTGGGACGAAACCTGTGGGGGTTGCCGACAAGGTAGTCTTTTAATAAACAACTTTTAATCATCAAAGCAGACTGTTAGTCGGGATGTGTTCTGGCATGTTTACTTTAAACCATATGAACTAATTCTTAACTTTAGTACTGGTTTCCTGAAACACTAGTCATGTTGCGAAGATTAAGTTCTGGTGAGCTTGAGACAACAGGCTTTGTATTTTCAGAGGTTTTGATTTTTCAACTTGATGGGAGACAATTTCATGGGAGATCTAAGAAAATATGTGCCCTTTTTTTGAGAACTTTTTAATGTTCTGTTCTATCTAGGAAATTTTGGTTCTTATGGCCACAGTGTCCTGTTGAAGCTTGGTGATTGCACAACCAAATAATATAATGGCACTATCTTGTGTTTAGAAACTTTTTGATGTTTTTAGTGTTATTTATCAGTCTTTGAGCAGTTTTCTCTTAAGATTTGCACATTGCTTTAGCTAAGATGAAAGTAAATTTTCCAGTATTTTCAATTATCTAAATTTTTACACTAATGAGAAGCTAAAAAGTATTACTTATTTGCAAATCTCCGTGTCATTTTGTTTTATATATGTTGGGCCCCAAATTGTCTTTCTTGTGTCCCAGATTTTAAATGCTTAGTGACTAAAAAATATCAGGTTTATCTGAGTCTTGCAGAGTACAGCATTATGGCTTAGGTAGATAAAATACTAGGTGATTCAATGGAAATACACTTTGAAAACTGTAAATTGTTTATTTTTTAAAAACATGTTTTTTACTATAAATTTGTGGTGTACAGTTAAGTGTTAGGCATACAAATGTGCATTGTTCAGGCACCCTTGTTAATAAGGGGTGGCTCCCTGTCCCCAGCCAGATATTGACTACCATCCCACCTCCCTTCCTCTCTCTTCCCCTGCCAGAGATTCCCACCACAGTCAATCCTTTTCTTATAGTATTATGATAGAAGCTCAAGGTTCACTATATGAATGAGAACATATGATACTCAGATCTTTGTTTCTGTGAGAGATTACTCAGTATTATAAACTCTAGTTCCATCAAGGTTGCTGCGAATTTCAGGATTTGGTTCTTTTTAATGACTTCATAGTATTACATTGTGTGAAACTTTCTGATATTTTAGTATATTTTAGTAGACTTTGAGCAGTTTTTCTCTTAAGATTTGAACATTGATTTAGCTAAGATCAAATTCAATTTTCCAGAAGTTTCAATCTTGTAAATTTTTACGCTAATGAGAAGCAAAAATAATTACTCCTTTGTAAATCTCCATGTTATTTCTGTTTAAATATTTGGGCCCCAAATTGTCTTTTTTTGTGTGTGCCACATTTTAAATGCTTGGTGACAAAAAAAAAAAATCAGATTTATCTGAGTCTTTTTTGCAGAGTACAGCATTATGGTTTAGGTAGAAAAAGTGCTAGGTCATTCAATAGAAATACACATTAAAAAATATAATCTTTTTAAAACATCAGGGGAATGAGATCTTGTATTTTCTTCAAGAGTGTAGGAGAGACTTTGCTCTAAGGATGACATATCTGTAACATTGAACCAGAATTAATTAGCAGAAGATACAGAGGGTACCAAAAAAAGTACACAAATTTTAAGAAATAAAAGGGCTGTATTAAATTGTAATACTTTATTATGCTCTAAAATTATTAAGTTTTTTATGCATTTTGTCTTCTAAATAGCACTTAGGTACAAATTGCTCAAGGTTTAGTTATCTGGGGATGATATACATCCAAAATCTCAACAATTTTGATTTCTGCAGAATAAAACATTCACCATTTTTTTTGAGAATAATGTTGGCTGTCAAAGATGAAAGCAGAATTATACCATGTATTCTAACATATTAATGAGGAAAGAAGTTATCATTGAAGTATTATGCAATTAGTTTAAAATCATTCCCTTCATAATGAACATTTGTATACCCATACTGAATTGTACTCCTCTTTAAAATAAAAAATGAAGAATTAAATAAAACAAGTAAAGTCAGTAGCACATGTTTTACAGCTTTTATTTATTTACTTTTTTATTTATTTTAATTTTTACTCTCCAGATATTGGGTACAATTCCGGGATAGATATACAAACACTGATCATGAAGGGACCCTGGTTGATGAGTTAGGCAACTCACTTCCTTAGCATTATCCCTCCATGCCAATCTCGCCCCTCCCCCTTGACAGTTTTTCACTACTGCCAATCAATTTCTTAAAGCATTATAATTGTTCAAGCTCAGCTGAGTGAGAACATATTGAACACTGTTCTTAGTTTCATGATAAATCACTGAAATGATCGACCCCAAATCCATCCACATTGTTGCAATATCCATAAATTTGTCCTTCTTTATGGCTGCACAACATTCTATTGTGTATATGTACAACATTTTTTTTTAATCCAGGCTAGCTTCAACAAGCAATATGTTTGGTTCCATGTTTTTTGCCATAGTGAATAGAGCTGCAACAAATATCTGTGTGCAGGTATCTTTTCTGTAAAATGAATTGAGTTCCTCCAGGTATATTCCCAATAGGGGAATTACTGGGTCATAGGGAAGGTCAATTTCTAGTCCTTTTAGAAACTGCAACACTGTCTTCCAAAGAGTTTGCAATAGTTTGCAGTCCACCTGCAGTGCAGAAGCATTTCTTTTGCTCTGCATCCTTGCCAGTTTCTGTTGTTTGTTTTATTAATGATTGCCATTCTTACAGGGGTGAGGTGGTATCTGAATGTGGTTTTGATTTGCATTTCTTTGATGATGAGTGAGGCTGAGCACTTTTTCATGTGTCTGCTGGTTGCCCATATCTCTTCTTTTGAGAAATGTCTATGCATGTATTTTGCAATTTTTTTTAAGGGACTGTTTGTTTGCTTCCTTTCAGAGTGTTTTGAGTTCCTTGTATATCCTAGATGTGAGGCCTTGTCAGATATATAGTTGGAGAATATTTTTTCCCAATCTGTGGGCTGTTCCCCTGCTCTTTTGATGGTTTATTTTGTTTTGCAGAAGCTCGATAATTTGATGAGGTCCCACTTATCTATCTTATCTTGAAGTATGGACATTTAGTGTTCTGATAAGGAATTGGTTTTCAGTTCCAATTTCCATAACGGTGTTTCCTGCGTTTTCTAAGATTCGTATCGTTTCAGGCTTATGCTGAGGTCTTTCATCCATTTAGAGTTAATGTGTTTGGTGATAGGTAGGGGTTTAGTTTCAATCTTCTGCATGTGGTCAGTCTTTTCCCAGCAGCATTTACTGAATATGTTCTCCTCTCTCCAGTGGTTGCTGGAGGTTTTGTCAAAGATGAGTTTTTTGTGAAATTGAGGCTTTGATTCTGGAATCTCTATCCTTTCCATTGGTCTGTGTCCTTATTCCTGTACCAATACCAGGATGTTTAGTTTCCTGTAGCCTTATAGTAAACTTTGAAGTCTGGAAGTGTGATACGTCCTACTTTGTTTATTTTGCTAAAGATTATTTTGGCTATTCATGGTTGCTTATGTTTTTATATGGATTCTTTATTGTCATATCCAGGTCTGAGAAGAATGATGTTGGTAATTTAATGGGTATTTTATTGAATCTGTAGATTACCTAAAATGCTAATTTTAAAATTTAAAAAATGAAAGGCAAATCAGGGAAACAAGCATGTCAGTTTGTCAATTATGACATGAGACACAGGACTTTGACATCATAATGGGAGGGACCTTGACTACTGAGCAATCCTTAGGTTTCAATGACTTGCCTACTCTGCTCTGCCAAATGCTGTACACATGATGGATTTTCAGTCCCAGAAACTGAAGAAAACAAGGTGTTCACACCAATCCAGAATCTCCTCCAGGGCTATGTGGCTGTTCAAGAATCCACTGAACATGGTAGTCTTATTTTAAGCATGATTTATTGAGAGGACAGAAAAGCTCCAACAGTGGGAGGCGGCCTGTGGGGGTTGCCGACAAGGTAGTCTTTTAATAGACAACTTTTAATCATCAAAGCAGACTGTTAGTCAGGAGGTGTTCTGGCCTGTTTACTCAAAACCATATGAATTAATTTATAACTTTAGACTTGTTTCCTGAAGCACTAGACATGTTTTCAAGAATAAGTGCTGCTGAGTATGAGAAGACAGGCGTTGTATTTTCAGAGGACTTGAATTTACAACTTGATGGGAGACAATTTCATGGGAGGTCTCAGAAAATATCTGCCCTATTTTTGAAGGCGTTTTTATGTTTTCTTCTATCTAGGCTTCTTATGGCCACAGAGTCCTGTTGGAGCTTGCCTATAGCACAAATATAAATAAAGCATTTAGCACTTTCTTTTGTTAGGAACTTTCCGATTTTTTAGTATTTTTTAGTAGTCTTTGAGAAGTTTTATCTCAAGATTTGAACTTTGCTTAAGCTAAGATCAATGTCCATTTTCCAGAATTTTCAATTATGTGAATTTTTAAGCTAATGAGAAGCCAAAATAATTACTTCTTTGTAAATGTCCATGTTATTTGGTTTTATACATCTGGGCCCAAAATTGTCTTTTTTGTGTGCCACATTTTAAATGTTTGGTGACTAAAAAGTATCAGATTTATCTGAGACTTTCTTGCAGAGTACAGCATTATGGTTTAGGTAGAAAAAGTGCTAGGTGATTCAATGGAAATACACTGAAAAACAAATTTTTTAAACATCAGGGGAATGTGATCTTATATTTTCTTCAAGAGTGTAGGGGAGACTTTGCTCTAAAGATGACATATCTGTAACATTTAACCAGAATTAAGTAGCAGAAAATACAGAGGGTATTAAAAAATGTACACAAATTTTAAGAAAGGAAAAGGCTGTATTAAATTGTAATACTTTATTATGCTCTAAAATTATTAAGTTTTCTTATGCATTTTGTCTTCTAATTAGCACTTAGGTAAAAATTGCTCCAGGTTTAGTTATCTGTGGATGATATACATCTGAAATCTCAACAAGTTTCAGTTTCTGTAGAATAAAACATTCACCATTTTTGTGAGAATCATGCTAGTTGTTAAAGATGAAAGCAGAATTATACCATGTATTCTAACATATTAATGAGGAAAGAAGTTATCATTGAGATATTATACAATTAGTTTAAAATCATTCCCTTCATAATGATCATGTGAATGTACCCTGAATTGTACCCAGCTTTAAAATAAAAAAAATTAAAAATAAAATAAAAGTCAAGTCAGTTGCACATGGTTTACAACTTTCATTTATTTATTAACTCTTTATTTAATTTTTAATATCCAGATGTTGGGTATAATTCAGAGTTAGATATACAAACACTGGTCATGGAGGGACCCTGGTTGATGAGTTATGCAACTCACTTCCTTACTTCCAATCTCGCCCCTCCCCCTTGACAGTTTTCCACTACCACCAATCACCTTCTTATAGCATTATAATTGTTCAAGAGCAGTTAATGGGTGAGAATATATGGAACTCTGTTCTTTGTTTTGTAATAAAACACTGAGAATGATGAATCCAAATTGCTACAAAATCCATATATGTGTCCTTCTTTATGGCTGCATAATATTCCATTATGTGTATACCACATTTTTTTTATCCAGGCTAGCTTTGATGTGCAACATGGTTGGTTCCATGTTTTTTGCTATAGTGAATAGAGCTGCAACAAACATCTGTGTGCAGGTATGTTTTTTGTAAAATGATTTGAGCTTCTCCATGTATATTCCCAATAGGGAAATTACTGAGTCATATAGGAGGTCAATTTCTAGTCCTTTTAGAAACTGTAACACTGTCTTCCAAAGAGTTTGCAATAGTTTGCAGTCCACCTGCAGTGTAGAAGCATTTCTTTTTCTCTGCATCCTTGCCAGCTTCTGTTGTTGTTTGTATTATTAATGATTGCCATTCTTACAGGGGCTAGTTGGTATCTGAATGTGGTTTTGATTTGCATTTCTCTGATGATAAGTAAGGCTGAGCACTTTTCATGTGTCTGCTGATTGCCCACATCTCTTCTTTTGAGAAGTGGCTATCCATGTATTCTGCTTACTTTTAAGGGGCTGTTTATTTTGTTTCAGAGTGTTGAGTTCATTGTAGATCCTAGATGTTAGGCCTTTGTCAGATATAGTGTTGGAGAATATTTTTTCCCGTTCTGTTGGCTGTCTCCCTGCTCTTTTGATGGTTTCATTTGTTTTGCAAAAGCTTGTTAATTTGATGAGGTCCCACTTGTCTATCTTATTTCTTAAGGTATGAACATTTAGCATTCTGATTAGGAATCGAGTCCTGGTTCCAATTTCCAAAATGCAGGTGTCTCCTGCATTTTCCAAGATTCTTATCGTTTCAGGTTTTACATTGAGGTCTTTCATCCATTTAGAATTATTTTGCTTGGTGATAGGTATGTTTTAGTCTTCTGCATGTGATCAGTCTTTTCCCAGCACCATTTACTGAATATGTGCTCCTCTCCCCAGTGGTTGTTGGAGGTTTAGTCTAAGATGGGTTGGTTGAGAAATTGAGATTGATTCTGGAAGCTCTATCCTGTTCTATTGGTCCATGTGCCTATTCTTGTGCCAGTACCAGGCTGTTTTGTTTCCTGTAGCCTTATAGCAAATTTTGAAGTCTGGAAGTGTGATACCTCCTGCTTTGTTTCTTTTGCTAAGGATTCTTTTGACTATTCATTCTTGTTTATATTTTTATATGGATTCTTTATTGTCATTTCCAGGGTTGAGAAGAATGATATTGGTAACATATTGGGTATTTCATTGAATCTGTAGATTGCCTAAAATGCTAATTTTTAATTTCAAAAGATGAAAGAAAAGTCAGGGAAACAAGCATGTCAGTTTGTCAATTATGACATGAGCCATAGGACTTTGACATCATAATGGAGGAACCTTGACTATGGAGCAATCCTTTGGTTTCAACGATTTGCCTACTGTGCTCTGTGAAATGTTCTAGACATGATGGATTTTCAGTCCAAGGAATTGAAGAAAACAAGGTGTTCACAACAATCCAAAATCCTCAGTAGAGCTAAGGGCAGTTCAAGAATCCACTGAACAAGGTAGCATTTTTTTTTGAAACAGGATTTGTTGAGAGCACATAAAAGTTCCAACATTGGGAGGGGACCTGTTGTTTGCTGACAAGGTAGTCTTTTAATAGACAACTTTTAATCATCAAAGCAGAGTGTTAATCAGGAGGTGTTCTGGTGTGTTTACTTTAAACCATATGAACTAGTTCTTAAATTTAGACTGGTTTCCTGAAACACCACTCATGTTCACAAGATTAAGCACTGCTGAGCTTGAGAAGACAGGCATTGTACTTTCAGAGGACTTGATTTTTCAACTTAATGGGAGACAATTTCATAGGAGGTCTCAGAAAATATCTGCCCTATTTTTGAAGGCGATTTTATGTTCTGTTCTATCTAGGCAATTTTGCTCCTTATGGCCACAGAGTCCTGTTGGAGCTTGCTTATAACACAAAAAAATAATATTTTCGCACTTTCTTGTGTTTAAAAACTTTCTGATTTTTTTAGTATTATTTAGGCCACCTTCAGCAGTTTTTCTCTCAATATTTGAACATTGATTTAGCTAAGATCAAAGTCAATTTAACAGAATTTTCAACTATCTAAATTTTTATGCTAATGAGAAGCCAAAATAATAACTTCTTTGTAAATCTCCATGTTATTTTGTTTTACACATATTGGGTCCAAATTTCTTTTTTTGTGTGCCACATTTTAAATGCTTGCTGACTAAAAAATATCAGATTTATCTGAGTCTTTCTTGCAGACTATAGCATTGTGGTTTATGTAGAAAAAGTGCTAGGTGATTCAATGAAAATACACTTTGAAAAATACATATTTTTTAAGCATCAGGGGAATATGATCTTATATTTTCTTCAAGAGTGTAGGGGAGACTTTTCTCTAAGGATGATATATCTGTAACATTAACCAGAATTAAGTAGCAGAAAATACAGAGAGTAACAAAAAAATACACAAATTTTAAGAAAGGAAAATGCTATATTAAATTGTAATACTTTTCAATGCTGTAAAATTATTAAGATTTATTATTCATTTTGTCTTCTAAATAGCACTTAGGTACACGGTTGCTCAAGATTTAGATATCTAAGGATGATATACATATAAAAATCTCAACAAGTTTGATTTCTGCAAAATAAAACATTCACCACTTATGGGACAATCATGCTAGTTGCTAAAGATGAGAGCAGAATTATGCCATGTATATTAATGTATTAATGAGGAAAGAAGTTATCATTGAAGTATTATACACTTAGTTTAAAATCATTCCCTGCATAATGATCATTTGTATACCCAAACCTGTGTTGTACCCATAATTAAAATTTAAAACTTTAAAAAATAAAAGAAAAAGTCATTTCCCCATGTTTTACAGCTTTCATTTATTAATTTAATGATTTATGTATTTTATTTTTTATTGAGTTTTGGGTACAATTCAGGCTTAGATATACAAACATTGATCATGCGGGGACCCTGGTAGATAAGTTATGCAGCTCACTCCTTAGCACTATCCCTTCACTGTCAATCTCACCCCTTCAATTTGATAGATTCCCACTACTGCCAATCACTTTCTTATAGCATTATAATTCTTTAAGGTCAGCTAATGAGTGAGAACATATGGAACTCTGTTCTTTGTTTCTGTGATAAATCACTGAGAATTATCGACCCCAAATCTATCCAAGTTGCTGGAAAATCCATATATGTGTCCTTCATGGCTGCATAATATTCCATTGTGTATATACATACCACATTTATTTTATCCTGTCCAGATTCGAAGGGCAACATAGTTGGCTTCATGTTTTTTTCTATTGTGAATAGAACTACAGAAAGCATAGGTGTGCAGATATCTTTTTGTAAAATGATTTGTGTTCCTCCAGGTATATTCCCAATAGGGAAATTACTGGGCCATATGGAAAGTCAATTTCTAGTCCTTTAGAAACTGCCACACTGTCTTCCCAAGTGTTTGCACTACCTTCCAGACCAATTGCAGTGAAGAAGCATGTCATTTTCTACCCATCCTTGCCAGCATCTGTTGTTTGTTTTATTAATGATTGCCATTCTTACAGGGGCTAGGTGGTATCTCAATGTGGTTTATATTTGCATTTCTCTGAAGATGAGTGAGGCTGAGCACTTTTTCATGTGTCTGCTGGTTGCCGATATCTCTTCTTTTGAGATGTGTCTATCCATGTATTTTGCCCACTGTTTTGAGAGGATGTTTGTCTGTCTCATTTCGGAGTGTCTGAATTCCTTTTAGATCCTAGATGTTAGGCCTTTGTCAGATATATAGTTGGAGAATATTTTTTCCCATTCTGTGGAATGTCTCTCTGGTCTTTTGATGGTTTCTTTTGTTTCACAAGAGCTCATTAATTTGATGAGGTTCCATTGTCAATCTTATTTCTTATGCTATGGGCATTTAGGGTTCTGAATAGGAATTGGTTCCTGGTTCCAATTTTCCTAATGGTGTCTCCTGTGTTATCCAAGATTCTTATTGTTTCAGGGTTTACTTTTAGGTCTTTCTACCATTTAGAGTTAAAGTGTAGGGTGATAGATAGGAGTTCTGTTTCAATCCTCTGCATGTGGTCAGTTTTTTCCCAGCACCATTTACTGAATGTGTGCTCCTCTCCCCAGTGGTTGTTGGAGGTTTTGTCAAAGATGAATTGGTTGAGAAATTGAGGCTTTGATTTTGGAATCTCTATCCTGTTCCATTGGTCTATGTTTCTGTTCTTGTACCAATACCAGGCTGTTTGTTTCCTGTAGCCTTATAGTAAATTTTGAAGTCTGGAAGTGTGATACTTCCTCCTTTGTTTCTTTTGCTAAGGATTTTTTGGGTATTCGTGGTTGTTTATGCTTTTCTATGTGTTTTTCATTGTATTTTCGAGGTCTGAGAAGAATGATGTTGGTAATTTAATGGGTATTTCATTGACCCGGTGCTTGCCTAAAAGTCTAATTTTTAAATTTAAAAGATGAAGGAAAAGTCAGGGAAACAAGTATGTCAGTTTGTCAATTATGACATGAGCCATAGGACTTTGACATCATGACGGGAGTTACCCTGACTACTGAGCATTCCTTAGGTTTCAAGGACTTGCCTACTGTGCTCTGCCAAATGCTGTAGACATGATGGATTTTCAGTCCCAGAAACTGAAGAAAACAAGGGATCCACACCAATCAAAATCATTGCCAGGGCTAAGTGGACATTCAAGGATCCACTGAACAAGGTAGTCTTTTTTTCTCTTTTAAGCAGAATATATTGAGAACACAGAAAAGCTCCAACAGTGGGAGGGAACCTGAGGGGTTTCTGATAAGGTAGTCTTTCAATAGACAACTTTTAATCATCAAGCAGACTGTTAGTCAGGAGGGGTTCTGGGATGTTTACTCTAAACCATATGAACTAAATCTTAACTTTAGACTGGTTTCCAGAAACCCTACTCATGTTCTCAAGATTAAGTGCTGCTGAGCTTGAGAGACAGGCTTTGCATTTTCAGAGGACTTGATGGGACACAACTTCATAGCGGGTCTCAGAAAATATCTGCCCTATTTTTGAAGGCAATTTTATGTTCTGTTCTATCTAGGCAATTTGGCTTCTTATGGTCACAGAGTCCTGTTGGAGCTTGCTTATAAAACAACCAAATAATATTTGAGCACTTTCTTGTGTTTAGAAATTTCTGATTTTTTTAGTATTATTTAGGTTGCTTTGAGCAGTTTTTCTCTCAAGATTTGAAGATTGATCAAAGCCACTTTTACAGAATTTTCAATTATCTAAATTTTTATGGTAATGAGAAGCCAAAATAGTAACTTCTTTCTAAATCTCCAAGTTATTTTGTTTTATACATATTGGGCCCCAAATTGTCTTTTTTTGTGTGCCACATTTTAAATGCTTGGTGACTAAAAAATATCAGGCTTATCTGAGTCTTTCTTGCAGACTACAGCATTGTGGTTTATGTAGAAAAAGTGCTAGGTGATTCAATGGAAATACACTTTGAAAAATATAGTTTTTTTTTAAACATCAGGTGAATGCGATCTTATATTTTCTTCAAGAGTGTAGGGGAGACATTCTTCTAAGGATGATATACCTGTAACATTTAACCAGAATTAAGTAGCAGAAAATATAGAGAGTACCAAAAAAAGTACACAAATTTTAAAAAAGGAAAAGGCTATATTAAATGGTAATACTTTACAATGCTGTAAAGTTATTAAGATTTATTATGGATTTTGTCTTCTAAATAGCACTTAAGTACACAGTTGCTCAAGGTTTAGATATCTAAAGATGATATACATATAAAATCTCAACAAGTTTGATTTCTGCAGAATAAAACATTCACTATTTATGGCACAGTCTTGCTAGTTGTTAAAGATGAAATCAGAATTATACCATGTACACTAACATATTAATGAGGAAAGAAGTTATCATTGAAGTATGATACACTTAGTGCAAAATTAATCCCTGCATAATGAACATTTATATACCCAACCTTGAATTGTACCCATCATTAAAATTTAAAAATTTAGAAAATAAGCTAAAACAAAGTCAGTTCCCCAAGTTTTACAGCTTTCATTATTTAATTATTTTATTTATTTTTGTATTTTAATTTGTTATTCAGATATTGGGTACAATTCAGGCTTAGATATACAAACATTGATCATGCAGGGAATGTGGTTGAAGAGTTATGCAGTTCATTCTCTTAGCATTATCCCTCCTCTGTCAATCTCGCCCCTTCCCCTTGAGAGTTTCACACTACTGTCAATCACTTTCTTATAGCATTATAATTGTTTAAGGTCAGCTAACGAGTGAGAACATATGGTACATTGTTCTTTGTTTCTGTGATAAATCACTTAGAATGATCGAACCGAAATGCATCCAAGTTGCTGCAAAATCCATATATGTGTCATTCTTCATGGCTGTGTAATATTCAATTGTGTATATGTACCACATCAATTTTATTCAGTCCAGCTTCGAAGGGCAACATGGTTGGTTCCATGTTTTTTGCTATTGTGAATAGAGCTGCAACAAACATATGTGTGCAGGTAGCTAATTTGTAAAATTATTTGTGTTCCTCTATGTATATTCCCAATAGGGGAATTACTGGGTCATATGTAAGGTCAATTTCTAGTCCTTTTAGAAACCACCACACTGAGTTCCCAAGAGTTTGTCTTAGTTTCCAGCCCACCTGCAGTGAAGCATTTCTATTTCTCTGCATCCTTGCTTGTTGGGAGCCAGCCGTGGAGGCCCACTGAGCATTAGGGATCAGGGAGGGCCATGGACCCCGAGACCACTAGGATGCATTTAGGAGCTTTGGCCCCATTTCCTCTCCCTTTTCTTATTTGCCACTTAAGCCAGAAAAAACTCCTGCTAGCTCAAACATAGAACTCTGAGACCCAGAGGAACACAGCTAATTTTAGAAACTCATCGTTCCCTTTTTCCTACTGACTGTGGTTTTGGCTTTGGTACAACTTAGAGTTTAAACTTAGGTCCCATCTAAGACCATTAGTACTGGTCACAGGTTTTAGTATGTTGGTTGAGATATAAAATAATTTTATATAGTAGTTATGTAGTTCTTAGAGGTTTGTAGTAGCCATTTTGAGTGAGATCATAATCATTTGTTCCAAGAAGTGGCCCACTGTGAACTTTGGACTGAGCCACATTCTTGAGACCCCAGCGTGATATTTGGACTGGGCCACATTCTTTAGGAACTGGTTTGAGCTATAATTAAGAGTTTCCATAGCAATTGTGTAAGTAGAATTAGCATAGAATAGAAAGGTAATAGGATTTAAGCTAGTGATCATAGGTGTTGTGTACACATAAGCTTTAGAAGTTATTCATTATTATAATATCATGATGCTAGTAGGTATTGTTGCATTGCTTTGGGGAACATTAACCAAGCATAGGGAACAGTAAGACAATTCCTCATACCTGAGAAAACATCTGGTGGGTGGAGGATGCCCCTTACACACCTGGCTATGAGTTCACGTGAAAGATATGTGAGAGTGACTGTGGAAAATTTGGGGATAAAAGACCCATTGTAATTCCCAATAAATGGCTTCTGCACTAGACAGGAGTCCAGTCTCTTTCTCTCTAATTTCTTTTCTCTTTCATAAATTGCTGATGCCGTCACACCTGCCAGTGACCCCTGATCCTTGCAGGGGCAGGATCCCTGCAACTGGCACCCAAACGTGTGACTATGAAAAGGTAAGCTTTTTTCTCATTTCAGGATGGCTAGGATCTTACCCAAGGGTGCTGCAGACACCTCTGTAGAGACAGGCAGAGTGAAGACAGGTAAGGATTTCTTTTTTGTTAACACCAGAGTCGTGATATAATTATGGGCCAGAGCGAATCTAAGGAACAGAAAATGTTCATAAAAATCTTAATGAATACTTTGTCTAAACATGGAAATACAGTCTCTTCTAATAATTTAGCTCATTTTCTTCATTTTGTTCAGGATCAATGTCCATGGTTCCCCGAATAATGTATCCAGTCCATAAACTGGATAGCTGGACTAAGGTTGGGGAGGAATTAAGATTATATTATTCACAGAATGGCCCTGAGAAAGTGCCGCCCAATGCTTTTTCTTTATGGAACTTAATCAAAGATGCCTTAGATCCACAGCATGATTATGAGAAATTCCCTTCAAAAGGGGCAACTGATGATGAGGATGAGGACAATTTTCCTTTCACTGCTGCTTCTGTACCTCCAAATTATGGAGACAAATTATCCCCACAGGATGCAGCAGAGTTGGAGAATGAAGCCACAAACTATCATGGTAATAATTATCTTAATTATACTAACCCATGTCTTCCACAGGTGTCTTTCCCTAAGGTGGAGACAACAGAGCCTAACCCTGTACCTGGCAGAGCTCCTCCTCCTCTCTTTGGAATGCAGACTGCTCAAGCAGAGACAGAGAAGGAAGGAGATTTCAGCCTATCAGTGTGTTTTCCAGTAGTTTTTAATAATGTTGACAGGGTGGCTCAGGCGCAATGGGACCCGTTGCCCTACAAGTATAAGAACTAAGAGAAGCTAGTTCACGGTATGGTCCTTTGGCCCCCTATACTCTTACTGTTTTACATCAATTCACTTCTCACTGGATGACTGCCACTGACTGGCAGCAATTGGCCCAAAGCTGTTTGTCCAGAGGAGCCTATTTGCTTTGGAGAACAGAATATGAAGATCAGGTATAAATTGAAATGGCTCTTAATCAGAATCGTGTGCCAGGTACATTTGTTATTGTTAAACATATGCTTACAGTTACCAGACAGTATGCCTCTACTAATGTCCAAATAACCTTTCCTAAAGAAGTGTATGGGCCAGGTTTGCTGACTCAGCCTGTAATCCCAGCATTTTGGGAGGCTGAGGTGAGTGGATTGCCTGAGTCCACGGGTTTGAGACCCACCTGGGAAACTTGGCAAGACCTCATCTCTATAATAAATAAAAAATTAGCTGGGTGTGGAAGTGTGCACCTGTAGTCCCAGCTACTTGGAAGGCTGAGGCAGAAGGATCACTGGAGCCCAGCAGGTCGAGGCTGCGGTGGCCAGGAGCAGCCACTGCACTCCAGTCTGGGTGACAGAGTGAAACTCCAACTCAAAAAAAAAAGTGTATGTTCAAATATGCCATTGTGCCCTTACAGCCTGGAAAAAGCTACCCACTGTATCCACTCAAACTTCTTTGTCTGATACAAAGCAGAAGGCTGATGAGAATAATGAGGACTTTGTTTCCAGATTAATCACCACTGTCATTCAGGCAATTACTAGTGAAAAGCGGCAGAAATTTTAATTAAACAATTGACTTTTGAAAATGCTAATAATACTTGTCAAGCTTTAATTAGACCAGTAAAGAAAACTGGGAATATAACTGATTATATCACGCAATGTGCTGATATTAGCCGAGCCTTTATACAGGGGATGGCCATAGCTGCTGCCCTAAAAGGGGAAACCTTTTCCTAAGTAGCACAAAGCATGCAAGGTAATCATAAACAGAAAAATTTTTCATCACAATCTTGTTTTAACTGTGGTCGGGTTGGACACATTTACAGAAATTGTCCGGCTATGGGGAGCATGACCAGCTCACACAACACACCACCGCCACCTACTGGGGCTGCTCGACCAAAACATTTGTGTCCTAGATGTCAGAATGTTTACCACTGGGCTAAGGAGTGTTGGTCTAAATTTCATAAAGATGGCACTCTAACTCAGT
Organism: Cephalopachus bancanus; assembly: GCA_027257055.1. Taxonomy (NCBI): domain Eukaryota; kingdom Metazoa; phylum Chordata; class Mammalia; order Primates; family Tarsiidae; genus Cephalopachus; species Cephalopachus bancanus. The sequence continues at coordinate 124,190 of JAPVLO010000954.1, read as the reverse complement.
AACAAGTTATCCCAGTTCAGGTAAATTTCCAGAGGAACCAGCCCCAGCCCCAGATAACAACAGGGGCAACTTCCACCATGTACCTGTTTGTTCCTTTTGCTCCATCACAGAACTCATCCAAGCCACTCCAGGGAGTGCAGAACTGGACTTGTGTTCCTCCACCACATCAATATTAATCCTGGATGTCCCAGTAACCCCAATTCCTATGGGAGTAAAGGGCCCTCTCCCGGAAGGAATAGTGGGCACAATATTAGGCAAAAGTTCCTTGTCTTTACAAGGAATTTCCATTATTCCTGGACTGGTGGATTTGGATTACACAGGAGAAATCCAGGTGCTTGTTGCTCCCCCTAGCAAAACTGTGAAGTTTAACAAAGGCCAAAGAATAGGCCAGTTGCTGCCCTTTCCTTATCACAAAGCAGGTAAAACTCTAACTAACCTGCCTAGAGGTAACTCTGGATTTGGCTCTAGTGATGTTGCTTTTTAGGTTCAGAAAGTTACTGATTCTAGACCTTTTAAAGATTTATATAAACAAGGAATTAAAATTAAAGGATTGATAGACACTGGAGCCAGTGTTTCATGCATTGCTGGGAAAGATTGGCCTGCTTCATGGCCGACTCAAATGGCTCCTTCAGGACTCATAGGCATTCGTCGAGCACCCTCAAGAGCCAAAAGCTCTAAGATTTTAAATTGGACAGACAATGAAACTTCAGGAACTTTCTGCCCATATGTCATTCCATCTATCCCTTTTACTTTATGGGGAAGAGATATTCTCTCACAAATGGGCATGCTTTTGTGTAGCCCTGATGGTAAAGTCTCAGCACAAATGCTGCAAATGGGCTATGATCCCCTTAAGGGACTTGGTAAAGTTGGACAGGGAATACAGGAACCTGTTCAAGTAAATGAGAAAACATATCAGTCTGGTATTAGCTATTCAAATTTATCCTAGGGCCATTGTTCCTAAAACTGCAGATCTTATTACCTGGAAGGACGAAAAACCAGTTTGGGTGGAACAATGACCCATGCCCTCAGAGAAACTTAAGGCAGCTAAAGAACTAGTCCAGCAACAGCTGGAATCCAGTAATATAGAGCCTTCTACTAGTCCATGGAATACCCCTGTTTTTGTCATTTAAAAAAAATCTGGTAAATGGAGACTTTTGCAGCATTTAAGAGCTATCCACGCCACTATGGAACCCATGGGGGTGTTGCAGTCTGGACTTCCATCTCCAGCTGCTATACCTGTTAACTTTAAAATTATAGTTATTGATTTACAGGATTGTTTCTTTACTATATCTTTAAGCCCAGAGGACTGTAAGCAATTTGCATTTAGTTTACCCTCGGAAAATTTAATACAGCCGTTTCAAAGTCTTCAGTGGAAAGTCCCACTGCAAGGAATGAAAAATAGCCCTACCTTGTGTCAGAAATATGTGGACTCTGCTTTACAAGGTATTAGAAGCCAATATCCTAATCTCTCTTTAATTCATTATATGGATGACATCTTGCTGGCTCATGAAAATTGTGCCTTTTTACATTAAATTCTTTTTTTTTTTTGAGTTGGAGTCTCACTCGGTCACCCAGACTGGAGTGCAGTGGCCACTCCCGGCCACCGCAGCCTCGACCTGCTGGGCTCTGGCGATTCTTCCTCCTCAGCCTTCCGCGTAGCCAGAATTACAGGCATGTGCTACCACACCAGGCTGATTTTTTGATTTATTGTAGAGATGAGGTCTCGCTACCCAGGCGGGTCTCGAACCCGTGGCTCAGGCAATCCACTCACCTCAGCCTCCCAAAGGTGCGGGATTACAGGCTGAGCCACCGAGCCCAACTTACATTAAATTCTTAATGAAACTGTGCTTGCTCTAACTGATTGAGGTTTGAAAATTTCTCCTGAAAATATTGAAGCCAATCCTCCTTTCACGTATCTTGGTTGTGTGTTAAACAAACAGTGAGTCATCAACCTTCGCAGTTACAAAAAGATCACTTGGTGACATTAAATGATTTCCAAAAACTGTTGGGAGATATTAATTGGATTAGACCTTATTTACATATTACCACATCAGATTTAAAACCTTTATTCAATATTTTGCAGGGAGATTCTTCTCCCAATTCTAAGGGAATTCTAACATCAGAGGCCAAGGAAACCTTGTCCCTTGTGGAAAAGGCTTTTGAGTCTCAAAAGGTTAATAGAATAGATTATCATCTGCCTTTTGACTTAATTATTCTGGCCACTTTCCACAGTCCCACAGGGTGTCTGTGGCAAGAAGGACCAATGGAATGGCTCAACCTGCTGGTAACAGCAAAAAATAATTGACTTTCTATCACTATTTAGTAGCTTTATTTGTAACCAAGGGAAGACAAAGAAGTGTTGAACTGTTTGGACATGATGTACACAATATAATTGTTCCTTATGATAAATTTCAATTTCAGACTTTGTTTCAAACTAGTGGTGATTGGCAAGTCGCTTTAACTGATTACAGAGGACAGATTCTGTTCCATTTACCCAAAAGTCCATTGTTACAATTTGTGAAACAAAATCCTATAATTTTTCCTCACAACTGTTCTCTAGTTTCCCTTGAGGGGGCAGTCCTGGTTTTTACTGATGGCTCCTCTAATGGAAAAGCCATAGCAATTATTAATAATGAGTCTCATGTGCTGAATACTTCAGAAACTTCAGCACAAAAAAACAGAATTAAGGGCAGTTTTATATGCTTTAACAACTTTAAAAGACTCTAAATTTAAATTATGTACTGATTCTTGTTATATTAAAGGACTATTTCCTCATATTGAAACAGCTATCATCCCGGTTAACAAAACTACAATTTTGGAACTATTAGCACAATTGCAGCAACTAATTAATAACAGAAAGGAACAGTTTTTTGTGGGCCATATTAGGTCTCATTCTGGCCTCCCAGGACCTTTGCACCAAGGCAATCAATTAGCAGATGCCTTAACTAAGCCTACTGTATATGCTGCAGTAGAAGCTGAGGCAGTTATCAGGGTCAGCTTTCTCATAAAATTAATCATCAGAATGCTATTACCTTACATTATCAGTTTCACTTACCTAGAGAAACAACTAGACAAATCATTAAGAATTGTCTGGCTTGTCCCACTTTTGTTCCAGCTCTAGGAGGAGTTAACCCTTGAGGACTAACCAAATGTGCTATGGCAAATGGATGTGACTCACTTGCCCAGGTTTGGAAAATTTTCTTATTTGAATTTTACTGTGGATACATTTTCTCACGTTATTTTAGCTTCAGCAAGAACTGGAGAAGCCTACGAGGAAGTGACACAACACTTATTCTTTCGCTTTTCACAGCTAGGTATGCCAAAGCAACTGAAAACTGACAATGGTCCTGCATACACATCCAAATCTTTCCAACAATTTTGTTCACAATTTAACATGTCTCATTCCATAGGAATTCCTTACAACCTGCAAGGTCAAGCCATAGTTGAAAGAGTTGACCAAACTTTAAAAAATCAAATAATTAAATTGCAAGAGGGGCAGTTCAAGTATCATCCTCCTCACCATATCTTAAATCATGCTTTATTCATTGTTAACCATTTAGATATGGACTCTTCAGGCTATTCAGTTATGGCTAGACATTGGAATCCAGAAGGAAGTATAAAACCTTTGGTAAAATGGAAGGATCTCCTTACAGGACAATGGAGAGGGCCCAACCTGTTGCTAACCAGTGGGAGGGGCTATGCTTGTGTGTTCCCCCAGGATGGGCCATCTCCTATTTGGATCCCTGACTCTTGCAAAATGCCTCCATTAATTCGCCGACCACAGTGAGTGGTAAGGATGGGCCCAATTCAGAGGAATGAAGCACATGATGCAGTTCATGCCAACCACCAGCCAGAGGAGCTGTTCTCCTTACTTTTGAATGAATCACCATCTGCAGAGTGAAACCAGCAGTCTCAACACACTCAATCTGAAGAGAGAGAGGCCATGACGAGACAGATGAGAGAACTCTCCAAACAAGATGATGATCCACTTCCCAGTCTGACCAAAACACAGAGAACAGCACTTAGACGGAGTGTCTTCAGTGTCTGCTCCTTCCTACCCACTTGGAGGCAAATGGAGTTCTTGGCTGAGGAAGCTTGGGATATGCTAAACTCTCAGCAGACTCCCATCAGACTGGTAACATTATTCCTAGCAATGCTCGCCCTCTTAATGAGCCAGATTGATCCAGTGGCTTTCTCAGAAGCTAATAAAACATATTGGGTGTATAGGCCTAATCCTCCTACTTTCCAATCAGTCACTTGGGATAATGAGATCATTAATGTCTTTTCTGACTCTCCCCAACTGATGGGGGGACCTGCTTTGTTTTATGCACAAACTAAACATGTCATTAATAACAACTATACTTACGAAGGCCGTTCTTGTTCACCTCCTATTTGCTTTTATGATAATTCTAACTTTAATTATTATGAGGAGTTTTGTCTTATGTCTTCTCTCAAAACTTTACTTACTGATAGTCCTACACAAAGTAATTACAGAGAGGACTGGTGGATTGAAATGCTAATGCCTGGAGGAACTGATCCTAGTTTAGCCACAAAAATTTCACCACCATCCAATATACCTGTTTGTTCTTTCAATAACACTGAAAAAAAGATTGGCTGCTTATTCAATGTGATACCGGATATCCAAAGTGGACAAACTGTATTATGACTCTAAAGTGGACTATTTTTTACCCTGTGAAAGATTAACTATCAGTGACTGGGGTCTTAATCTACAATCCCATACTACAAGGCCAAATGGGGAAAATCCCATCCCTGCCAGATGGCATGTTAATGGATGGGTACTTACAGTGTTAACAACGGTCATTGGAAACAAAATACCCAGTCCCATTTGTGGAGAGCTGTTGCTGCCATCAAGACAGTTGTTCTGTCCTGACCTTGTAGGTGAGTTCAACACTACAAAATAAGAGCTTGCCTACAGTCTCCTTATGTGTTTTTGGCTTGGAATGACTATCAGTCCTTGACCATAAAACATCAAAATGATGTCTATAATTTGTCCTGTAAGCAATGTGTATTAACTAATTATTTAACTGATGCTTCTTATAAGGGATTTGTTATTCTCAGACAGCCTCATTACTTAATGGTTCCAGTACATTTGTCATCTCGTTGGTATGATGAATATGGTTTACAGACATTTTATGAGCTTAATATTCTTTTAGAAAGACAGAAAAGGTTTTTTAGCTACTTTAATTTTAGAAATTGCAGCATTAATAGCTATTGCTACTTTGGTAACAGTTTCAGCTGTAGCTCTATCTAAGGAATTTCATACAGCTAACTTTGCTGATCAGTTATCTAAGAATGTTTCTATTGCATTAACTACTCAGGAGATTATAGATCAAAAGTTAGAAAGGAAAGTTAATGCTTTAGAGGAGGCAGTTTTAGCAGTAGGAAAAGAGCTTGTAACCTTAAAGATAAAATTGGCTCTCTGATTTCACTCTGAGTTTAAGTGGATTTGCCTCACTCCTTTAGCGGTAACTGAGTCTGCCCATACTTGTGACAAGATTAAGAATCATATACTTGGAATTTGGTACCATTTGGCCCTGTGAATAGATTTAACTAAGTTACATCAAGAAATTCAGGACATGACACTTGCTGAAAAGCAACTTCGGACCACAGAATTGGTGAACTCTATATTTAACAACTTCTCATCATTTGTTAACCAGAAGTCACTGATATCTATACTCATTAATTTGGGAATTTGTGGAGCAGTGATTCTTTTGTTACTATGTCTCCCACTATCATTTTCAGAGTTTTGAAAAGGAGCATATCACATCTTAATACAATTTCATGATTTCGTGCTAAAAAATAAAAAAGGGGGAGATGTTGGAAGCCAGCCACAGAGGCCCACTGAGCATTAGGGATCAGGGAGGGCCATGGACCCCGAGACCACTAGGATGCATTTAGGAGCTTTGGCCCCATTTCCTCTCCCTTTTCTTATTTGCCACTTAAGCCAGAAAAAAACTCCTGCTAGCTCAAACATAGAACTCTGAGACCCAGAGGAACACAGCTAACTTTAGAAACTCATTGTTCCCTTTTTCCTACTGACTGCTGTTTTGGCTTTAGTACGACTTACAGTTTAAACTTAGGTCAGATCTAAGACCCTTAGTACTTGTCACAGGTTTTAGTATGTTGGCTGAGATATAAAATAATTTTATATAGTAGTTATGTAGTTCTTAGAGGTTTGTAGTAGCCATTTTGAGTGAGATCATAATCATTTGTTCCAAGAAGTGGCCCACTGTGAACTTTGGACTAGGTCACATTCTGGAGAGCTCAGCGTGATCTTTGGACTGGGCCACATTCTTTCGGAACTGGCTTGAGCTACAATTAAGAGTTTCCATAGCAGTTGTGTAAGTAGAATTAGCAGAGAATAGAAAGGTAATAGGATTTAAGTTAGTCATCATAGGTGTTGTGTACTCATAAGCTTTAGAAGTTATTGATTGTTAGAACATCATGATGCTAGTAGAGATTGTTGCATTGCTTTTGAGGAACATTAACCAAGCATAGGGAACAGTAAGACAATTTTGGGTTTGTCCTTTCTCATACTTGAGAAAACACCTGGTGGGTGGGGGACGCCCCTCACACACCTGGCTTTGTGTTCATGTGAAAGACATGCGAGACTGCAAAATTTGGGGATAAAAGAGTCATTGTAATTCCCAATAAATGGCTTCTGCATTAGACAGGAGTCTAGTCTCTTTCTTTCTCTCTAATTTCTTCTCTCTTTCATAAATAACTGATGCCATCACACTTCCAGGGACCCCCAATCCTTGCAGGGCAGGACCCCTCACTTGCCAGCATCTGTTGTTTTTTCTTTATTAATGATTACCATTCTTCCAGGGTCTATGTGGTATCTCAATGTGGTTTTGATTTGCATTTCTCTGAAGATGAGTGAGACTGAGCACTTTTTCGTGGGTCTGCTGGTTGTCCATATTTCTTCTTTTGAGAAGTGTCTATCCATGTATTTTACCCACTTTTTTTAACCTGTTTGTTTGTTTCCTTTTGGAGTGTTTGAGTACCTTGTAGATCCTAGATGTTAGCTCTTTTTCAGATATATAGTTGGAGAATATTTTTTCCAAGTCTGTGGGCTGTTTCCCTGCTGTTTTGATTGTTTCCTTTGTTTTACAGAAGCTCGTTAATATGATGAAATCCCATTAGTATATCTTATTTCTTAAGGTATTGGCATTAGAAGTTCTGAATAGGAATTGATTCCCAGTTCCAATTTCCATAAACTGTCTCCTGTGTTTTCCAAGATTCTTATCATTTCAGGGTTTACATTTAGGTCTTTCCTCCATTTAGAGTTAAAGTGTTTGGTGATAGTTAGGGGTCCTGTTTCAATCTTCTGCATGTGGTCAGTTTTTCCCCAATAACATTTTCTGAATACCTTCTCCTTTCCCCAGTGGTTGTTGGAGGTTTTTTAAAAGATGAGTTGTTTGAGTAATTGAGGCTTTGATTCCAGAATCTCTATCCTGTTCCATTGGTCTATGGGCCTATTCTTGTACCAATACTAGGCTGTTTTGTTTCCTGTAGTCTTATAGTAAATTTTGAAGTCTGGAATTTTGATACCTCCTGCTTTGTTTCTGTTGCTAAGGATTCTTTTGGCTATTCATGGGTGTTTATATTTTTATATGAATTCTTTATTGTAATTTCCAAGTGTGAGAAGAATGATGTTGGTAAGTTAATTGGTATTTAATTAAGCCTGTAGATTGCCTAAAAGTGTAATTTTTAAATTTAAAAGATGAATGAAAGTAAGGGAAACAATCTTGTCTGTTTATCAATTATAACATGAGACATAGGACTTTGACATCATAATGGGAGGGACTTTGACTACTGAGCATTCCTTAGGTTTCAAGTATTTGCCTACTGTGCTCTGCCAAATGATGTAGACATGATGGATTTTCAATCCCAGGAACTGAAGAAAACAAGGTGTTCACAGTAATCCAAAATCCTTTCCAGGGCTAAGTGGTCATTCAAGAATCCACTGAAATAGGCAGTCTTTTTTCTTAAAGCAGGATTTATTAAGAGGACAGAAAAGCTCCAACAGTGGGAACTGAGGGGGTTGCCAACAAGGTAGTCTTTTAATAGACAACTTTTAATCATGAAAGCAGACTGTTAGTCAGCAGGTGTTCTGGCGTGTTTGCTGTAACCCATAAGAACTGAACCTTAACTTTAGACTGGTTTCTGAAACACTATTCATATTCTCAAGTCTAAGTGCTGCTGAACTTGAGAAGACAGGCTTTGTATTTTCAGAGGACTTGATTTTTCAACTTGATGGGGACAATTTCATGGGAGGTCTCACAAAAAATCTGCCCTATTTTTGAAAGCGTTTTTATGTTTTGTTCTATCTAGGCAATTTTGCTTCTTAAGGCTGAAGAGTCCTGTTGGAGCTTGCTTATAACACAAACAAATAATATTTTAACACTTTCTTGTCTTTAGAAACTATTTGATGTTTTTAGTATTATTTAGGCACCTTTGAGCAGTTTTCCTCTCAAGATTTGAACGTTGCTTTAGCTAAGATCAAAGTCAAATTTCCAGAATTTTCAATTATCTAAATTTTTATGCTAATGAGAAGTCAAAATAATTGCTTTTTTGTAAATCTTCATGTTATTTTGTTTTATACATATTTGGCCTCAAATTGTCTTTTTTGTGTGCATTTTAAATGCTTGGTGACTAAAAAATATCAAATTTTTCTAAGTCTTTCTTGCAGAGGACAGCTTGTGGTTTAGGGAAAAAGTGCTAAGTGATTCAAAGGAAATATACTTTGAAAAATATAATTTTTTTTAAACCTCAGGGCAATGTGATCTTATATTTTCTTCAAAAGTATAGGAGAGACTTTTCTCTAAGGATGACATATGTAGAATTTATCCAGAATTAAGCAGCAGAAAATACAGAGATTACCAAAAAAAGTACACAATTTTTAAGAAAGGAAAAGAGTGTGTTAAATTGTAATATTTTATTATGTTCTAAAATTATTAATATTATAATGCATTGTGTTTTCTAAATAGCACTTAGGTAGAGAGTTGCTTTTGGTTTAGTTATCTAAGGATGATATACATCTAGAACCTCAGCAAGTTTCAATTTCTGCAGAATAAAACATTCACCATTTATGTGCGAATCATGTTAGTTGTCAAAGATGAAAGCAGAATTATACCATGTATTCAAACGTATTAATGGGGAAAGAAGATACCATTGGAGTATTATACACATACTATAAAATCATTCCCTGCATAATAAACATTTCTATACCCAACTCTGAATTGTACCCATCAAAATAAAAAAATTTAGAAAATAAAATAAAGTCAGTTGCCAATGTTTTACAGCTTTAATTAATTAATTAATTTTAATTTGTTTATTTTGAAGTTTGTTGCAATTCAGGGTTAGACATAAAAACATTGATCATGCAGGGTCCCTGTTTGATGACGTATGGAGCTCAATCCCTTAAAATTATCCCTCCACTGATAATCTCACTCCTCCCCCTTGACTGTTTGCCACTACTGCCAATCACTTTCTTATAGCATTATAATTGTTCAAGGTTAGCTAATAAGTGAGATCTTATGGAACTCTGTTATTTGTTTCTGTGATAGATCACTGAGAATGATCGAACCCAAATCCATCCACATTGCTGCAAAATCCATATATGTGTCCTTCTTTATGGCTACATAATATTCCATTGTGTATAAATACCTCATATATTTTATCCAGTCCAGTTTCAAAGGGTCACATGGTTGGTTCCATGTTTTTTTGCCATTGTGAACATCACTGTAACAAACATACGTATGTAGTTATCTTTTTTGAAAAATGATTTGTGTTCCTCCAGATATATTCCCAATAGGGGAATTTTGGGTCATATGAAAGGTCAATTTCTAGTCCCTTTAGAAAGGGCCACACTATCTTCCAAATAGTTTGCACTAGATTCCAGCCCACCTGCAGTGAAGAACCATTTCTTTTTCTCTGCATCCTTCCAGCATATGTTTTTGTTTGGTTTATTAATGACTTTCATTCTTAAATGAGCTAGGTGGTATCTCAATGTGGTTTTGATTTGCATTTCTCTGAAGATGAATGAGGCTGAGCACTTTTTCATGTGTCTGCTGGTTGCCCATATTTCTTCTTTTGAGAAGTGTCTACCCATGCATTTTGCCCACTTTTTAAAGGGGCTGTTTGTTTCCTTTCAGAGTGTTTGAGTTCCTCATAGATCCTAGATGTAAGGCCTCTGTCACATATATAGTTGGAGAATATTTTTTCCCAATCTGTGGGCTGCCTCCCTGCTCTTTTGATGGTTTCTTTTGTTTTGCAGAAGTTCGTTAATTTGATGAGGTCCCACTTGCCTATCTTATATCTTAAGGTATGGTTATTTAGGTTTCTGAATAGGAACTGGTTCCTGGTTCCTATTTCCTGAAAGGTGTCTCCTGCGTTTTCCAAGATTCTTATCGTTTCAGGTTTTGCACTTAGGCTTTTCATCCATTTAGAGTTAATGTGTTTGTGATAGGTAGGGGTCCTGTTTCAATCTTCTGCCTGTTTTGTTTTTTTCCAGCACCATTTACTGAATATGTTCTCCTCTCCTCAGTGGTTGTTGGAGGTTTTGTCAAAGATGAGTTAGTTGAGAAATTGAGGCTTTGATTCCAGAATCTCTATCCTGTTCCATCAGTCTATGTGCCTGTTCTTGTACCAATACCAGGCTGTTTACTATATAAGGCTGTAGCCTTATAGTAAATTTTGAAGTCTGAAAGTGTGATACCTCCTGCTTTGTTTCTTTTACTATGGTACATTTGGCTATTCATCGTTGTGTATGTTTTTATATGGATTTTTTAATGTAATTTCCAGGTCTGAGAAGAATGATGTTGGCAACTTAATGGGTATTTAATTGAATCTGTAGATTTCCTAAAAGTATAATTTTTAAATTTAATAGATGAAAGAAAAGTCAGGGAATCAAGCATGTCAGTTTGCCAATTATGACATGAGCTGTAGGACTTTGACATCATAATGGGAGGGACCATTATATTTTCTAGGTTTCAAGGACTTGCCTACTGTGCTTTGCCAAATGCTGTAGACATGATGGATTTTTAGTCCCAGGAGCTGAAGAAAACATGGTGTTCACTGCAATCCAAAATCGTTTCCAGGACTAAGTAGTCATTCAAGTATCCACTGAACTAGGTAGTCCCTTTTCATTTAAAGCAGGGTTTATTGAGCGGACAGAAAAGCTCCAATAATGGGAGGGGACCTGAGGGGATTGGTGACAAGGTAGTCTTTTAATAGACAACTTTAATCATCAAAGCAGACTGTTAGACAGGAGGTGTTCTGGCATGTTTACTCTAAACCGTATGAACTAATACTTAACTGTTGACTGGTTTCCTGAAACACTACTCATGATTGCAAGACTAACTGCTGCTGAGCTTGAAAACACAGGCTTTGTATTTTCAGAGGACTTGATTTTTCAACTTGATGGGAGACAATTTTATCAGAGGTCTCAGAAAATATCTGCCCTATTTTTGAAGGAGTTTTTATGTTCTGTTCTATATAGATCATTTGTTTCTTATGGCAACAGAGTCCTGTTGGAGCTTGCTTATAACACAACCAAATAATACTTTAGCACTTTCTTGTGTTTAGAAACTATCTGATGTTTTTAGTATTATTTAGCAGCCTTTGAACAGTTTTTCTTTCAAGATTTGAAAATTTCTTTAGCTAAGATCACAGTCAAATTTCCAGAATTTTCAATTAGCCAAATGTTTATGCTAATGTGAAGCCAAAATAATTACTTCTTTGTAAATCTTCATGTTATCTTGTTTCATACATATTGGGCCACAAATTGTCTTTTTTTGTGTGCCATATTTTAAATGCTTGATGACTAAAAAATATCAGATTTATCTGAGTCTTTCTTGCAGAGTACAGCATTGTGGTTTAGGGAAAAGTGCTAGGTGATTCAAAGGAAATACACCTTGAAAAATATATATATTTTAAACATCAGGGTAATGTGATCTTATCTTTTTTTCAAAAGTGTAGAATAGACTTTTCTTTAATGATGACATGTGTAGCATTTAACCAGAATTAAGCAGTAGAAAATACAGAGGGTACCAAAAACTGTACACAATTTATAAGAAAGGAAAAGAGTGTATTAAATTATAATACTTTACTATGATTTAAAATTATTAAGATTTATAATGCATTGCATTTTCCCAATAGCACTTAGGTAGAAAGTTGATTACAGTTTCATTATCTAAGGATGATATACATCTAAAACCTCAACAAGTTCCAATTTCTGCAGAATAAAACATTCACCATTTATGTGAGAATCATGCTAGCTGTCAAAGATGAAAGCAGATTTATACCATGTATTCTAACGTATTAATGGGGAAAGAATTTATCATTGAAGTATTATACATTTAGTTTAAAATCATTCCCTGCATAATGAACATTTCTATACACAACCCTGAATTGTACCCCTCATCAAAATAAAAAAAAATAAAATAAAATAAAACAAAGTCAGTTGCCCATGTTCTATGGCTTTCATCAATTAATTAATTAATTAATTTTAATGTGTTTATTTTGATGTTGGGTACAATTCAGGGTTAGATATACAAACATTGATCATGCAGGAACCTTGGATGATGAGTTATGGAGCTGACTCCCTTAGAATTATCCCTCCAATGATAATTCCACCCCTCCCCATTGATAGTTTGCCACAACTCCCAACCACTTTCTTTTAACATTATAATTGTTCAAGGTCACTTAATGAGTGAGATCATATGGAACTCTTTTCTTTGTTTCTGTTCTAAAACACTGAGAATGATTGACCCCAAATCCATCCAAATTGCTGCATAATGCATATATATGTCCTTCTTTATGGCTGCATAGTATTCCAGTGTATATGTACCACATTTATTTTATAAAGTCCAGCTTTGAAGGGCAACATGGTTGGTTCCATGGTTTTTGCAATTATGAACAGAGCCTCAACTAACATACGTGTGCAGTTATCTTTTTTAAAAAATGATTTGTGTTCCTCCAGATGTATTCCCAATACAGGAATTACTGGGTCATATGGAAGGTCAATTTCTAGTCCTTTTAGAAACGTCCACACTGTCTTCCAAAGAGTTTGTACTAGATTCCAGCCCACCTGCAATGAAGAAGCATTTCTTTTTCTCCACATCCTTGCAAGCACATGTTTTTGTTTGTTTTACTAATGATTCTCATTCTTACAGGGGCTAGGTGGTATCTCAATGTGGTTTTGATTTGCATTTCCCTGGAGATGCGTGAGGTTGAGCACTTTTTCATGTGTGCTGGTTGTCCATATCGCTTCTTTTGAGAAGTGTCTATCCAAGTACTTTTTTTTTTTTTAGTTGCAGTCTCACTCTGTCACCCAGACTGGAGTGCAGTGGTTACTCCCGACCACCACAGCCTCGACCTGCTGGGCTCTGGCGATTTTTCTGCCTCAGCCTTCTATGTAGCTGGCCTCAGCCTTCCATGTAGCTGGAACTTCAGGCACGTGCTACCATGACTGGCTAATTTTTTGATTTATTGTGGAGATGAGGTCTCGCCAAGTTGCCCAGGTGGGTCTGGAACCCGTGGGCTCAGGCAATCCACTCACCTCAGCCTCCCAAAGTTCAGAATTACAGGCTGAGCCACTGATCCCAGATTGCCTACTTTTTGAAGGGGCTGTTTGTTTGTTTCCTTTCAGAGTGTTTGAGTTTCTTGTAGATCCTAGATGTTACACCTTTGTCAGATATGTAGTTGGAGAATATTTTTTCCCAATGTGTGGGCTGTCTCCCTGCTCTTTGGATGGTTTCTTTTGTTTTGCAGAAGCTTGTTAATTTGATGGAGTCCCACTAGTCCATCTTATTTCCTAAGGTATGGTGATTTAGGTTTCTGAATAGGAATTGGTTCCTAGTTCCAATTTTCATAAAGGTGTCTCCTGCATTTTCCAAGATTCTTATTGTTTCAGGTTTTGCACATAGGCCTTTCATCCATTTAGAGTTAATGTGTTTGGTGATAGGTAGGGGTCCTGTTTCAATCTTCTGCATGTGGTCAGTTTTTTCCCAGCACCGTTTGCTGAATACGTTCACCTCTCCCTAGTGGTTGTTGGAGGTTTTGTAAAAGAGTTAGTTGGGAAATTGGGGCTTTGATTCTGGAATCTCTATCTTGTTCCATCGGTCTATGTTCCTGTTCTTGTACTAATATCAGGCTGTTTTGTTTCCTGTAGCTTTATAGTAAATTTTGAATTCTGGAAGTGTGATACCTCCTGCTTTGTTTCTTTTGCTAAGGATATTTTTGGGTATTTGTGGTTGTTTATGTTTTTATATGGATTCTTTATTGTAATTTCCAGATCTGAGAAGAATGATGTTGGCAACTTAATGGGTTGCCATTAGATTGCCTGTAGATTTCCTAAAAGTTTCATTTTTAAATTTAAAAGATGAAGGACAAGTCAGGAAAACAAGCATGTCAGTTTGTCAATTGTGACTTGAACTGTAGGTTTAGACAATGTAATGGGAAGAACTTTGCCTTCTGAGCATTCTTAAATTCAAGGACTTTCCTACTGTACTTTTCCAAATGCTGCAGACACAGTGGATTTCCAGTCCCAGGAACTGAAGAAAACAAGGTATTCACAGCAATCCAAAATCCTTTCCAGTTCTAAGTGACCGTTCAAGAATCCAGTGAACAAAGTATTTTTTAATTTAATGCAGGATTTATTGAGAGGACAGAAAATCTCCAACAGTGGGGGGGGACCTGAGGGTGTTGCCAACAAGGTAGTATTTTTAATAGACAACTTTTATTCATCAAAGCAGTGTGTTAGACAGGAGGTTTTCTGGCATGTTTACTCTAACCATATGAAGTAATTCTTAACTTTATTCTGGTTTACTGAAACACTACTCATGTTTGCAAGACTAAGTGCTGCTAAGCTTGAGAAGACAGACTTTGTATTTTCAGAGGTCTTGATTTTTCAACTTGGTGGGACATAATTTCATGAGAGGTCTCAGAATATGTCTGCCCCATTTTTGATGGTGTTTTTATGTTCTGTTCTAGCTAGGAAATTTTGCTTCTTATGGCCAGAGTCCTGTTGGAGCTTGCTTATAACACAACCACATAATATTTTAGCACTTTCTTGTATTTAGAAAGTTTCTGATGTCTTTAGTATTATTTAGCAGCCTTTGAGCAGTTGTTCTCTCAAGATTTGAACATTGCTTTAGCTAAGATCAAAGTCAATTTTCCAGAATTTTCAATTATCTAAATATTTTATGCTAATGAGAAGCCAAAATATTTACTTCTTGTAAATCTCCATGTTATTTTGTTTTATACATATTGCATTCCAAGTTGTCTTTTTTTGTGTGCCACATTTTAAATACTTGGTGACTGAAAAATATCAGATTTATCTGAGTCTTTCTTGCAGAGTACAGCATTATGGTTCAGGTAGAAAAAGTGCTAGGTGATTCAATGAAAATACACTTTGAAAAATATAAGTTTTTTAAGCATTAGGGGGATATGATCTTATATTTTCTTCAAGAGTGTAGGGGAGACTTTTCTCTAAAGATGATATATCTGTTATATTTCACCAGAATTAAGTAGCAGAAAATACAGAGGGTACTAAAAAAGTACACAAATTTTAAGAAAGGTAAAGGCTGTATTAAATTCTAATACTTTATTGTGCTGTAAAATTATTAAGATTTATTATGCATCTTTTCTTCTAAATAGCACTTAGGTACACAGATGCTCAAGGTTTAGATACATAAGGATAATATATATCTAGAATCTCAACAAGTTTCAATTTCTGCAGAATAAGCCATTCATCATTTATGGGAGAACCATGCTATTTGTCAAAGATGAAAGCAGAATTATAGCATGTATTCTAACATATTAATGAGGAAAGAAGTTATCATTGAAATATTATACACTGAGTTTAAAATCATTCCCTGCATAATGAACATTTGTATACCCAACCCTGAATTGTACCCATCTTTAAAATTAAAAAATTAAGTAAAACAATATCAGTTGCCCAAGTTTAACATCTTTCATTTATTAATTAATTAACTTTTATTTTACTTTTTTTTGAGATGTTGGGTACAAGTCAGAGTTAGTTATACAAACATTGATCATGCAATGACCCTGGTTGATGAGTTATGCAGCTCACTCCCTTAGCATTATCCCTCCACTGTCAATCTCGCCCCTCCCCCTTGACAGTCCCCCACTACTGCCAATCACTTTCTTATAGCATTATAATTGTTCAAGGTCAGCTAATGAGTGACAACCTATGGAACTCTGTTCTTTGTTTCTGTGATAGATCACTGAGAATGATCGTACCCAAATCCATCCATGTTGCTGCAAAATCCATATATGTGTCCTTCTTTATGGATGCATAATATTTCATTGTGTATATGTACCACATTTATTTTATCCAGTCCAGCTTCGAAGGACAACATGGTTTGTTCCATGTTTTTTGCTATTGTGAATACAGCTGCAACAAACATACGTGTGCAGGTATCTTTTTTGTTAAATGATTTGTGTTCCTCCAGGTATATTCCCAATAGCGGAATTACTGGGTCATATGGAAGGTCAATTTCTAGTCCTTTTAGAAACGACCACATGGTCTTCCAAAGGGTTTGCACTAATTTCCAGTCCACCTGAAGTGAAGAAACATTTCTTTTTCTGGGCATCCTTGCCAGAATGTTTTTATTTTATTATTATTATTAATGATTGCCATTTTTACAGGAGCTAGGTGGTATCACAATGTGGTTTTGATTTTCATTTCTTTGAAGATGAGCAAGGCTGAGCATTTTTTCATGTGTCTCTTGGTTGCCCACATCTCTTCCTTTGAGAATTGTCTATCCATGTATTTTGTCCACTCTTTTAAGGTACTGTTTGTTTGTTTTCTTTTGGAGTGTTTGAGTTCCTTGTAGATCCTTGATGTTAGGCCTTTGTCAAATATGTAGTTGGAGTATATTTTTTCCCAATCTATGGGCTGTCTCCCCACTCTTTTGATGGTTTCTGTTGTTTTGCAGAAGCTCGTTAATTTGATGAGGTCCCACTTGTCTATCTTATTTCTTAAGGTATGGGCATATAGGGTTATGAATAGGAATTGGTTACCAATTCCAATCTCCATAAAGGTGTCTCCTGACTTTTCCAAGATTCTTAATGTTTCAGGTTTTACATTTAGGTCTTTCATCCATTTAGAATTAATGTGTTTTTGATGAGTAGGGGTGCTGTTTCTATCTTCTGCATGTGGTCAGCTTTTCCCCAGCACTTTTACTGAATACGTTGTCCTCTCCCCAGTCATTGTTGGAGGTTTTTTCAAAATGAGTTGGTTGAGAAATTGAGGCTTTGATTGCATAATCTCTATCCTGTTCCATTGGTCTATGTGCCTATTCTTGTACCGATACTAGGCTGTTTGGTTTCCTGTAGTTTGATAGTAAATTTTGAAGTCTGGAAGTATGATAGCTCCTGCTTTGTTTCATTTGCTAAGGATTCTTTTGGCTATTCGTGGTTGTTTATGCTTTTATATGGATTCTTTATGTAATTTCCAGGTCTGAGAAGAATGATATTTGTAGCTTAATGGGTATTTAATTGAACTTGTAGATTGCCTGAAAGTGTAATATTTAAAATTAAAAGATGAAATAAAAGTCAGGCAGCAAGCATGTCAGTTTGTCAATTATGACATGAGCCATAGGACGTTGACATCATAATGGGAGGGACCTTGACTACTGAGCATTCCTTAGGTTTCAAGGAGTTGTCTACTGTGCTCTGCCAAATGCTGTAGACAATTTTGCTTTGCAGTCCCAGGAACGGAAGAAAACGATGTGTTCACAGCAATCCAAAATCCTTTCCAGTGCTAAGTGGCCATTCAGGAATCCACTGAACAAGGTAGTCTTTTTTTTTTTAAAGCAGGATTTATTGAGAGCACAGAAAACCTCCAACAGTGGGAAGGGACCTGAGGGGGTTGGTGACAAGGTAGTCTCTTAATAGAAAACTTCTAATCATCAAAGCAGACTGTTAGTCAGGAAGAGTTTGGACGTGTTTACTCTAAACCATATGAACTAATTCTTAACTTTAGACTAGTTGCCTGAAACACTACTCATGTTTGCAAGACTAAGTGTTGCTGAGCTTGAGACGACAATGTATTTTCAGAGGACTTGATTTTTCAACTTGATGGGAGACAATTTCTTTTTATTTACTTATTTTTTTGTTATTTTTATTTATTTGTTTATTTTTAGTTGGAGTCTCAGTCTGTCACCTGAACTGTAGTGCACTGGCTGCTCTCAGGAACTGCAGCCTCGACCTGTTGGACTCTGGGGATCCTTCCACCTCTGTCTTCCAAATAGCTGAAACTACAGACGTGTGCTACCACACCCAGCTAATTTTTTTGATTCATTTTAGAGATGAGGTCACGCCAAGTTGGCCAGGCGGGTTTTGAACCCACAGGCTTAGGCAATTTATTCACCTCAGTTTCCCAAAGTGTGGGATTACAGGCTGAGCCACCGAGTCCAGCTGATGGGAGACAATTTCATGGGAGGTCTCACAAAATATCTACCCTATTTTTGAAGGCGTTACTATGTTCTGTTCTATCTAGACAATTTTGCTTCTTTTAGCCACAGAATCCTGTTGGAGCTTGCTTATAGCACAACCAAATAACATTTTAGCACTTTCTTGTGTTTAGAAACTTTCTGATGTTTTTAATATTATTTAGCTGCCTTTGAACAGTTTTTCTCTCAAGATTTGAAAATTGCTTTAGATAAGATCAAAGTCAATTTTTCAGAATTATCATGTATCTAAATTTTTATGCTAATGAGAAACCAAAATAATTACTTATTTGTAAATCTCCATGTTACTTTGTTTTATACATATTGGGCCCCAAATTGTCTTTTTTTGTTTGCCACATAAATGCTTGGTGACAAAAAAATATAAGATTTATCTGAGTCTTTCTTGCGGAATACAGCATATGGTTCAGGTAGAAAAACTGCTAGGTGATTCAATGGAAATACACTTTGAAAAATATAAAATTTTTTTAAACATCAGGGTAATGTGATCTTATATTTTCTTCAAGAGTGTAGGGGAAACTTTTCTCTAAATATGACATATCTGTAACATTTAATGAGAGTTATGTAGCAGAAAATAGAGAGGGTACCAAAAAAAGTACAAAAGTTTTAAGAAAGGAAAATGCTGTATTAAATTTTAATACTATATGGTGTTCTAAAATTATTATATTTATTATGCATTTTGTCTCCTAAATAGGACTTCGGCACACAGTTACTCAAGGTTTAGATATCCAAGGATGATATACATCTAGAATCTCAACACGTTTCAATTTCTGCAGAATAAAACACTCACCATTTACGGGAGAATCATGCTAGATATCAAAGATGAAAGTAAAATCATACCATGCATTCTAACATATTAATTGGGAAAGATGTTATAATTGAAGCATTATCCTCTTAGTTTAAAATCTTTCCCTGCATAATGAACATTTGTATACCCAACCCTGAATTTTACCCATCTTAAAAATAAAAAAAATAAAACCAAGCCAGTTGCCCAAGTTTTACAGCTTTAATTAATTAATTAACCTACTTATTTTAATTTTTTTATTGAGATGTTGGGTACAAAGGGTTAGTTATACAAATATTGACCATGCAGGGACCCTGCTTGATGAGTTATGCGGCTCACTTCCTTAGCATTATCCATCCACTGCCAATCTTGCCCCTCCCCCTTGAAAGTTCCCCACTACTGCCAATCACTTTCTTATAGCATTTTAATTGTTCAAGTTCAGCTAATGAGTGACAAGATATGAAACTCTGTTCTTTGCTTCTGTGATAAATCCCTGAGAATGATCGGCCCCAAATCCTTTGACGCTGATGTAAAATCCATATATGTGTCCTTCTTTATGGATGCATAATATTCCATTGTGTACATGTACCACATTTATTTTATCCAGTCCAGCTTCGAAGGGCAACATAGTTGCTTCCATGTTTTTTGCCATTGTAAACAGAGCTTCAACTAACATACGTGTGCAGTTATCTTTTTGTAAAATGATTTGTGTTCCTCCAGGTATATCCTCAATAGGGGAATTACTGGGTTATATGGAAGGTCAATTTCTAGTCCTTTTAGAAACGACCACAATGTCTTTCAAAGAGTTGGTACTAGTTTCCAGCCCACCTGCCGTGACAAGCATTTCTTTTTCTCCGCATCCTTGCCAGCATCTGTTATTGTTTGTTTTACTAATGATTGCCATTCTTACAGGGGTTAGGTTGTATCTCAATGTGGTTTTGATTTTCATTTCTCTGAAGATGAGTGAGGCTGAGCACGTTTTCATGTGTCTGCTGGTTGCCCATATCTCCTCTTTTGAGGAGTGTTTATCCATGTATTTTGCCCACTTTTTAAAGGGGCTGTTTGTTTGTTTACTTTCGAAGTGTTTGAGTTCCTTGTATCTCCTTGATGTTAAGCCTTTGTCAGATATATAGTTGTAGAATATTTTTTCCCAATCTGTGGGCTGTCTCCCTGCTCTTTGGATGGCTTCTTTTGTTTTGTTAATTTGATGAGGTCCCACTTATCTATCTTATTTCTTATGGTATGGGCAATTACGGTTCTTAATAGAAATTTGTTCCTAATTCCAATTTCCATAAAGGTGTCTCCTGCATTTTCCAAGATTCGTATTGTTTCAGGTTTTACATTTAGGTCTTTCATACGTTTAGAGTTAATGTGTTTGGTGATAGGTAACAGTCCTGTTTCAATCTTCTGCATGTGGTCAGTTTTTTCCCAGCACCATTGACAGAATACGTTCTCCTCTCCCCAGTGGTTGTTGGAGGTTTTGTCAAAGATGAATTGGTTGAGAAATTGAGGCTTTGATTCTGGAATCTCTATCCTGTTCCATTGGTCTATGTTTCTGTTCTTGTACCAATACCAAGCTGTTTTGTTTCCTGTAGCCTTATAGTAAATTTTGAAGTCTGGGAGTGTGATACTTCCTAATTGTTTCTTTTGCTAAGGATTTTTGGGTATTCGTGGTTGTTTACGCTTTTATATGTATTTTTCATTGTATTTTCCAGGTCTGAGAAGAATGATGTTGGTAATTTAATGGGTATTTCATTGATCCTGTGATTGCCTAAAAGTCTAATTTTTAAATTTAAAAGATGAAGGAAAAGTCAGGGAAACAAGCATGTCAGTTTGTCAATTATGACATGAGTCATAGGACTTTGACATCATAATGGGAGGGACCTTGACTAGTGAGCATTCCTTAGGTTTCAAGGACTTGCCTTCTGTGCTCTGCCAAATGCTGTAGACTTGATGGATTTTCAGTCCCAGGAACTGAAGAAAACAAGGTTTTCACAGCAATCCAAAAGCCTTTTCAGGGCTAAGGATTCACTGAAACAGGTAGTTCAAGAATTCACTGAAACAGGTAGTCTTTTTTTTTTTTTTTTAAGTAGGATATATTCAGAGGACACAAAAGCTCCAAAAGTGGTAGGGGACCCGAGGGGCTTGGCGACAATGTAGTCTTTTTATAGACAAATTTTAATCATCAAAGCAGACTGTTAGTCAGGAGGTGTTCTGGCATGTTTGCTGTAAACCATATGAACTGAATCTTAAATTTAGACTGGTTTTCTGAAACACTACTCATATTCGCAAGACTAAGTTCTACTGATCTTAAGAGGACAGGCTTTGTATTTTCAGAGGACATGATTTTTCAACTTGATGGGAGACAATTTCATGAGAGGTCTCATAAAATATCTGCCTATTTTTGAAGGCGATTTTATGTTTTGTTCTATCTAAGTAATTTTGCTTCTTATGACCAAAGAGTCCTGTTGGAGCTTGCTTATAACACAACCAAATAATATTTTAGCACTTTCTTGTGTTTAGAAACTTTCTGATGGTTTTACTATTATTTAGGTGCCTTTGAGCAGTTTTTCTCTCAAGATTTGAACATTGCTTTAGGTAAAATCAAAGTCAATTTTCCAGGATTTTCAATTATCTAAATATTTTTGGTAATGAGAAGTCAACATAATTTACTTCTTTTTATTTTTATTTATTTATTTATTTATTTATTTTGAGTTGGATTCTCACTCTGTCACCCAGAGTGGAGTGCAGTGGCCTCTCCTGGCCACTGCAGCCTCAACCTGCTGGGCTCCGGCGATCCTTCTGCCTCAGCCTTCAAAGTAACTGGAACTACAGGTGTGCGTTACCACACCTGGCTAAGTTTTTGATTTATTGTAGAGATGAGGTCTCACCAAGTTGCCCAGGTGGATCTCAAACCCATGGCCTCAGGCAATCCACTCACCTCAGCCTCCCAAAGGCGGAGGATTACAGGCTGAGCCACTGAGCCCAGCAATTACTTCTTTTTATATGTCCATGTTACTTTGTTTTCTACGTATTGGGCCCCAAATTGTCCTTTTTTGTGTGCCATATTTTAAATGCTTGGTGACTAAAAAATATCAGATTTATCGGAGACTTTCTTGCAGAGTACAGCATTATGGTTTAGGTTGAAAAAGTGCTAGATGATTCAATGGAAATACACTTTGAAATATATATATTTTTAAACATCAGGGGTATGTGATCTTATATTTTCTTCAAGAGTGTAGGGGAGACTTCTCTAAGGATGACATATCTGTAATATTTCAACAGAATTAGCAGAAAATGCAGATGGTAACAAAAAAGTACACAAATTTTAAGAAAGGAAAATGCTGCATGAAATCGTAATACTTTATTATGGTCTAATATTTTTAAGAGTTATTATGCATTTTTTCTTCTAAATAGCACTTAGGTACAGTTGCTCAAGGTTTAGAGATCTAAGGATGATATACATGTATAATGTCAACAAGTTTCAATTTCTGCAGATTAAAACATTCTTCATTTGTGGGAGAATCGTGCTCATTGTCAAAGATGAAGGCAGAATTATAGCATGAATTCTAACGTATTAATGAGGAAAGAAGTTATCATTGAAGTGTTATACACTGAGTTTAAGATCATTCCCTGCATAATGAACATTTGTCTATCCAACCCCAAATTTTACCCATCTTTTAAATAAATAAATTGAAAAATAAAATAGAACAAAGCTTTCCAAGTTTTACAACTTTAATTAATTAATTAATTAATTAAATTATTCATTTTAATTTTTTATTGAGATGTTACATACAATTCAGGGTTAGATGTACAAATATTGACCATACAGGGACCCTGGTTGGTGAGATATGCAGCTCACTCCCTTAGCCTTATCCCTTCACTGGCAATCTTGCCCCTCCCCTTGACAGTTCCCCACTACTGCCAATGACTTTTTCATAGCAGTATAATTGTTCAAAGTCAGCTAAACAGTGACAACCTGTGGAACTCTGTCCTTTTTTCTGTGATAAATTGCTGAGAATGATCAACATCAAATCCATCCACAATGCTGCAAAATCCGTATATGTGTCCTTCTTTATGGCTGCATAATATTCCATTTTTTGTATGTACCACATTTATTTTATCCAGTCCAGCTTCGAAGGGCAGCATGGTTGGTTCCATGTTTTTTTGCTATTGTGAATACAGCTGCAACAAACATATGTGTGCAGGTATCTTTTTTGTAAAAGGATTTGTGTTCCTCCAGGTAAATTCCCAATACGGGATTTACTGAGTCATATGGAAGGTCAATTTCTAGTTCTTTTAGAAACGGCCACACCGTCTTCCAAAGATTTTGCACTACATTCCAGTCCATGTGCAGTGAAGAAGCATTTCTTTTTCTCTGCATCCTTACCAGCATCTGTTGTTGTTTATTTATGATTGCCATTCTTACAGCAGCTAGGTGGTATCTCAATGTGGTTTTGATTTTCATTTCTCTGAAGATGAATGAGGCTGAGCACTTTTCCATGTGTTTGCTGGTTGCCCATAGTCTTCTATTGAGACGTGTCTATCCATATATTTTGCCCACTTTTTTAGGGACTGTTTGTTTCCTTTCAGAGTGTTTGAGTTTCTTGTAGATCCTGGATGTTAGGCCTTTGTCTGATATACATTTGGAGAATATTTTTTCCCAATCTGTGGGCTGTCTGCTTGTACTTTTGAATGTATCTTTTGTTTTGTAGAAGCTCTTTAATTTGACGAGGTCCCACTTGTCTAGCTTATTTGTTAAGCTATGGGCATTTAGGGTTCTTAATAGGAATGGTTCCTCGTTTCAACTTCCATAAAGGTGCCTCCTGTATTTTCCAAGATTCATATCGATTCAGGTTTTACCATTAAGTCTTTCATCTGTTTAGAGTTAATGTGTTTGGTGATAGGTAGCGGTCCTGTTTCAATCTTCTGCATGTAGTCAGTTTTTTTCCCAGGACCATTTACTGAATACGTTCTCATCTCCCCAGTGGTTGTTGGAGGTTTTGTCAAAGATGAGTTGGTTGTGAAATTGAGACTTTGATTCTGGAATCTCTATTCTGTTCCATTGGTCTATGTTTCTGTTTTTGTACCAATACTAGGCTGTTTTGTTTCCTGTAGACTTATAGTTAATTTTGAAGTCTGGATGTGTCATACCTCCTGCTTTTTTTCATTTGGTGAGGATTCTTTTGGCTATTCATGGTTGTTTATGTTTTTATATGGATTCTTTATTGTAGTTTCCAGGTCTGAGAAGAATGATGTCGGTAACATAATTGGTATTTCATTGAACCTGTAGATTGCCTAAAAGTGTAATTTTTAAATTTAAAAGATAAAAGAAAATTCAGAAAACAAGCATGTAAGTTTGTAAATTATGACATGAGCCATAGGACTACACATCATAATGAGAGGAACCTTGACTACTGAGCATTCCTTAGGTTTCAAGGATTTGCCTGCTGTGCTCTGTCAAATGCTGTAGACATGATGGCTTTTCAGTCCCAGGAACTGAAGAAAAAAGTTGTTCACCGCAATCCAAAATCCTTTCCAGGGTTAAATGGCCATTCAAGAATCCACTGAACAGGGTAGTCTTTTTTTTTTTTTTAAGCAGTATTTATTGAGAGAACAGAAAAGCTCCAACAGTGGGAGAGGACCTGAAGGGGTTGCCAACAATGTAGTCTTTTAATAGACAATTTTAATCATCAAAGCAGACTATTAGTCAAGAGGTTTTCTGGCTTGTTTACTCTAAACCATATGATGTAATTCTTAACTTTAGACTGGTTTCCTGAAACACTACTCATATTCGCAAGACTAAGTGCTGTTGAGCACGAGAAGACAGGTTTCGTATTTTCAGAGGACTTGATTTTTCAACTTGATGGGAGAAAATTTCATGGGAGGTCTCAGAGAATATCTGTCCTATTTTTTAAGGCATTTTCATGTTCTGTTCTATTTTGCTTCTTATGGCCAAATATTATTTGGTCATAACACAACCAAATAATATTTTAGCACTTTCTTGTGTTTAGAAAATTCTGATGTTTTTAGTATTATTTAGTAGCCTTTGAACAGTTGCTCTCTCAAAATATGAACATTGCTTTAGCTAAGATCAAAGTCAATTTTCCAGAATTTTCAACTATCTAAATTTTTATGCTAATGAGAAGCCAAAATAATTACTTTTTTGTAAATCCCCATGTTATTTTGTTTTCTACATATTGGGCCCCAAATTGTCTTTTTTTTGTGTGCCACATTTTAAATTCTTGGTGACTAAAGTATCAGATTTATCTGAGTCTTTCTTGCAGAGTACAGCATTATGGTTCAGGTAGAAAAAGTGCTTGGTGATTCAATGGAAATGTACTTTGAAAAATACAATTTTTTTTAAACATCAGGAGAATGTGATCTTATATTTTCTTCAAGAGTGTAGGGGAGACTTTTTTCTAATGATGACATCTGTAACATTTCACCAGAATTAAGAAGCAAAAAATACATATGGTAGCAAAAAAAGTACACAAATTTTAAGAATGGAAAAGTTGTATTGAATTGTAATACTTTATTATGCCATTAAATTATTAAGATTTATTAAGCATTTTGTCTTCTAAATAGAACTTAGGTACACAGTAGCTCAAGGTTTACATATAGGTGTAGAATCTCAACACGTTTCAATTTCTGCAGAATAAAACAATCACCATTTATGGCAGAATCATCCTACTTGTTCAAGATGAAAGCAGAATTATAGCATGTACTCTAATGTATTAATGAGGAAAGAAGTTATCATTGAACTATGATACACTCAGTTTAAAATCATTCCCTGCATTATGAACATTTGTATACCCAATCCTGAATTGTACCCATCTTTAAAATAAAAAAGTTTAAAGAATAAAATAAAAGAAATTCAGTTGCCCACGTTTTACAGCTTTCAATAATTAGTTAATTTTAATCTATTTATTGAGATGTATCGTACAATTCAGGGTTAGATATACAAACATTGATCATGCAGGGATCCTGGTTGATGAGATATGCAACTCACTCCCTTAGCATTATCCCTCCACTGCCAATCTCATGCTTCCCCCTTGACAGTTCCTCACTACTGCCAATGACTTTCTTATAGCATTATAATTGTTCAAAATCAGCTAAAGAGTGACAACCTATGAAACTCTGTCCTTTTTTCCGTGATAAATTGCTGACAATGATCGATATCAAATCCATCCACATTGCTGTGAAATCCATATATGTGTCCTTCTTTATGGCTGCATAATATTCCATTTTTTATATGTACCACATTTATTTTATCCAGTCCAGCTTCAAAGGGCAACATGGTTGGTTCCATGTTTTTTGCTTATTGTGAACAGAGTGGTAACAAACATACGTGTGCAGATATATTTTTTGTAAAATGATTTGTGTTCCTCCAGGTATATTTCCATTAGGGGAATTACTGGGTCATATGGTAGGTCAATTTCTAGTTCTTTTAGAAAGGACCACAATGTCTTCCAAAGAGTTTGCACTAGTTTAAAGCCCACCTGCAGTGAAGAAGCATTTCTTTTTTTCCGCATCCTTGCCAGTATCTGTTGTTGTTTGTTTTATTAATGATTGCCATTCTTACAGCAGCTAGGTGGTATCTCAGTGTGGTTTTGATTTTCATTTCTCTGAAGATGAGTGAGGCTGAGCACTTTTTCATATGTCTGCTGGTTGCGCATATCTCCTCTTTTGAGAAATATCTATCCATGTATTTTGTCCACTTCTTTAAGGGGATTTTTGTATGTTTCCTTTCAGAGTGTTTGAGCTCCTTGTAGATCCCAGATGTTAGGCATTTGTCAGATATATAGTTGGAGAGTATTTTTTCCCAATCTTTTGGCTGTCTCCCTGCTCTTTTGATGGTTTTTTTTGTTTGTTTTGCAGAAGCTTGTTAATTTGATGAGGTCCCAGTTTTCTATCTTATTTCTTAAGGTATTTCTTATGTGTATTTACGGTTCTGAATAGGAATTGGTTCATGGTTCCAATTTCCATAAGGGTGTCTTCTGCGTTTACCAAGATCCATATCAATTCAGTTTTTACCTTTAGGTCTTTCATCCATTTAGAGTTATTGTGTTTGGTGATAGGTAGGGGTCCTGTTTCGATCTTCTGCATTTGGTCAGTTTTTGTCAGCACCATTTACTGAATACGTTCTCCTCTCCCCAGTGGTTGTTGGAGGTTTTGTCAAAGATGAATTAGTTGAAAATTTGAGGCTTTGATTCTGGAAACTCAATCCTGTTCCATTGGCTTATGTTGCCTGTTCTTTTAGCAATACCAGGCTGTTTTGTTTCCTGTTGTCTTATAGTAAATTTTGAAGTCAGGAAGTGTGATACCTCCTGCTTTGTTTTATTTGCTAAGGATTCTTTTGGCTATTCGTGGATGTTTATGTTTTTATATGAATTCTTTATGTAATTTCCAGGTCTGAGAAGAATGATATTTGTAGCTTAATGGGTATTTCATTGAACCTATAGATTGCCTAAAGTCTATTTTTTAATGTAAATGATGAAAGCACAGTCAGGGAATCAAGCATATCAGTTTGTCAATTATGACATGAGCCACAGGACTTTACATGATAATGGGAGGACCTTAACTACTGAGCAGTCCTTAGGTTTCACAGACTTGTCCACTGTGCTCTGCCAACTGGTGTAGACATGATGGCTCTTCAGTTCCAGGAACTGAAGGATGCATGATGTTCACAGCAGCCACAAATCATTCCAGGGCTAAGAGGCCATTCAAGAATCCACTGCAAAAGGCAGGCTTTTCTTTTTAAGTAAGATTTATTGAGAGGACAGAAAAGAGACAACAGTGGGAGGGTACTTGCAACGGTTGGAGACAAGGTATTCCTTTAACAGACAAATCTTAATCATAATAGCAGACTGTTAGTCAGAAATAGAATGGAATGGGATGGAATGAAGAGGAATGGAATGTAGTAGAATGGAATGAAGAGCAATGGAATGGAATGCAGTGGAATGGAATGGAATGGCATAAAACGGAATGGAATGGAATAAAGAGGATTCGAATGGATTGGAACGGAATGGAGAGGACTGGAGAGGAATGAATAGCAATGGAATGGAGAGAAAAGGAGAGGAATGGAATGGAGAGGAATGAATTGAAATGGAATGGAATAGAGAAACATGGAATGGAATGGAGAGACATGGAATGGAAAGGAATGGAAAGACATGGAATGGATTGGACAGGAATGGAATGGAATGGAAAGGAATGGAAGGGAATGGTATGGAAGGGAAGGGAATGGGATGTTATGAAATATATAAAGGAATGGAAAGTAATGGAATGGAGCAGAATGGAATGGAGGGGAATGGAATGGAATGGAGAGGAAAGGATTGGAGGGGAATGGAATGGAATGCAGAGGAATGGAAAGGAGAGGAATGGAATGGAATGGAAGGGAATGGACTGGAGAGGATTGCAATGGAATGGAACTGAATTGTGAGGAATGGAATGGGATGGAAAGAAATGGCATAGAGAGGAGTGGAATGGCATGGAATGGAGATAAATGACATGGAATGGAATGGAAGGGAGAGGAATGGAATGGAAGGGAGAGAAATGGGAGGGAGAGGAATGGAAGGGAGAGGAATGGAATGGAATGGAAGGGAGGGAAATGGAATGGAATGGAAGGGAGAGGAATGGAAGGGAGGGAAATGGAATGGAATGGAAGGGAGAGGAATGGAATGGAAGGGAGAGGAATGAAAAGGAAGAGAGTGGAGAGGAATGGAGCATAAGGGAGCAGAGAGGAATGGAGAAGAATGGGGAGGAATGAAGTGGAATGGAATGGAGTGGAATCAAATGGAATGAAATGAAATGGAATTGAATAAAGAAGAATGGAATTGAATGGAATGGAGAGAAATGGAAAGAAATGGATGAGAATGGAATGGAATGGAAGGGAGTTGAATGGAACTGAATGGAATAGAATTGAGAGGAATGGAGGGGAATGGAATAAATAGAGTGGAATGGAGAGGAATGGAATGGAATGGAATTCAGAGAAATGGATTTGAATGGAGAGGAATGGAATGGAATTCAGAGGATTGAAATGGAGTAGAAAGGAATGGAATGGAGAGGAATGGAATAAAATAGGGAGGCATGGAATGATATGGAATGGGGAGGGATAGGATGGTATCAAATGGAGAGGAATGGAATGGACAGGAATGGAATGGAATGGAGATGAATAGAGTGAAATAGAGAGGAATGAAGAGGAATGGAATGGAGAGGAATAGAGAGGGATGGAATGGAATGTAATGGAGAGGAATGGAATAAAATGGACAGGTATGGAATGGAATGGAAGGCAATGGCATAGAATGGAAAGAAATAGAAGGGAAAGGAGATGAATGTTATAGAATTGAATGGAATGGAGAGGAATGGAAGGGGAAGGAATAGAATAGAGTAGAATGGAATGGAATGCAGAGGAATGGAATGGAATGTAGTTGAATGGAATTGAAAGGAGTGAAACGAATTGGAATCAAGAGGAATGGAATGGAATGGATAGAAATGGGTTTTAATGGAGCAGAATGGAATGGAATGTAGTTGAATGGAATGGAATGGAATTGAGTGGTATGGAGAGGAATAGAACAGAATGGAATGGAATGGAATGGAGAGGAATGGAATTCAGAGGAATGGATTGTATAGGAATGGAGAGGAATGTAATGGAAAGGAATGGAAATGAATGGAGCAAACTGGAATGGAATGGGGAGGAATGTAATGTTATGGACTGGGAAGGAATGGAATGGTATTGAATGGAGAGGAATGGAATGGACAGGAATGGAAGGGAATGGAAAAGAATGGAGATGAATGGAATGCAGAGGAATGGAGAAGAATGGAATGGATGAAAATGATTTGCAGAGGAATGGAGAGAAAAGGAATTGCATGGAATGGAGAGGAATGGAATTGAATGGACAGGTATGGAATGGAATGGTGTTGAATGGAATGGAGTGGAATGGAAAGGAATGGAATGGAATGGAGAGAAATGGAATGCAATGGAGTGGAATGCAATGGAGTGGAATGGAAAGAAACGAAATTCAGAGGAATGGATTGTAAAGGAATGGAGAGTAATGGAACGGAATGGCATGGGATGCAATGGAATTGTGAGAAATGGAATGGAATGGGGAGGAATGTAATATTATGGAATGGGGAGAAATTGAATGGTATGGAATGGAGAGGAATAAAAGGGAATGGAAACAAATGGAGATGAATGGAATGGAGAGGAATGGAGAAGAATGGAATGAATGGAATTGATAGCAGAGGAATGGAGAGGAAAGGAATTGAATGGAATGGACAGAAACAGAATGCAATGGACAGGTATGGAATAGAATAGAGTTGAATGGAATGGAGTGGAAAGGAGTGGAATGGAAAGGAATCGAGAGAAATGGAATGGAATGTAGAGGAACAGGGAGAAATGGAATGGGGAGGAAGGGAATGGAATGGAGTAGAGTGGAATGCATTGATAGAAATAGAATGGAATGGAATGTAGACGAATGAAAGGTAATGGAGAGGAATGGAATGGAATTAAATGGAATGGACAGGTATGGAATGGAATGGAGAGCAATGGAATTGAATGGCAAAGAATGGAACGGAGAGAAATGGAATAGAGAGGAATAGAATGGAATAAAATTAAAGGAAGAGAATGGAATGGAATGGAATAATGGAATGGAAGAAATGGAATTGAATGGAGCGGAATGGAATGGAATGAAGAGGAATGTAATTGAGAGGAATGGAATACGGAGGAATGAATGGAATGGAATGGAGAGGAATAGAATGGAATGGAATGGAATGGAATGGAATAGCAAGGTATGGAATGGAATGTACAGCAATGGAAAGGAATGGCGAAGGAATGGAAAGGAAGGAATGGAATGAGAGGAATAGAATGGAAAGAAAATGAATGGAGAAAAATGGAATGGAATGGAGAGAAATGGAATGAAATGGAATGGAATAGAATGGAATGTAGAAGAATGAAATGTAATGGAGAGGAATGGAATGGAATTAAATGGAATGGACAGGTATGGAATGGAATGGAGAGCAATGGAATTGAATGGCAGAGAATGGAACGGAGAGAAATGGAATAGAGAGGAATAGAATGGAATAAAATTAAAGGAAGAGAAATGGAATGGAATGGAGATAAATGGAATGGAGAGAAATGGAATTGAATGGAGCGGAATGGAATGGAATGAAGAGGAATGTAATTGAGAGGAATGGAATACGGAGGAATGAATGGAATGGAATGGAGAGGAATAGAATGGAATGGAATGGAATGGAGAGGAATCGAATGGAATGGAATGGAATAGCAAGGTATGGAATGGAATGTACAGCAATGGAAAGGAATGGCGAGGAATGGAAAGGAGAGGAACGGAATAGAGAGGAATAGAATGGAAAGAAAATGAATGGAGAAAAATGGAATGGAATGGAGAGAAATGGAATGAAATGGAATGGAATAGAATGGAATGTAGAAGAATGAAATGGAATGGAGAGGAATGAAATGTAAAGGAGATGAATTAAATGTAATGGATGGAGAGGTATTGAATGACATGGAGGAAGGGAATGGAATAGAGCCGAATGGAATGGAATGAAATGGAATTGGAGGAATGTAAAGGAATAGAAGGAATGGAATGGAATGCAGAGGAATGGAATGGAATAGAATGGAGTGGAATGGAATGGAATGGAGAGGATTACAATGGCATGATGCGGAATGAAATAAAATGGAATGGAGAGAAATGGAGATGAATGGAGAGAAATTGAAAGGAATGGAATGGAATTGAGAGGAATGGAATGGAACAGGGAGGTATGGAATGGAAAGGAGAGGAATGGAATGGAATGGAATGGGGAGAAATGTAAAGGAATGGAATGGAGAGGAATGCAGTGGAATGGAATGGAATCAGTGTAATGGATAGGTATGGAATGGAAAGGAGAGGAAAGGAATGGAATGGAGAGGAATGTAATGGAATTAAATGAAATAGAGGTTTCTTATGGAAGGGACTGGTAGTGAATGCACTGGAATGGATGGGGAAGGAATGGAGAGGAATGGAATGGAGAGGAATGGAATGGAAAGGGGAGGATGTGGAATGGAATGGACTGCAATGGAATTGAATGGAGAGGAGAGGAAAGGAATGGAATGGAACTGAGAGGAATGAAATGGAATAGAATGGAATGTAGAGTAATGGAATGGAGTGGAATCAAGAGGAATGGAGAGGAAGGTGAGGAATGGAGAGGTAGGGAAAGGATTGGAATGGAGAGGAATGCAATGGAGTGGAATGAACCTAAAGGAATGGAATGGAGATTAATGGAATGGAATAGAATGGAATGGAGAGGAATGAAATGGAATGCAGAGGAATGGAATGGAGAGGAATTGAATGGATAAGAATGGAGAGGTATGGAATGGCATGGAGAGGATTACAATGAAATGGATTGGAATGGAATGGATGGGAATGGAGAGGATGGAGTGGAATTGAGTGGAATGAAATGGAATGATGAGAAATGGAATGGAATGGAAAGCAATGGAATGTAGAGTGGGGAATGGAGAGGACTGGAATGGAATGGAGAGGAATTCAATGGAATGGAGAGGAATGGAATGGAAGGCAATGGAATGGCGAGTAAGGTAATGAAGAGGAATGGAATGCAATGGAATGGAGAGGAATGGAATTGAATGGAGAGGATTGGAATGGAATATAATGGAATGGAATCGAGAGGAATGAAATGGAATGGAGAGAAAAGGAATGGAATGGAGAGGAATGGAATGGAGAGGGATGGAATACAACAGAGAACAATGGAATTGAGAGTAAGGGAATGGAAAGGAATGGAATGGAAGGGAGGGGAATGGAATGGAATGGAAAGGAGAGGAATGGAATGGAAGGGAGAGGAATGGAATGGAAGGGAGAGGAATGAAATGGCAGGGAGTGGAGAGGAATGGAGTAGAATGGAGAGGAATGAAGTGGAATTGAATGGAGTGGAGAGGAAAGGATAGGAGGGGAATGGAATGGAATAGAGTGGAATGGAAAGGAGAGGAATGTAATGTAATGGAAGGGAATGGATTGGTGAGGATTGGAATGGAATAGAATTGAATGGTGTGCAATGGAATGGAATGAAATGGAAAGGAATGGCATGGAGAGAAGAGGAATGACATGGAATGGAGAGAAATGGCATGGAATGGAATGGAAGAGAGAGGAATGGAATGGAAGGGAGAGAAATGAAAGGGAGAGGAATGGAAGGGAGAGGACTGGAAGGGAGAGGAATGGAATGGAAGAGAGGGGAATGGAATGGAAGGGAGGAGAATGGAATGGAAGAGAGAGGAATGTAAAGGAATGGAATGTAGAGGAATGAAATGGAATGGAATCAGGAGGAATGGAGAGGAAGGTGAGGAACGGAGAGGTAGGGATAGGAATGGAATGGAATGGAATGGTATTCAGTGGAAAGGGTTGGTATGGAGAGGAATGCAATGGAGTGGAATGGAACCTAACGGAATGGAATGGAGATTAATGGAATGAAATAGAATGGAATGGGGAGGAATGGAATGGAATGCAGAGGAATGGAATGGAGAGGAATGTAATGGAATAGAATGGAGCAGTATGGAATGGCATGGAGAGGGTTACAATGGAATGGATTGGAATGGAATGGACTTGAGTGGAGAGGATGGAGTGGAATTGAGAGGAATGGAATGGAATGAAATGGAATGGAATCGAATGGAGAGAAATGGATTGGAAAAGAGAGGAATGGAAAGCAATGGAATGTAGAGTAGGGAATGGAGAGGCTTGGAATGGAATGGAGAAGAATTGAATGGAATGGAGAGAAATGGAATGAAATGGAAGCAATGGAATGGAGAGTAAGGGAATGAAGAGGAATGGAATGAAATAGAATGGAGAGGATTGGAATGGAATGGAAAGGAATGCAATGGAATGGAATTGAATGGAGAGAAGAATGGAATAGAATGGAATAGAATTGAGAGGAATGAAATGGAATGGAGAGAAAAGGAATGGAATGGAATACAATGGAGCACAATGGAATTAAGAGTAAGGGAATGGAGAAGAATGGAATGGAGTGGATTGGAATGGAATGGTGAGGAATGGAATGGAATGGAGGGGAATGGAATGGAATGGAATGGAAGGAAGAGGAATGAAATGGAAGGAAGAGGAATGAATGGAAGGGAGAGGAATGGAATGGAAGGGAGAGGAATGAAATGGCAGGGAGAGGAATGATATGGCAGGGAGTGGAGAAGAACAGAGTTGAGGGAGCAGAGAGGAATGGAGCAGAATGGAGAGGAATGAAGTGTAATGGAATGGAGTGGAATCGAATGGAATGAAATGGAATGGAATCGAATAGAGGAGAATGGATTGAAATGGAATGGAATGGAGAGAAATGGAATGAAATGGATGGGAATGGAATGGAGTTGAATGGATTGAATGGAATGGAATGAAGAGGAATGGAAAAGAATGGAATACATGGAGTGGAATAGAGAAGAATGGAATGGAACGGAATTCAGAGAAATGGATGGGAATGGAGAGGAATGGAATGGAATTCAGAGGATTGGAATGGAGCAGAAAGGAATGGAATGGAGAGGAATGGAATGAAATGGGAAGGCATGTAATGATATGGAATGGGGAGGAATACAATGGTATCAAACGGAGAAGAATGGAAGGGACAGGAATGGATTGGAAAAGAATGGAGATGAATGGAATGAAATAGAGAGGAATGGCGAGGAATGGAATGGATGCAATGGAATGAGAGGAATGGAGAGGGATGAATGGAATGTAATGGAGAGGGATGGAATAAAATGGACAGGTATGGAATGGAATGGAGAATAATGGCATAGAAGGGAGAAGAATGGAAGAGAATGGAGAGGAATGTAATAGAATTGAATGGAATGGAGAGGAATGGAAGGGGGAGGAATGGAATGGAATGGAGTAGAATGGAATGGAATGGAGAGGAATGGAATGGAGTAGAATGGAATGGA
This sequence comes from Cephalopachus bancanus, assembly GCA_027257055.1. Lineage (NCBI taxonomy): Eukaryota > Metazoa > Chordata > Mammalia > Primates > Tarsiidae > Cephalopachus > Cephalopachus bancanus. Next base: position 88,942 of record JAPVLO010000954.1, on the reverse strand, counting down.
GTTGGATGGAATTGAAAGGAGTGGAATGGAAAGGAATCGAGAGGAATGGAATGGAATGGAGAGAAATGGAATGTAATGGAGCAGAAAGGAATGGAATGGAGTGGAATGGAATGGAATGGAATTGAGTGGTATGGGGAGGAATAGAATGGAATGTAGTGAAATGGAGAGGAATGTAATTCAGAGGTATGAATTGTGAAGGAATGGATAGGAATGTATGGAATGGAATGAAACGAAATGGGATGGAATGGAGAGGAATGAAATCTTATGGAATGGGGAGGAATGGAATGGTATAGAATGGAAAGGAATGGAATGGACAGGAAAGCAAGGGAATGGAAAAGAATGGAGATGAATGGAATGAACAGGAATGGAGAAGAATGGAATCGATGGAATTGATTTGCAGAGGAATGGAGAGGAAAGGAATTGAATGGAATGAAGAGGAGTGGAATAGAATGGACAGGTATGAAATGGAATGGAGTTGAAAGGAATGGAATGGAATGGAGTGGAATGGAAAGGAATTGAGAGAAATGGAATGGAATGGAGAGAAATGGTATGCAATGGTGTGGAACAGAGTAAAATGGAGTTGAATGGAATGTAATGGAACTGAGGGGTATGGAGAAGAATGGAATGGAATGAAATATAGAGGAATGGAGAGGAATGGAACTCAGAGGAATGAATTGTAAGGGAATGGAGATAAATGGAATAGAATGGAGTGGAATGGAATGGAAGGGTGAGAAATGGAATGGAATGGGGAAGAATGTCATATTATGGAATGGGTAGGAATTGAATAGTATGAAATGGAGAGCAATGGAATGGACAGGAATGGACGGGAATGGAAAAGAATGGAGATGAATGGAATGAAGAGGAATGAAGAAGAATGGAATGGATGGAATTGATTGTAGAGGAATGGAGAGAAAAGGAATTGAATGGAAGGAAATGGAATGGAATGGACAGGTATGGAATGAAATGGAGTTGAATGGAATGGAATGGAGTGGAATGCAAAGGAATCGAAAGGAATGGAATGGAATGTAGAGAAATGGAATGGGGAGGAATGGAATGGGGAGGAAGGGAATGGAATGGAGTAGAGTGGCATGCATGGAGAAGAATAGAATGGAGTGGAATGGAATGGGGAGAAATGGAATGGAATGGAATGGAATGTAGACGAATGAAATTAATGGAAAGGAATGCAATGGAATGGACAGGTATGGAATGGAATGATGAGGAATGCACAGGAAATGGAATAGAGAAGAATAGAATGTAATGAAATTGAAGGAAGAGAAATGGAATGGAATGAAGAAAAAAGGAATGGAATGGAGAGAAATGGAATGGAATGGAGCGGAATGGAATGGAATGAAGAGGAATGTAATTGAGAGGAATAAAGTACAGAGGAATGGAATGGAATGGAGAGGAATAGAATGGAATGGACAGGTATGGAATGGAATGGAGAGCAATGGAAAGGAATGGAAAGGAAGGAAATAGAGAGGAATAGAATGGAATGAAATTGAATGGAGAGTAATGGAATGGAATGGAGAGAAATGGAATGGAATGGAGAGAAACGGAATGGAATGGAATGGAATGTAGAAGAATGAAATGTAATGGAGAGGAATAAAACTCAAAGGAGATTAATTGAATGGAATGCAGAGGAATGGAAGGGAGAGGAATGGATTGGAATTGAATGGAGAAGTATGGAGTGAAATGGAGAGAAAGGGAATAGAATGGAGCTGAATGGAATGGAATGAAACGAAATTGGAGGAATGTAAAGGAATCGAAGGGAAAGGAAGGGAATGCAGAAGAATGGAAGAGAGAGGAATGGAATGGAATAGAATGGAGTGGAATGGAATGGAACAGAGAGGATTACAATGGCATGATGTGGAATGAAATAAAATGGAATGGAGAGGAATGGAGAGTAATCGAAAGGAATGGAATTGAATTGAGAGGAATGGAATGGAACAGAGAGGTATGGAATGGAATGGAATGGAACAGAGAGAAATGTAAAGGAATGGAATGAAGAGGAATGGAATGGAATGGAATCAGTGTAATGGATAGATATGGAATGGAAAGGAGAGAAAAGGAATGGAATCAAGAGGAATGCAAAAGAATTAAATGAAATAGAGAGGTTTGTTATGGAATGGACTAGTATTGAATGCACTGGAATGGATGGGAATGGAATGGAGAAGAATGGAATGGAGAGGAAAGGAATGGAATGGAATGGGGAGGAATGTGGAATGGACTGGAATGGAATTGAACTAACAGGAGAGGAATGGAATGGAACTGAGAGGAATGAAATTGAATGGAATTGAATGGAATGGAATGTAGAGGAATGCAATGGAGTGGAATCAAGAAGAATGGAGAGGAAGATGAGCAATAGAGAGTTAGGGAGAGGAACGGAATGGAGTGGATGGAATGGAATGGTATTCAGTGGAAAGGATTGGAATGGAGAGGAATGCAATGGAGAGGAATTGAACCGAATGGAATGGAATGGAATGCAGAAGAATGGAATGGAGAGGAATGGAATGGAATAGAATGGAGAGGGATGGAATGGCTTGGAGAGGAATACAATGAATGGATTGGAATGGAATGGACTGGAATGGAAAGAAATGGATTGGAATGGAGAGGAATGTAATAGAATGGAAAGCAATGGAATGTAGACTGGGGAATGGAGAGGATTGGAATGGAATGGAGAGGAACTGAATGGAATGGAGAGATATGGAATGCAATGGAAGGCAATGAAATGGAGAATAAGGGAATGAAGAGGAATGGAATGGAATGGAGAGGATTGGAATGGAATGGAAAGGAAGGCAATGGAATGGAGAGAAATGGAATTGAATAGAAAGGAATGGAATGGAATAGAATGGAATGGAATCAAGGGGAATGAAATGGAATGGAATGGAGAGAAAAGGAATGGAATGGAGAGGAATGGGATACAATGGAGCACAATAGAATTGAGAGGGAATGGAGCAGAATGGAATGGAATGAAATGGAGAGGAATGGGATGGAGAGGATTGGAATGGAATGGAAAGGAATGGAATGGAAGGGAGAGGATTGGAATGGATGGGATGGAAGAGAGAGGAATGGAATGGAAGGGAGAGGAATGGAATAGAATAGAATGGAACGAAATATAGAGGAATGAAATGGAAGGGAGAGAAAAGGAATAGAATGGAGAGAAATGGAATACAATGGAGCACAATGGAATTGAGAGTAAGGGAATGGAAAGGAATGGAATGGAATGGAATGGAGAGTATTGGAATGGAATGGAATGGAAGGGAGGGGAATGGAATGGAATAGAATGGAATGGAAGGGAAAGGAATGGAATGGAAGGGAGAAGAATGGAAGGGAGAGGAATGAAATGGCAGGGAATGGAGTTGAATGGAGAGGAGGGAGTGGAGAGGAATGGAGCAGAATGGAGAGGAATGAAGTGGAAGGGAATGGAGTGGAATCGCATGGAATGAAATGGAATGGAATTGAATAGAGAAGAATGGAATGGAAAGAAATGGAATGAAATGGATGGGAATGGAATGGAATGAAATGGAGTTGAGAGGAATGGAGGAGAATGGAATGAATGGAGTGGAATGGAGAGGAATGGAATGGAATGGAGTTCAGAGAAATGGATTCAAATGGAGAGGAATGGAATGGAATTCAGAAGATTAGAATGGAGTGGAAAGGAATGGAATGGAGAGGAATGGAATGAAATGGGGAGGCATGTAATAATATGGATTGGGGAGGAATAGAATGGTATCGAATGGAGAGGAATGGAATGGACAGGAATGGAATGGAATGGAAAGTAATGGAGATGAATGGAATGAAATAGAGAGGAATGGAGAGGAATGGAGATTGATGGAATGGAATGGAATGGAGAGGGATGGAATAAAATAGACATGTATGGAATGGAATGGAGAGCAATAGAATAGAATGCAGAGGAATTGAAGGGACTGGAGAGGAATGTTACAGAATTGAAGGGAATGGAGAGGAATGGAAGGGAGAGGAATGGAATGGAATGGAATGGATTAGAATGGAATGGAATGGAATGGAGAGGAATGAATTGGAATGGAGTGGAATGGAATGGAAAGGAGTTGAATGGAATTGAAAGGTTTGGAATAGAAAGGAATCGAGAGGAATGGAATGGAATGGAGAGAAATGGAATGTAATGGAGCATAATGGAATGAAACGGAATGAAATGGAATGGAATGGAGATAAATGGATTGGAATAGAGAGGAATGGAATGGAATGGAAAGCAATGGAATGTAGAATGGGCAATGAAGAGGATTGGAATGGAATGGAGAGGAATGGAATGGAATGGAAGGCAATGGAATGGAGAGTAAGGGAATGAAGAGGAATGGAATGGAATGGAGAGGAATGGAATGGAGAGGATTGGAATGGAATGGAAAGAAATGCAATGGAATGGAGAGGAATGGAATTTAATGGGCAGGAATGAAGTGGCATAGAATGGAATGGAATGGAGAGGAATGAAATGGAATAGAGAGAAAAGGAATGGAATGGAGAGGAATGGAATACAATGGAGCACAATGGAATTGAGAGTAGGGGAATGGAGAGGAATGGAATGGAATGGAAGGGAGAGGAATGGAATGGAAAGGAGAGGAATAGAATGGAAAGGAGAGGAATGGAATGGAAGAGAGAGGAATGAAATGGCAGGGAGTGGAGAGGAACGGAGTGGAGGGAGCAGAGACAGGAATGGAGCAGAATGGAGAAGAATGAAGTGGAATGGAATGGAGTGGAATCGAATGGAATGAAATGGAATGGAATTGAATAGAGAAGAATGGAATACAATGGAATGAAGAGAAATGGATTGGAATGGAATGGAATGGAGTTGAATGAATCCGAATGGAATGGAATTGATAGGAATGGAAAGGAATGCAATAAATGGAGTGAATAATGAGGAATGGAATAGAATGGAATTCAGGGAAATGGACTGGAATGGAGAGGAATGGAATGGAATTCAGAGGATTGGACTGGAGTGGAAAGGAGTGGAATGGAGAGGAATGGAATGAAATGGGAAGGCATGTAATGATACGGAATGGGGAGGTATAGAGTGGTATGAAATGGAGAGGAATGGAATGGGCAGGAATGGGCAGGAATGGAAAGGAATAGAGATGAATGGAATTAAATAGAGAGGAATGGAATGGATGCAATGGAATGGAGAGGAATGGAATGTGATGTAATGGAGAGAAATGGAATAAGATGGAATGGAATGGAGAGCAATGGCATAGATTGGAGAGAAATGGAAGGAAATGGAGAGGAATGTTATAGAACCGAATGGAATGGAGAGGAATGGAATGGGGAGGAATGGAATGGAATGGAATAGAGAGGAATGGAATGGAATGGAGTAGAATGGAAGGGAATGGAGTTGAATGGAATTGAAAGGAGTGGAATGGATAGGAATCGAGAGGAATGGAATGGAATGGAGATAAATGGAATGTAATGGAGCAGAATGGAATGGAATGGAGTTGAATGGAATGGAATTGAATCGAGTGGTATGGAGAGCAATGGAATGGAATGGAATGTAGTGGAATGGAGAGGAATGGAATTCAGAGGAATGGATTGTAAAGGAATGGAGAGGAATAGAATGGAATGCAATGGAATGGAATGGTGAGAACTGGAATGGAATGGGGAGGAATGCAATATTATGGAATGAGGAGGAATGCAATGGACAGGAGTGGACAGGAATGGAAGGGAATGGAAAAGAATGGAGATGAATGGAATGGACAGGAATGAAGAAGAATGGAATGGATGGAATTGATTTGCAGAGGAATGGAGAGGAAAGGAATTGAATGGAATGGAGAGGAATGGAATGGAATGCACAGGTATGGAATGGAATGGAGTTGAAAGGAATGGAATGGGTTGGAGTGGAATGGAAAGGAATCAAGAGGAATGGAGTGGAATGGAGAGAAATGGAATGCAATGGAGCAGAACAGAATGGAATGGAGTTGAATGGAATATAATGGAACAGAGTGGTATGGAGAGGAATGTAATGGAATAGAATGTAGTGAAATGGAGAGGAATGGAATTCAGAGGAATGGATTGTAAAGGAATGGAACAGAATGGAATGGAATGGTGAGAACTGGAATGGAATGGGGAGGAATGTAATATTACAGAATGGGGAGGAATGGAATGGTATAGAATAGAGAGGAATGGAATGGACAGGAATGGAAGGGAATGGAAAAGAATGGAGATGAATGGAATGGAAAGGAATAAAGAAGAATGGAAGCGATGGAATTGATTTGCAGAGGAATAGAGAGGAAAGGAATGGAATGGAATGGAGAGGAATGGAATGGAGTTGAATGGAATGGAATGGAATGGAGTGGAATGGAATGCAATGGAGCAGAAAGGAATGGAATGGAGTTGAATGGAATGGAATGGAGAGAATTGGAATGGAATGGAGCAAAATGGAATGGAATGAAGAGGAATGTAAGTGAGAGGGATGAAATACAGAGGAATGGAATGGAGAGGAATAGAATGGAATGGAATGGAATAGACAGGTGTGGAATAGAATGGAGAGCAATGAAAATGAATGGCGAGGAATGGAAAGGAGAGGAACGGAATAGAGAGGAATAGAATGGAATGAAATCGAATGGAGAGAAATGGAATGGAATGTAGAAGAATGAAATGTAATGGAGAGGAATGAAATGTAAAGGAGATGAATTGAATGGAATGGAATGGAATGGAGAGGTATGGAATGAAATGGAGAGGAATGGAATGGAATGAAATGGAATGGAATGAAATGGAATTGAAGGAAGGTAAAGGAATCAAAGGGAATGGAATGGAATGGAGAGGAATGGAATGAAATGGAGAGTAACGGAATGGAATGGAGAGGAATGAAATGGAGAGCAATGGAATAGAGAGGAATACAATGGAAGGTAATGGAATGGAATGGAATGGAGAGAAATGGAATGGAATGGAGATGATTGGAATGGAGGGGAATGGAATGGAATGGAGAGGATTGGAATGGAGGGGAATGGAATAGAGAGGTATGGAATGGAGGGATATGGAATGGAATGGGAGAGCAATGGAAATTAGTGGAGAGAAATAGTATGGAATGAAACGGAATGGGAGGAATATAATTTAATGGAAGGGAATGGATGAAATAAAATAGAATGGATGGAAAGGAATGGAGTGGAGAGGAATGAAATGGAGTGGAATGGAATGGGAAGAATGAAATGGAATGGAGATGATTGGAATGGAGGGGAATGAAATGGAATGGAGAGGATTGGAATGGAGGGGAATGGAATAGAGAGGTATGGAATGGAGGGATATGGAATGGAATGGGAGAGCAATGGAAATGAGTGGAGAGAAATAGTATGGAATGAAACGGAATGGGAGGAATATAATTTAATGGAAGGGAATGGATGAAATAAAATAGAATGGATGGAAAGGAATGGAGTGGAGAGGAATGAAATGGAGTGGAATGGAATGGGAAGAATGAAATGGAATGAAATTGAGTGGAATGGAATGGAAAGGAGAGGAAGGTAAAGGAGAGGAATGGACTGGAATGGGGACATTGGATGGAATGGACAAGAATGGAATTGAATGGAATGGAGAGGAATAGAATGGAATGCAATGCAGAGGAATGGAGAAGAACGGAATGGAATGGAGAGGACTGGAATGGAATGCAGGGAATGGAAGGGAGAGGAATGGAATGGAATAAAATAGAGTGGAATGGAATGGCATGGAGAGAAATGGAATCGAATGGAGAGGATTAGAATGGCATGATGTGAAATGAAATAAAATGGAATGGAGAGAAATGTAATGGAATGGAATGGAATCAGTGTAATGGATAGGTATGTGATGGAAAGGAGAGGAAAGGAATGGAATGAAGAGGAATGCAATGGAATTAAATGAAATAGATTTGTTATGGAATGGACTGGTATTGAATGCACTGGAATGGTTGGGAATGGAATGGAGAGGAATGGAATGGAATCGAAAGGAGAGTAATGTAGAATGGAATGGACTGGGATGGAATTGAACAGAGAAGAGAGGAATGGAATGGAATACAGAGGAATGGAATGGAATGAAATGGAATACATAGGCATGAAGAGGAATGGGGAAAGGAATGGAATGAACTGGAATTCAGAGGAATGGTTTGCAATGGTTTGCATTGGAATGGAATGGAGAAAAATGGAATGGAGAGGAATGGAATGGAATCAAGCGGAATGGAACAGAATGGAATGGTATGAAAATGGAATGGAATGCAATGGAATTGAGAGGAATGGAATGGAATGCAGAGAAATGGAAAGAAGAGGAATGGAATGGAAAAGAATGGAGAGGTATGGAATGGCATAAAGAGTAATGGAAAGAATGGAGAGGATTGGAAAGAAATGGAGAGGAAAGGAATAAAAGGGAATGGAAAGGAATGGATAGGAATGGAATGGAATGGAATGCAGAGGAATGGAATGGAATGGAAAGGATAGGATGGAAAGGAATGGAGAGGAATGAAATGGAATGGATAGAAATAAATTGGAATGGCGAGTAATGAAATGGAATGAAATGGAATGGAAAGGAATGGACAGGAATGGAATGGAATGGAATGGAAAGCAATGGAATGAGAGGAATGAAATGGAATGGAATGGAATCAAGAGAAATGGAGAAGAAGGAGGAATGGAGAGGTAGGGGAAAGAATGGACTGGAATGGAATGGTATTCAAAGGAAAGGATTGGAATGGAGAGGAATTCAATGGAGTGGAATGGAACCTAACGCAAAGGAATGGAGATTAATGGAATGGAATAGAATGGAATGGAAAGGAGAGGAATGGAATGGAATAGCATGGAGAGGTATGGAATGGCATGGAGAGGATTGAATGGAATGAATTGGAATGGAATGGAAAGGATGGAGTGGAATTGAGAGGAATGGAATGGAATGAATTGGAATGGACAGAAATGGATTGGAATTGAGAGGAATGGAATGGAATGGAATGGAAAACAATGGAATGCAGAGTGGGGAATGGAGATGATTGGAATGGAATGGAGAGGAATTGAATGGAATGGAGAGGAATGGAATGGAATGGAAGGCAATGGAATAGAGGGTAAGGGAATGAAGAGGAATGGAATGGAATGGAATGGAGAGAAATGGAATGGAGAAGATTGGAATGGAATGGAAAGGAATGCAATGGAATGGAGAGGAATAGAATTGAATGGAATGGAATAGAATGAAATGGAATCAAGAGGAATTAAATGGAATGAAGAGAAAAGGAATGGAATGGAAAGGAATGGAATACAATAGAGAACAGTGGAATTGAGAGTAAGGGAGTAGAGAGGAATGGAATAGAGAGGATTGGAATGGAATGGAGAGGAATGGAATGAAATGGAATGGAGAGGAAGGGAATGGGATGGAATATAGAGGAATGTAATTGAATGCAGAGGAATGGAATGTAATCGAGAGGAATGGAAAGGAGAGGTATAGAATGGAATGGAGAGGAATGGATTGGAATGGAGAGGAATGGAATGGAATGGAGAGAAAGGGAATGTAAAGGAGAGGAATGGAATTGAAAGGAATGGGACGGAGAGGAATGTAAAGGAATGGAATTGAGAGGAATGGAATGGAGTGGAATAAGTGTAATGAAACGGTATGGAATGGAAAGGTGAGGAAAGGAATGCAATGCAGAGGAATGCAATGGAATGAAATGAAATGGAGTAGTTTGTTTTGGAAGGGACTTGTATGGAATGCACTGAAATGGATAGGAATGGAATGGAGAGGAATGGAGAGGAATGTGATGGAATGCAATAGAGAGCAATGTAGAGGAATGGGATGGAATGGAATAGAATGGAACAGAATTGAACAGAGAGGGATGGAATGGAATAGAATGGAATAGAATTTAATGGAGAGGAATGGAATGGAATGGAGAAAAATGGAATGGAATGTCATGGAGTACAGAGAAAAGAGGCATGGACTCGAGAGGAATACACTGGAATGGAATAGAGAAAAATGGAATGGAATGGAATCAATGTACAGGAATGGAATGGAATGTAGAGAATGGAATGTAATTGATAGAAATGAAATGGAGATGTATAGAATGGAATAAAGAGGAATGGAATGGAATGGAGGGGAATGGAATGGAGAGGAATGGAATAGAGATGAATAGAATGGAATGGAATGGTGAGGAATGGAATGGAATGGAGAGGAATGGAATGGAGAGGAATGGAATAGGATGCAGAACTTTGGAATGGAATGCAGAGGAATGGAATCGAAATGAAATGGAATGAAATACAAATGGAGGAATGCAATGTAATGGAAGGGAAAGGAGTGGAATGGATAGGAATGGAATGGGAGGAATGGAATGAAGAGGAATGGAATAGAATGCAGATGAATATGGAGAAATGGAATGCAATCGAGAAGAATGGAGAGAAATTGAATGAAATGGAATGGAGTTGAGAGGAATGAAAAGTAAAGGAGAAACATGGAATGGAATGGAAGAGAGGAATGGAAAGGAATGGAATTCAGAGAATTCGATTGGAATGGAGAGGAATGGAATGGAATTCAGAGCAATGAAAAGGAATGGATAGGAATGGAATGGAATGGAATGGAGAGTAATGTAATGTGGAGAGAAATAAATGGAATGGAGCCGAAAGTAGTTGAATGGAGAGGATTGGAATGGAGAAGAAAGAAATGGAATGAAGCAGAATGTAATGAAAAGGAAAGGAAGAGAGGAATGGAATGGAGAGGAATGGAGAGGAATGGAATGGACTGGAGAGGAATGGAAATAAATGCAGAGGAATGGAAACCAATGGAAAGGAATGGATTGGAAGAAAATGGAATGTAATAGAGAGGAATGGAATGGGGAAAAATGGAATGGGGAGGAATGGAATGGTGAGGATTGGAATGGAATGGAATGAAGCAGAATGGAATGGAGTGAAGTGAAATGGAATGGAATGGAATGGAATGGAATGGAGTGTAATGGATTGGAATGGAGTGAAATGGAATGGATAGAAGAGCAATGAATGGAGAGGAATAGAATGCAGAAAAGTGGAATTGAATGGAGAGAAATGGAAATGAATGGAGAAAAATGATAAAGAATGGAATGGAATGCACAGGAACGGATTGTAAGGGAGAGGAGTGAAATGGAGAGGAAAGGGAATGAATGGAATGGAATGGAATGGAGATGTGTGGAATGGAACGAAGAGGAATGGAATGGAATGGAGAGGAACAGAATGTAGAGAAATTGATTAGAGAGGATTAGAAAGGAATGTAATGGAATGAAGAGAAATAGAATGGAATGGAGCAGACAACAATGGAATGAAATCAAATGGGAGAAATGTAATGTAATGAAAGGCAATGGAATGGAAAGGACAGGAAGGAGGAATTAAATGGAAAGAGATGGAGTAAAACTGAATAAGGAGGAAGGAATGGATTGGAATGGAGAATAATGGAATGGAATAAAGAGGAATGGAATGGAGAGGAATGGAATAGAGAGGAATGGAATTGAATGGAATTGAGAGGAATGGAGTGGATAGGAATGGAATGGAGAGGAATGGAATGGAATGGAGAGGAATGGAATGGAATGGAGAGAAATAAATGGAATGGAGATAATGTAATTGAATGGAGGGGATTGTAATGGAGAAGAATGGAATGGAATAGAGCGGAATGGAATGAAAAAGAAAGGAATAGAGAGAAATGAAATGGAGGGAGAGGAATTGAGAGGAATGGAATGGAGAAAAATAGAGAGGAATGCAGAATAATGGAATGGAATGGAGAAGAATGGAAACAAATGGAGAGGAAAGGATTGGAAGGAATTGGAATGGAATGGAGAGGAATGGAATGGGGAGGAAAGGACTGAAGAGGAAAGGAATGGTGAGGATTGGAAAGGAATGAAATTGGGTGGAATGGAATGGAATGCAGCACAATGGATTGGAGAGGAATGGAATGCCATGTAGTGAAATGGAATGGAAAGAAGTGCAATGAATGGAATGGAATAGAATGCAGAATTATGGAAATGAATGGAGAGAAATGGAAAGGAATGGAAAATAATGGGATGGAATGTACAGGAAAGGATAGTAATGAAGAGGAATGACATGGAGAGGAATGGGATTGAATGGAATGGATTGGAATGGAATGGAATGGAACAGAATGGAATGGAGATGGGTGGAAGGGAACAGAGAAGAATGGAATGGAATGCAAAGGAATGGAGAGGAATGGAATGTAGAGGAATTGAATAGAGAGGATTAGAATGGAATTGAGAGAAATGAAATGGAAAGGAGTGGAATGCAATGGAATGAAATGGAATGGGAAAAATGTAATGTAATGAAAGGCAATGGAATGGAATGGAATGGAGAGGACTGGAATTGAGAGGAACTGAATGGAAAGAAATGGAATAAAATTAAATGAGGAAGGAATGGTTTGGAATGCAAAGTAATGGAATGGAATTGAGAGGAATGGAATGGAGAGGAATGGAATGGAATGGAGAGGAATGGAATGGAATCAAGAAGAATGGAAAAGAATGGTGAGGAATGGAGAGGATTGGAGTGGGATGAAATGGAATGGAATTGAGAGGAATGGAATGGAATGGAATGGAATGTAGAGGAATGGAATGGAATGCAATGGAACTGAGAGGAATGGAAAAGAATAGTGAGGAATTGAGAGGTATGGAGAGGAATGGAATGGAATGGAATGGAATTCAGAGGACTAGATCGGAAAGGAGAGGAATAGAACAGAATGGAATGGAATGGAATGGAATGGAGATGAATGGAAAAGAATGGAGAGGAATGGAATGGAAGGCAGAGGAATGGAATGGAGTGGGATGGAATGGAATAGAATGGAGAGGTATGGAATGGTAAGGAGAGTAATAGAATGGAATGGAGAGGATTAGAATGGAAAGAAACGGAATGGAATAACATGAAATGGAGAGAAATGGAGAGGAATGGAGAGAAACAGAATGGAGAGGAATGAAAGGGAGGAATGCAATGGAATGGAATGCAACGGAATGGAATGCAATGGAGTGGAATAGAATGGAATAGAGAGGAATGAAATCAAAAGGAAAGAATGGAATAGAGTGGAGAGTAATACAATTGTATGGATTGAAATGGAATGGAATGGAATATAGAGGAAAGGAATGGAATGGAATATAGAGGAATGTAATTGAATGTAGAGGAATGGAATGTAATCCAGAGGAATGGAATAGAATGGTATGGAATGGAATGGAATGGAGAGCAATGAAATGGAGATGAATAGAATGGAAGAGAATGGAATGGAATGGATAGAAATTGAATGGAAGGGAGTGAAATGGAATGGAATGGAGGGAAATGGAATGAATGCAATGGAAAGGAATAGAATGGAGCAGAATGGAATAGAGACATATGGAAAGGAGGAGTATGGAATGGAAGTAAGAGGAATGGACATGAATGGAGAGAAATGGAATGGAATGAAATGCAAAGGGAGCGATGTAATGTAATGGAAGGGAATGGAATGAAATGGAGTGGAGAGGAATGGCATGGAATGGAATGGAATTGAGAGGAATGGAATGGAGAGGAATGGAATGGAATAGAATGTAGAGGTACGGAATGACATGGAGAGTAATGGAATTGAATGGATTGGAGAGGACTGGAATGGAATGGTGCATAATGGAATAAAATGGAATGGAGAGAAATGGAGAGGAATTGAATGGAAAGGAATGGAATTGAGAGGAATGGAATGTAAAGGAGAGGAATGGAATGGAGAGGAATGTAAAGGAATGGAATGGAGAGGAATGCAATGGAATGGAATAAGTGTAATGGAAAGGTATGGAATGCAAATGAGAGGAAAGGAATGCAATGAAGAGGAATGCAATGGAATGAAATTAAATGGAGTAGTTTGTTATGGAATGGACTCATATAGAATGCACTGGAAGGAATAGGAATGGAATGGAGAGGAATGGAATGGAATGGAATAGAGAGGAATGTAGAGGAATGGAATGGAATAGAACAGAATTGAATGGCGAGGAATGGAATGGAATGGAGAAAAATGGAATGGAATGCAGTGGAGTACAGAGGAAAGGAGGAATTGAATCGAGAAGAATACATTGGAATGAAACGGAGAGAAAAGCAATGGAATGGAGAGAAAAGGAATGGAATTTACAAGAATGGAATGGAATATAATTAACTAGAATGGAATGTAGAGAAATGGATTGGAATGGAATCAACGTACAAGAATGGAGTGGAATGTAGAGAAATGGAATGCAATTGATAGGAATGGAACGGAGAGGTATGGAATGGAATGGAGAGGAATGGAATGGAATGAAATGGAGAATAATGGAATGGAGTGGAATGGAATAGAGAGGAATAGAATGGAATGGAGTGGAAAATAGGGGAATGGAATGGAATGGAGAGGAATGGAACGGAATGCAGAGGTGTGGAATGGAATACACAGGAATGGAATCTAAAGGAGCGAAATGGAATGGAATGGAATGGAATAGGAGGACTGTATTGTAATGGAATGGAATGGAGAGGAATGGAATGGGGGGAATGGAATCAAGAGAAATGGAATGGAATGGAGATGAATGGAGAGAAATGGAATGAAACCGAGGGGAATGGAGAGAAATGAAATGGAGTTAAGAGGAATGAAGAGTAAAGGAGAGGGATGGAATGGAATAAAGAGGAATGGAATGGAATAGAATGGAATGGAATTCAGAGAAATTCACTGGAATGGAGAGGAATATAATGGAATTCAGAGGAATGGAATGGATAAAAATGGAATGGAATGGAGAGTAATGGAATAGAATGGAGAGAAATAAATAGAATGGAGGGGGATGTAAATTAATGGAGAGGATTGTAATGGAGAAGACTGGAATGGAGTGGAATGGAATGGAAAGGAAAGGAATGAGAGGAATGGAATGCAATGGAGAGGAATGGAGAGGAATGGAATGGAAGGGAGAAAAATGGAGAGGAATGAAGTGGAATAGAATGGAATGGAGAAGACTGGAATGGAATGGAGAGGAATGGAAAAAATTGGAGAGGGATGGAAGCAAATGGAGACGAATGGATTGGAAGGAAATGGAATGGAATGGAGAGGAATGAGGAGGAATGGAATGGGGAGGAATGGAATGGAGAGGATTGGAATGGAATGGAATGTAGTAGAATGGATTGGAATGGAGCAGAATGGAATGGAGTGTAATGCAATGGAATGGAGTGAAATCAAATGTAAAGATGTGCAATGAAAGGAATGGAATAGAATGCACAAAAATGGAATTGAATGGAGAGAAATGGAAAGGAATGGAAAAGAATGGAATGGAATGTACAGGAAAGTATTGTAATGGAGAGGAATGAAATGGAGAGGAATGGGATTGAATGGAATGGAATGGAATGGGTATGTGTGAAATGGAATGGAGAGGAATGGAATGGAATGGAGAGGAATAGAATGGAGAGGAATTGAATAGAGAGGATTAGAATGGAATTGAATGGAATGGAGAGAAATGGAATGGAATGGAGTGGAATGCAATGGAATGAAATGCAGTGGGAGCAATGTAATGTAATGGAAGGCAATGGAATTAAATGGATGGGAGGAATGTAATGTAATGGAAGGCAATAGAAGGGAACGGAATGAAATGGAGAGAAATGGAATGGAGAGGAATTGAATGGAAAGAAACGGAGTAAAATTGAATGTGGAGGAAGGAATGGATTAAAATGGAGAGTAATGAGCTGGACTCAGTGGCTCAGCCTGTAATCCTGCGCCTTTGGGAGGCTGAGGTGAGTGGATTGCCTGAGCCTGCGGGTTCGAGACCCGCCTGGGCAGCGAGACCTCATCTCTACAATAAATCAAAAAATCAGCCGGGCATGGAAGCGCATGCCTGTAATTCTGGCTACTTGGAAGGCTGAGGAGGAAGGATCACCGGAGCCCAGCAGGTCGAGCCTGCGGTGGCTGGGAGCAGCCACTGCACTCCAGTCTGGGTAACAGAGTGAGACTCCAACTCAAAAAAATAAATAAATAAATAAATAAGAAAAATAAAATGGAGAGTAATGGAACGGAATTGAGAGGAATGGAATGGAGAAGAATGGAATGGAATGGAGAGGAATGGAATGGAATGGACTGGAGAAAAATCAAGAGGAATGTAAAGGTATAAAAAGGAATGCAGAATGAAATGGAATAGAGAGGAATGCAAAGAAATGCAGAGGAATGGAAACAAATGGAGAAATGGATTGGAATGAAATGGAATGGAATAGAGAGGAATGGAATGGGGAAAAATGAAATGGGGAGGAATGGAATTGTAAGGATTGGAATGGAGTAGAATGGAATGGAATGGAGCAGAATGGAGTGGAGTGGAATGGAATGGAATGGAGTGAAATGAAATGGAATGAAGTGCAATGAATGGAATGCAATAGAATGCAGAAAAATAGAATTGAATGGAGAAAAATGGAAATGAATGAAGAAAAATGGAAAAGAATGGAATTGTAATGGAAAGGAATTGTAATGGAGAGGAATGAAATGGAAAGGAAAGGGATTGAATGGAATGGAATGGAATGAAATAGAGACGTGTGGAATGGAACGGAGAGGAATGGAATGGAACAGAGAGGAATGGAATGGAATGGAGAGGAATGGAATTTAGTGGAATTGATTAGAGAGGATTAGAATGGAATGTAATGGAAAGGAGAGAAATTGAATGAAATGCATCGGAATGCAATGGGAGGAATGTCATGTAATGAAAGATAATGGAATGGGATGGAATGAAATGGAGAGAACTGGAAGAAGGAGGATGGAATGGAAAGATATGAAGTAAAATTGGATGAGGAGGTTGGAATGGATTGGAATGGAGAATAATGGAATGGAATAGAGAGGAATGTAATGGAGAGTAATGGAATGCAATGGAAGAGGGAAGAATGGAATGAATGGAATTGAGAGAAATGGAATGGAATGGAGTGGATATAAATGGAATGGAATGCAGAGTAATGGAATGGAATGGAGAGAAAAGAATGGAGTGGAATGTAATAAAACGGAGAGAATTGGAATGAAGAAGAATGGAATGGAATGGAGAGGAATGGAAACAAATGGAGAGGAATGGATTGGAAGGAAATGGAATGGAACAGAGAGGAATGGAATGGGGAAAAAGGAATGGGGAGGAATGGAATGGAATGGAATGGAATGGGGCAGAATGGAATGCAGTGGAATAGAATGGAATGGACTGAAATGTAAAGGAAAGAAGTGCAATGAATGGAATGGAAGAGAATGCAGAAAAATGGAATTGAATGGAGAGAAATGGAGAAAAATGGAAAAGAATGGAATGGAATGTACAGGAAAGGATTGTAATGGAGAGGAATGGAATGGAGAGGAATGGGATTGAATGGAATGGATTGGAATGGAATGGAATGGAATGGAATGGAATGGAGATGTGAGGAATGGGACGGAGAGGAATGGAATGGAATGGAATGGAATGGAATGGAGGGGAATAGAATATAGAGGAATTGAATAGAAAGTATTAGAATGGAATGGAATGGAGAGAAATGGAATGGGATGGAGCAGAATGCAATGGAATGAAATGGAATGGGAGGAATGTAATGTAATGAAAGGCAATGGAATGGAATGGAATAAAATGGAGAGGACTGGAATTGAGAGGAATTGAATGGAAAGAAATGGAGTAAAATTAAATTGGGAAGGAATGAATTGGAATGGAGAGTAATGGAATGGAATGGAGAGGATGGAGTGGAATGGAGAGGAATGGAATGGATAGAAATGGATTGGAAAGGAGAGTAATGGAGTAGAATGAAATGCAATGTAATGAAATTGGATGGAATGTAATGGAATTGAATGGAATGGAGAGGAATGGAAAGGAATGGAAAGGAATGAAGAGTAAGGGAATGGAGAGGAACGGAATGGAATGGAGAGGGATGGAATGTAATGGAATGAAGAGGAATGGGAAGGAATGGAAAGGAATGAAATGGAATGGAGAGAAATGGGATGGAATGAATCAATAGGAATGAAGAGGGATGGAGATATATGGAGAGGAATAGAAGGTAATGGAATAGAATTAAGAGCAATGGATTTGAAATGAAAGGAAAGGAATGGACTGAAGTGTAATGGAATGGAATGGAACGGAATGGAATCTAATGAAATGAGAGGAATGTAATGGAATGGAGATATTTTGGAATGAAATGGAGAATGCAATGGAGAGAAATGGAATGGAATGGAATGCAATGCAATGGAATGAAATGGAATGGGAGGAATATAATGTAATGAAATGCAATGGAATGGAATGGAATGAAAGGGAGAGTACTGGAATTGAGAGGAATTGAATGGAAAGAAATGGAGTAAAATTAAATGAAGGAATGGATTGGAATGGAGAGTAATGACATGGAATTGAGAGGAATGGAATGGAGGGGAATGGAGTGGAAATAAATAGAATGGAATGTAGAGGAATGAAATGAAATGGAATGTAATTGAGAAGAATGGAGCAGAATGGAGAGGAATAGTGCATTGGAGTGGAATGGGATGTAATGGAATTGAGAGGAATGGAATGGAATGTAGAGGAATGGAATGGAATCAAGAGGAATGGAGAGGAATGGAGAGGAATGGTGAGGAATGGAGAGGTATAGAGAGGAATGAAATGGAATGGAATGAAATTCAGAGTAATAGATTGGAAAGGAGAGGAATGGAATAGAGCAGAACAGAATGGAATGGAAAGGGGTGGAGAGGAATGGAATGAAAGGCAGAGGAATGGAGTGGAGGAGAATGGAATAGAAATGAGTGGAATAGAATAAAATGGAATGGAGAGAAATGGAGAGGAATGGAGAAGAATGGAAAGGATTAGAATGGAATGGAATGGAATGGATTGGAATGGAATGGAGAGAAATGTGATGCAATGGAGAGTAATGGAACAGAAAGGAGAGGATGGAATGGAATGGAGAGCAATGACATGGAATGGAATGGAGAGCAATGGATTGGAATGGAGAGGAATGGAATGGAATGAAATAAAATGGAGTGGAATGGAGTAGAATTGAATGGAATGGAGAGGAATGGAATATAATGGAATGGAGAAGAATGGAAAGGAATGAAATGGAATAGAGAGAAATGAAATGGAATGGAATTAAGAGGAATGGAGATATATGGAGAGGAATAGAAGGTAATGGAATGGAATGGAATAGAATTAAGAGCAATGGATTTGAAAGAAGAGAAAAGGAATGGACTGAAGAGTAAGGGAATGGAATGGAACAGAAAGGAATCTAACAAAATGAGAGAAATGGAATGGAATGTATAGGAATGGAGAGGATGGAGTGGAATGGAGAGGAAAGTATTGGGATGGAATGTATTCGAATGGAATGGAAAGGAATGGAACTGGGAGGAATGGAATGGAGAAAATTGGAATTCAACCGCATGAAATGGAATAGATTAAAAAGGAATGAAATGGAGTGGAATGTAATGGAATGGAGAGGAATGGAGAGAAACGGAGAGGAACGGAATGGAATGGAATGGAATGGATACGAATGGAATGGATACGAATGGAATGGAAAGAAAAGGATGGAATAGAGTAAAACTGAATAAGAAGGAAGTAATGGGTTGGATTCTAGAGGAATGAAATGGAATGGAATGGAATGGAATGGAGTGGAATAGAATGGAATTGAGAGGACTGAAATTGAATGGAATAGATTTTAGAGGAATGGAATGGAATGCAATTGAGAGGAATGGAGAGGAAGGTGAGGAATGTAGGAGTGTGGAGTGGAATGGAATGGAATGGAATTAAGTGAAATGGATTGGAATGGAGAGGAATGCAATGCAGTGGAATGGAACCTAACGGAATGGTATGTAGATTAGTGGAATGGAATGGAAGGGAATGCAGAGGAATGGAATGGAAAGTAGAGGAATGCAATAGAATAGAATGGATAGGTATTCAATGACATGGAGAGGATTAGAATGAAAAGGAGCAGAATGGAATAAAATAGAATGGAGAGGAATAGAGAGGAATGGAGAGGATTGGAATGGAATGGAATGAAATGGAGAGGATGGATTGGAAAGGAACGGAATAGAATGAAGTGGAATGGAATGGAATGTTGTGAAATGGAATGGAAAGAAGTGCAATGAATGGAATGGAATAGAATGTAGAAAAATGGAATTGAAAGGAGAGAAATGGAAAGGAATGGACAAATATGGAAAAGAATGGAATGGAATGTACAGGAAAAAATTGTAGTGGAGAGGAATGAAATGGAAAGGAATGGGATTGAATGGAATGGAATAGAATGGATTGGAATGCAATGGAATGGAGATGTGTGGAATGGAATGCAGAGGAATAGAATGCAATGGAATGGAATGGAGAGGAATGGAAAGGAGAGGAATTGAATAGAGAGGATTAGAATGGAATGGAATGGAGCGGAATGCAATGGAATGAAATGGAATGGGAGGAATGCACTGTAATGCAATGCAATGGAATGGAATGGGATGAAATGGAGAGAACTGAAATTGAGAGAAATTGAATGGAAAGAAATTGAGTAAAATTAAATGAGGAAGAAATTGATTAGAATGGAGAGTAATGAAATGGAATCAAGAGGAATGGAACGGAGGGAAAGGAAATGGAATGGAATGGAGTGAAATGGAATGGAATGTAGAGGAATGGAATGAAATGGAATGGAATCGAGAAGAATGGAGCGGAATGGTGAGGAATGGAAAACATTGGAGTGGAATGGGATGGAATGGAATTGAGAGAAATGGAATGGAATGTAGAGGAATGAATGGAATCGAGAGGAATGGAGAGGAATGGTGAGGAATGGAGAGGTATGGAGAGGAATGAATGGAATGGAATTCAGAGTAATAGATTGGAAAGGAGAGGAATGTAATAGAGCAGAATAGAATGGAATGGAATGCAATGGAGATGAACGGAGTGGAATGGAGAGGAATGGAATGGAAGGCAGAGGAATAGAGTGGAGGGGAATGGAATGCAATAGAATGGAGAGGTATGGAATGGTATAGAGATTAATGGAATGGAATGGAGTGGATTAGAATGGAAACGAGCAGAACGGAATAAAACAGAATGGAGAGAAATGGAGAAGAATGGAAAGGACTGGAATGGAATTTAATGGAGAGAAATGTAATGTAATGGAGAGTAATGGAACAGAAAGGAGAGGATAGAATGGAATGGAGAGGAATGGCATGGAATGGAATGGAGAGTAATGGATAGGAATGGAGAGGAATGGAATGGAGTGGAATTGAATGGAATGGAGAGGAATGGAATGGAATGGAGAGCAATGGAAATGGGAGTAAGGGGATGGGGAGGAATGGTATGGAATGGAATGGAATGGAGAGGATTGGAATGGAATGGAGAGGAATGGAATGGAATGGAATGAAGAGGAATGGAATGGAATGGAAATAAATGGAATGGCGAGGAATGTAATGGAATGGAATCAAGAGGAATGAAGAGCAATGGAGCAGTATGCAGAGGAATAGAATGGAATGGAATAGAATGGAATGGAATGGAACAGAATTCAGAGGAATGGATTTGAATGAAGAGGAATGGAATGGAATGAAGTGTAATGGAATGGAACGGAAAGGAAAGGTACGGAATGAGAGCAATGGAAGGGAATGGAATGGGGTTTTTTTAAAGAAATGGAGAGGAATGAAATCGAGAGGATGGAATGGAAGGGAGAGGAAAGTATTGGGCTAGAATTGATTGGGATGGAATGCAGAGGAATGGAAAGGAATGGAGACTATTGGAATTGAATGGCATGAAACGGGATGGAATGGAATAAAGAGCAATGGACTGAAGTGGAAAGGAGTGGAATGGAGAGGAATGGAATGGAATGGAGAGGAATGGAATAGAAAGGAAAAAACGGAATAGAGTGGAGAGGAATGGAATGGAATGGATTGAAATGGAATGGAACGGCATGTAGAGGAAAGGGATGGAATGGAATGGAACCGAGAGGAATGGAGAGTAATGGTGAGAAATAGAGAGGTATGGAGTGGAATGAAATGGAATGGAATGGAATGGAATCCAGAGGAATAGATTTGAAAGGAGAGGATTAGAATAGAAAAGAATAGAATGGAATGGAATGTAGATAAATGGAATGGAATGGAGAGGAATGGAATGAAGAGGAATGGAATGGAAGGCAGAGGAATGGAATGGAGCAGAATGGAATGGAATAGAATGGAGAGGTATGGAATAGTATGGAGAGTAATGGAATGGAATGGAGAGGATTAGAATGGAAAGGTGCGGAATGCAATAAAATGGACTGTAGAGAATTGGAGAGGAATGTAGAGGAATGGAATGGAGAGCAATGAAATTGAGAGTAAGGGAATGGGGAGGAATGAAATGGAATGGACAGGAAAGGAATGGAATGGAGAGGAATGGATTGGAATGAAATGGAATGGAGAGGAATGGAATGTAATGGATCAAGAGGAATGAAGAGCAATGGAGAGGTGTGGAGAGGAATAGAATGGAATGGAATGGAATGGAATAGCATTAAGAGGAATGGAATGGAATGGAGAGGAGTGGAATGGAATGAAGTGTAATGGAATGGAATGGAAAGGAATGGAAAGGAACGGAATGAGAGAAATGGAAAGGTATGGAATGGAGATGTTTAGGAAAGAAATGGAGAGGAATGGAATGGAATGGAATGGGGAGGATGGAATGGAAGGGAGAGGAAAGTATTGGGTTGGAATTGATTGGAATGGAATGGAATGGAATGGAATAGAATGGAGAGGATTGGAAAAGAATGGAGACTATTGGAATTGAATGGCATGAAAAGGAATAGAATGGGATAAGAGGAATGGAACAGAGCGGAAAGGAGTGGAATGGAGAGGAATTAAGAGAAATGGAGAGGAATGGAATGGAGAGGAATAGAAAGGAATGAATTGTAATGGAGAGGAATGGAATGGAATGGAGAGGTATCAAATAGAAAGGAAAGGATGGAATATAGTGGAGAGGAATGGAATGGAATGGATTGAAATGTAATGGAATGGCATGTAGAGGAATGGAATGGAATGGAATGGAATGGAATCGAGAGGAATTGGGAGGAATGGTGAGGAATGGAGAGGTATGGAGAGGAATGTAATGGAATGGAATTGAGAGGAATAGATTGGAAAGGAGAGGAATGGAATAGAGAAGAATAGAATGGAATGGAATGGAATGGAGAGGAATGGAATGGAATGGAGAGGAATGGAATGGAAGGTAGAGAAATGGAATGGAGTGGAATGGAATGGAATAGAATAGAGATGTGTGGAGAGTAATGGAATGGAATGGAGAGGATTATAATGGAAAGGAGCAGAATGGAATAAAATGGAAGAGAAATGGAGAGGAATGGAATGGATTGGAATGTAATGTAATGGGGAAGAATGGAATGGAATGGGGAGGAATGGAATGGAAAGGAGGATGGAATGCAATGGAGAGGAATGGCATGGAATGGAATGGAGAGAAGTGGATTGGAAAGGAGAGGAATGGAAAGGAATGGAATGAAATGAAATGGAGTAGAATGGAATGGCATTGAATGAAATAGAGAGGAATGGAATGGAGAAGAATGGAATGGAATTGAATGGATGTAGAGGAATGGAATGGAATCGAGAGGAATGGTGAGGAATGGTGAGGAATGGGGAGAAATGAAGAGGAATTGAATGCAATGGAATTCAGAAAATGGATTGGAATTAAGAGGAAAGGAATGGAGCAGAATAAAACAGAATGGAATGGAATGGAGAGGAATGGAACGGAATGGAGAGGAATGGAATGTAATGCAGAGGAATGGAAAGGAAAGGAATGAAATGGAATAGAATGGAGAGGTATGGAATGGCATAGAGAGTAATGGAACGGAATGGAGAGGATTAGAATGGAATGGAGTGGAATGGAATAAAATTGAATGAAGAGAAATGGAGAGGAATGGGGAAGAATGGAATGGATAGGAATGGAATGGAATAGCGAGGAATGGAATGGAATGGAGAGGATTAGAATGGAATGGAGCTGAATGGAATAAAATTGAATGGAGAGAAATGGAGAGGAATGGGGAAAAATGGAATGGATTGAAATGGAAGGGAATGGCGAGGAATGGAATGGAATGAAGAGAAATGGAGTGGAATGGATAGGAATGGAATGGAAATGGTAGTAATGTAATTGAATAGAGAAATGAATGGAATGGAGCAGAATGTAATTGAATGGAGATGATTGCAATTGAAAAGAATGGAATGAAATGGAGCGGAATGGAATGGAGAGAAATGGAGAGGAATGGAATGGAATGGAATGGAGAAAAATGGAGAGGAATGTAAAGGAGTAGAATGGAATGGAGAATAATGGAATGGAATGGAGAGGAATGGAAACAAAAGGAGAGGGAAGGATTGGAATGAATTGGAATGGATTGGAGAGGAATGTAATGGGGGGAATGTAATGTGGCAGAATGGAATGGTGAGGATTGGAATGGTATGAAATGGAGTAGAATGGAATGGAATGGAGAGGAATGGAATGGAGTCGAATGGAATGGAATGGAGTGAAATGGAATGGAAAGAAGTGCAATATTGGAATGGAATAGAATGAAAAAAATGGAATTGAATGGAGAAAAATGGAAAGGAATGGAGAAAAATGGCAAAGAATGGAATGGAATGTACAGGAAAGGATTGTAATGGAGAGGAATGGGATTGAATGGAATGGAATGGAGATGTGTGGAATGGAACGGAGAGGAATGGAAT
This sequence comes from Cephalopachus bancanus, assembly GCA_027257055.1. Taxonomy (NCBI): domain Eukaryota; kingdom Metazoa; phylum Chordata; class Mammalia; order Primates; family Tarsiidae; genus Cephalopachus; species Cephalopachus bancanus. The sequence goes on along the minus strand of JAPVLO010000954.1, from coordinate 64,387 downwards.
GGAATGGAATGAGGAGGGCTGGAATGTAGAGGAATTGAATAGAGAGGGTTAGAATGGAATGGAATGCAATGGAGAGAAATGGAATGGAATGGCGTGAAATGAAATGGAATAAATTGAAATGGGAGGAATGTAATGAAATGGAAGGCAATGGAATGGAATGGAATTAAATAGAGAGCACTGGAATGGAGAAGAATTAATAGAAAGGAGTAAAATTGAATGAGGAAGAAGGAGTGGATTGGAATGGAGAGTAATGGAATGGAATCGAGAGGAATGAAATGGAATTTAGAGGAATGGAATTGAATGGAATGGAATGTAGAGGAAAGCACTGGAATGGGAGGAATGGAATGGAATGGAAGGCAATGGAATGAAATGGAGAGGAATTGAATGGAAAGAAATGGAGTAAAATTGAATGAGGAGAAAGGAATGGTTTGGAATGGAGAGTAATGGAATGGAATCGAGAGGAATGAAAAGGAGAGGAATGGAATGGGATGGAATGGAGAGGAATGGAATGGAGAGCAAAAGAATGGAATGGAATTGAGAGGAATGGAATGGAACAGAATGGAATGGAGAGGAATGGAATGGAATGGAGAGGAATGGAGAGGATTGGTGAGAAATGGAGAGGATTGGAGTGGAATGCAATGGAAGGGAACTGAGAGGAATGGAATGGAACGAAATGCAATAAAATGGAATTGAGGGGAATGGAGAGGATTGGTGAGGAATGGAGATGTATGCAGAGGAATGGAGTGGAATTCAGAGGAATAGATTGGAATGGAGAGGAATGGAATAGAATGGAATGAAATGGAAAGGTGAGGAATGGAATGGAATGCAGAGAAATGGAATGGAGAGGAATGGAATGGAATAGAATGGAGAGTTATAGAATGGTATGCAGAGTAATGGAATGGAATGGAGAGGATTAGAATGGAAAAGAGCAGAATGGAATAAAATGGAATAGAGAGAAATGGAGAGAAATGGAGAGGAATGGAATAGATTGGAATGGAATGAAATGGAGAGGAATGTAATATAATAGAGAGGAAAGGAATGGAAAGGAAAGGAATGGAATGGATAGGAATGGAATGAAATGGAATGGAATGGAATGGAATGAAATGGAATTGAATGGAGAGGAATGGAATGAGGAAAAAGGAAAGGAATGCAATGGAGTACAGAGGAAAGAAGAGGAATGCAATGGAGAGGAATGGAAAGAAATGGAATGGAGAGAAATGGAATGGAGGGATAAGGAATGGAATGGAGAGAAAAGGAATGGAATGGAATGTACAGGAATGGAATGGAATATAATTATGTGGAATGGAATAGAGATGTATGGAATGGAGAGTAATGGAATAGAGAGGAATGGATTAGTGAGGAATAGAATGGAATGGGATGATGAGAAATGGAATGGAATGGAATGAAATGGAACGGAATGGAATGAAATGGAATTGAACGGAGAGGAATGAAATGGAATGAAATGAGGAAAAAGGAATGGAATGCAATGGAGTACAGAGGAATGGGAGGGAGATATATGGAAAGGAGAGGAATGGAAAGGACAGGAATGGAATGGAATGGTGGGCAATGGGGAGGAATGGAATGGAATGGAATGGAATGTAGAGAATTGAATGGTTTGGAGAGAAATGGAATGGATTGGAATGAAGAGGAATGGAATGGAATGGGGTGAATGTAATGATTGGAATGGGAAGATATGTAATGGTATTAAATGGAAACGAATACAATGGACAGAAATGGAATGGAATGGAAAGGATTGGAGAGTAATGGAATGAAATGGAGAGGAATAGAATTGAATGAAATGGAGAGGAATGGAGAATAGAATGTAATGGAATGGATTGGAATGGAATGGAATGGAATGGAGAGGAATGGTATGGAATGAAGAGGTCTGGAATGGATTGGAGAGGAATGGAATGAAAGGGAGAGGAATAGAATGGAATAAAATGGATTGTAGTGGAATGGAATGGGGAGGAATGGAATTGTGAGGAATGGAATGGATTGGAATGGAGTGGAATGAATGGATGGAATGGAGAGGAATGGAATGGAATGGGGTGGAATGGAGAGGAATTGAATGGAAAGCAATGAAATGGAAAAGAATGGAATGGAGAGGAATGGAAAGGAATGAATTTGGAAGGGAATAGAAAAGAATGGAATGGAATGGAATGGAATAGAATGGAATGGAAAGAATGGAAAGGAATGGAATGGAGTGGAAAGGAATGGAATGGAACGAAATTGAGAGGAAAGGAATGGATTGGAATGGAAGGGAGAGGAATGGAATGGAAGGGAGAGGAATGGAATGGAATGAAATGGAGGGGAATGGAATGGATTAGAATGGAACGGAATGGACAGAAATGGAATAAACAGGAATGGAAAGGAATAGGGAGGAACGGAATGGAATGGAATGGAATGGAGAGCAATGGAATGGAAACGAATGGAATGGAGAAGAAGGGAATGGAATGGCTTTGGAAGGGAATGGAAAGGAATGTAATGTAATGGAGAGGAATAGAATGGAATGGATCGAAGAGAAATGGATTGGAATGGAAAGTAATAGAATGGAATGGAGAGGAGTAGAAAGGAATGGAATGGAAAGGAGTGGAATGGAAAGCAATGGAATTGAGAGGAATGAAGAAGAATGGAGGGGAATGGAGATGAATAGAATGAAATATAATCAAATGGAATGGAATAAAACTCAGAGGAATGGATTGAAAGGGATAGGAAGGGAATTGAAGGAGATGGATTGGTGTGGAATGGAATGGGATGGGATGGAATGGAATGGAATGGAATGGAATAGGGAGTAATGGAATGAAATGGAGAGAAATGGAATGGAATTGAATGGAATGGAGATTAATAGAATGGAGTGGAATGGAATGGAAAGAGAGGAAAGGAATTGAATGTAATGGAATGGACAGGAATGGGATGGAATGGAATAAAATGGAATAGAGAGGAATGTAATGGATTGGAATGTAAGGGAGAGGAATGGAATGGGGTGGAATGTAATGATATGGAATGAGAAATGTAATGGTATGAAATGAAGATGAATACAATGAACAGAAATGGAATGGAATGGAAAGGAATGGAGAGTAATGAAATGGAATGGAGAGGAATAGAATGTAATGGAATGGAATGGAGATGAATGGTATGGAATGGAGAGGTATGGATTGGAATGAAGAGGAATGGAATGAAATGCAGAGGAATGGAATGGAATGGAATGGAATGTAGTGGAATGGAAATGAAAGAAATACAGAGGAATGGAATGGGGAGGAATGGAATGGGGAAGAATGGAATGGTGGGGAATGGAATGGAATAGAATGGAGTGGAATGGAATGGAGAAATGGAGAAGAGGAATGGAGAAGAATGGAATGGAGAAGAATGGAAAGTAGAGTAATGGAATGGAATAGAATAGAAATGAATAGAATGGAGAGCAATGGAATGGAATGGAGAGGAATGGAATGGAATGTTTTTGAAGGAAATGGAAAGGAATGGAATGAAATGGAGAGGAACGGAGAGGAATGTAATGAAATGGAATGGAATGGAATGGAATGAAGAGAAATGAATTGGAATCGAGAGTAATGGAAAGGAAGGGAATGGAATGGAGAGGAGTGGAAAGGAATGGAGTGGAATGGAATGGAATGGAATGAAATCGAGAGGAATGAAAAAGAATGGAGAGGAATGGAGAGGAATAGAATTGAATGGAATAGAATTCAGAGGAATGGATTGAAATGGAGAGGAATGGAATGGAAGGAGATGGAATGTAGAGGAATGGAAAGGATGGAATGGAATGGAAAGGGGAGGAATGGAATGGAGAGAAATGGAATGGAATAGAAAGGAATGGAATGGAATGGAGAGGAATGGAATGGTTTGGAATGGAAGGGAGAGGAATGGATTGGAAGGAAGAGGAAAGGGAGGGAGAGGAATGGAATGAAAGGGACAGAAATGGGAGGGAGAGATATGGAAAGGAGAGAAATGGAAGGGAGAGGAATGGATGGGAATGGAATGGACTGGTATGGAATGGAGAGGAATGGAATGGAATGGAAAGGAATGGTATGGAATGGAATAGAGAGCAATGGAATTGAATTGAATGGACAGATATGGAATGGAATGGGGTGGGATGTAATGTTATTGAATGGGGAAGAATGTAATGATCTGAACAGAATGGACAGGAATAGAAAGGAATGGAAAGAATGGAGAACAATGGAATCGAATGGAGAGGAATGGAATGGAATGGAATGGATTGGAGTAGAATAGAATGGAGAGGAATAGAATGGAGAGGAATGGAATGGATTGGAGTGGAATAGAATGGAAAGGAATAGAATGGAGAGGCCAGCCCCGGCAGAGAGATTTAGAGGATCCCTGGAAGATGTGGCAGCATTGGCGATTATTCTGGAGAAATAAAGAGAAAGAAAGAGAAGGGAGGAGAAAGAAAGAGACTGGACTCTGTCTAGTGCAGAAGCTGATTTAATGGGGCAAACCATACGCCTTTTATCCTGAAGTTTCACAGGTAAGATCACAAGATTTTCATGCGAAAACAAAGCCAGGTGGATGAGGGCATCTCCCCACCCAGGTGTTTCCTCAGCATAAGGAAGGACAATCCCAATATTATTTCACTGTTCCTTATGCTTGGTTAATGTTTCTCACAAACTACAATTCTAACATCTTAATATTCTAATAATAACTTCTAAAACTTATGCATGCCCAACACAATGACTGACTTAAATCCTAATACCTTTCTATTCTGTGCTAATTTTACCTGTACTATAAAAAACTCTTAATTATAGCTCAAACCAGTTTCTAAAGAATGTGGCCCAGTCCAAAGATCATGCTGGGCCATTTCCAAGAACAATTGATTATGATCTCTTAACAAAATGGCTATTCTAAAATCCTATATATCTATCTTAATTTCTATAAAAGTTTCTAATTCCTAATCCTAATACATAAAGCTGATCATCAGCAATAAAGCTTCTGAAATAAATCCAAATACAAACTGTAATTGTACTAAAGGCAAAACCACAATTAGTAGAAAGTGGGAACAATAAAATTTCTAAAGTTAACTGTATTCTTATAAAACCTTAAAGTATCATGTTTGATCATGCTTGAACTAACAAAATTCCCTGACGTAGCATGACCTATTCTACAATACTTTCTATGAATAAAATAAGTTCAGTTTCTATTATAAGTAGAAAAACCTTACACTAATTGTAACTAAAGAACCAGTTTAAAAGAATGCAGCCCAGCCCAAAGTGGACACTGGGCCCTTAGGAATGTGGCCATTTCTGATAACTCTAGATAATCATCTATACCATCGAAAGCTGGAAACAACTCTCTAAATGTATATACTACTTCTACAAATATACTTTTAATCTTATAAAGAAGCTTGTATCATGTATAAGGCTCCCAAATGTGATCTGAGTTTGAACTGTGTTAAGTTTAAAGCTGAAACCACAGTCTGTGAGAAACGGGAACAATGGATCCCTAGAGTCAGCCATGCCTGTCATACTCTCAGAACTTCATGCTTAGATCATCAAAGTCCCTGCTAGTGGATCATGCCAAACAACAAAGAAGGGAGGAGGGAATGGGCCTTCAGCTCCTGAACCCAAGCTGGTGCTCTCAAGGTCCACAGCCCACCTGGATCCCTAATGCTCAGGCGGGCCTCCATGACTGACTCCCAACAGAATAGTATGGAATGGAGAGGTATGGAATGGAATGGAGACGAATGGAATGAAACAGAGAGGAATGGAATGGAATGAAATGGAACATAGTGGAATGGAAATGAATGGAATGGAGAGGAATGGAATGAGGAGGAATAGAATGGGAAGGAATGGAATGGTGAGGAAAGGAATGGAATGGAATGGAGTGGAATGGAATGGAATGGAGTGGAATGGAATGGAGTGGAGTGGAGTGGAATGAATGGAAGGGAATGGAATGGAAAGGAGAGGAATGGAATGCAATAGAATGGAATCGAGATGAATAAAGAGGAATGGAGAGGAATGAAATGGAATAGAATTCAGAGGAATGTATTGGAATGGAGAGGACCAGAATGGAATAGAGAGTAATGTAATGGAATGGAGAAGAATGGAATGGAAAGGAATGGATAGCAAAGGAATGGAATTGAATAGAATTGAGAGAAATGGAATTGTATGGAATGGAATGGAGAGGAGTGGAATGGAATGGAGAGGTTTTGGAATGGAATGGAGAGGAATGGAATGGAATGGAGAGGAATGGAAGGAAATGGTATGTAGATGAATGGAATGGGATGGAATGGAATGGAGAGGAATGGAATGAAATGGAATGGAGAGGAATGTAGTGGAATGGAATGGAACAGAATGTAGAGGAATGGAATGGAATGGACGGGAGAGGAATGGGAGGGAGATGTATGGAATGAAGGGAAAGAATGGGAGAGATATGGAAAGGAGAGGAATGGAAAGAGAGGACTGGAGTGGATTGGAAGGGACTGGAATGGAATGGATAGGAATGGAGAGGAATGGAATGGAATGAGATGGAATGGAGAAGAAAGGAATGGAATGGAGAGGATTGGAAATGAATGGCAAGAAAGGGTATGAAATGGAATAAAGGAAAATGGATTGAATTGGAATGGAATGAAATGGAGAGAAATGGAATAGAATGTAGAGGATTAAAATTGAATGGCATGAAAGGGAATGGAAAGAAATAAAGAGGAATGGGATGGATTGGAATGGAATGGAATGCAGAGGAATGGCAAGGAATGGAGAGGAGTAGAGAGGAATGGAGAGGAATGGGGAGGAATGGCATGAAATGGAATGGAAGGGAATGGAGAGGAATTGAATGGAGAGGAATGGAATGGAGAAGAATGGAATGGAATACAATGGCATGGCATGGCATGGAATGGCATGTTATGGAATGCCATGGAATGGAATGGCATGGCATGGAATGACATGGAATGTCATGGCATGGAATGGAAGGGAGACGAAAGGAATGGAATGGACTGGAGTGTAATAGAGAGGAATGGAATATAGAGGAATATAATGAAATGGAATGGAATGGAGAGTAATGGAATGGAGCAGAATGGAATGGAATGGAGAGGAATGGAAGGGAATGAAGAGGAATGAAACGGAGAGGAATAGAATGGAAAATAATGGAATCAACAGGAATGGTGAGGAATGGAATGGAATGGAGAGGAATGAAATACAGAGAAATGGAATGGAATGGAATGCATTAGAATGGAATGGAATGGAGAGTAATAGAATTGAGAGGAATGGAATGGAAAGGAATGGAATGGAATGTAAGGGAAGGGAATGGAAAGGAAGGGAATTGAATGGAGATGAATGGAATGGGATGGACTAGAATGGAAGAGAGACGAATGGAAGGAAATGGAGAGGAAAGGAATGCAATGGAATGGAATGGAATGTAGAAGAATGGAATGGAATGAAGAGAAATGGAATGTAATCAAGAGTAATGGAATGGAGAGGTATGGAATGGAATGGAGAGGAATGGCTTGGAATGGAATGGAATGGAATAGAGTGGAATGGAGAGGAATGAAGAGGAATGGAAAGGAATGGAGAGGAATGGAATGGAATAGAATTTAGAGGGATGGATTGGAAGGGGGACGAATGGAATGGAATGGAGAGTGATGGAATGGACCAAAATGGAATGGAAAGGAATGGATAGCAATGGAATAGAATAGTATACAGAGAAATAGAATGGTATGGATTGGAATGTAATGGAGAGTTATGGAATGGAATGGAGAGGTTTTGGAATGGAATGGAGAGGAATGGAATGGAAGGAGATTAAATGTTGAGGAATGAAATGGGATGGAATGGAGATGAATGGAATGGAATGGACTGGAGAGGAATGTAGTGGAATGGAATGGAAAGGAATGGAATGGAATGGAATAGAAGGGAAGGGAGAGGAATGGAATGGAGAGAAATGGGAGGGAGAGAAATGGAATGAAAGAGAGAAATGCGAGGGAGAGATATGGAAAGGAGAAGAATGGAAAGGAGAGGAATGGAAGGGAATTGAATGGAAAGGATAGGAATGGGATGGAATGGAGACACTTTGGAATGGAATGGAGAGGAATGGAATGGAGAAGAATTGAATGAAATAGAAAGAAATGGAGAGGAATGGAAAAAGGAATAGAATCGAGTGGAATAGAATGGAATGGAGAGAAATGGAATGGAAAAGAATGAAATGAAATGGAAAGAAAGGAGAGGAATGGAAAGAGGAATAGAATAGAGTGGAATAGAATGGAATGGAATGGAGAGGAATGGAATGGAGAAGAATTGAATGGAGATGAAGGAAAAGGAATGGAGAGGAATGGAATGGAGAGCAATTGAATGGAGAGGAACAGAATGTAATGGAATGGAATGAAATGGTGAGAAATGGAATAGAATGGAATGAAATATACAGGAAAGGAATGGAATGTAGAGAAATGCAATGGAGCAGAATGTAATGGAGAGGTATGTAATGGAGAGGAATGGAATAGAATGGAGAGAAATGGAATAGAGAGGAAAGGAATGGAGAGAAATGGAATGGAAAGTAATGGAATTAAATGGAATGGTGAAGAATGGAGTGGAATGGAATGGAATGGAATTGAAAGGAATGGAAAGAAATGGAATGGAGTGGGATGGAAGGGAGATGAACGTAGTGTAAGGGAGAGTAATTTAATGGAAAATAGAGGAATGGAAAGGAAGGCAAAGGAATGGAATGAATGGAAAGGAATGGATAGTAATGGAATGGAAATGAGAGAAATGGAGAGTAATGGAATGGAATAAAATGGAGTGGAATGAAATGGAATGGAGTGGAATGGAATGAAGCAGAATGGAATGGAATGAATGGGGAGGATTGGAATGGAATGGGAAGGAATGTCATGTTATGGAATGGGGAGGAATGTTATGGTATGGAATGTAGAGAAATGGAATGGACAGGAATGGAATGGAATCGAGATAATGGAATTGAATGGAGAGGAATGGAATGGAATGCAGTGGAGAAGAATAGAGAGAAGTGGACTGGAATGGATTGAAGAGGAATGGAATGGAACGGACTGGTATGGAATGGAATGGAGTGGAATGCAGTGAAATGGAATGCAGAGGAATGGAATGGGGAGGAACAGAATGAAATGGAGAGGAATGGAATGAAATGAGATGGAATGTAGTGAAATGGAATGGAATGGAGAGGAATGGAATGAGGAGGAATTGAATGGGGAGGAATGGAATGGTGAGGAATGGAATGGAATGGAATAGAATTAATGGAATGGAATAAAATGGAGAGGAATGGAATGGAATGGAATCAAGAGGAATGAAGAGGAATGGAGAGGAATAGAATGGAATGGTATCGAATTCAGAGGAAGGAATTGGAATGGAGAGGAAGAGAATGTAGAGTAATGGATTGGAAGGGATTGGAAGGGACTGGAATGGAATGGAAAGGAATGGATAGCAATGGAATGGAATGTAATAGAATCGAGAGAAATGGAATGGTATGGAATGGAATGAATTGGAGAGGACTGGAATGATAGGAGAGGTTTTGGAATAGAATGGAGAGGAATGGAATGGAATGAGGAGGAATGGAATGGAAGGAGAGGGAATATAGAGGAATAGAATGGATGGAATAGAATGGAATGGAATGGAGAGGAATGGAATGCTAAGAAATGGAATAGAATGGAGAGAAATGGAATGAAATGGAATGGAGAGGAATGGACTGGAATGGAATGGAATGGAATGGAAGAGAGAGGAATGGAATGGAGGGGAGAGGAATGGGAGAGAGACGTATGGAATGAAAGGGAAAAATGGGAGTGATATGAAAAGGAGAAGAATGGAAGGGAGAAGAAAGGAAGGCAATGAAGAGTTTTTGACTGGAATGGAGAGGAATGGATTGGAATGGAGAAGAATGGAATGGAATGAGTTGGAAAGGAGAGGAATGGAATGGGAGGGAATGGAAAGCAATGAGAGAGAATGGAATGGGATGGCATGGAATGGAATGGAGAGGAATGGAATGGAATGGAGAGGATTGCAATTGAATAGTATGAAAGGGAATGGAATATGAGGGAATGGAGTGGATTGGAATGCAATGGAATGGAGAGGAATGTAATGTAATGGAGAGGTTTGGAATTGAATGGAATGAAAGGGAATAAAAAGGAATTAAGAAGAATGGAAAGGATATGAATGGCATGAAAAGGAGAGAGATGGAGAGGAATGGAGAGGAAAAGAATGGAGAGAAATGGAGAGGAACTGAGAGGAGTGGAATGGAATGGAATGTAATGGAAAGTAGAGAAATGGAATTGAGAAGGATGGAATGGAGAGGAATGGAACGGAGAGGATTGGAGATTAATGGAATGGAATGCAATGGCATGGCATGGCATGGAATGGAATGACATGTAATGCCATGGAACGTATGGAATGGCACGGAATGACATGTAATGGCATGGCACGGATTGGAATGGAATCAAATGGAGTAGAATGGAGACGAATGGAATATAGAGGAATGGAATGGAATGCAAGGGAATGGAAAGGAATGGAATTGAATGGAAATGAATGGAATAAAACAGAGAGGAAGAGAATGGAATGGAGATGAATGGAAGAAAATGTAGAGGGAAGGAATGGAACGGAATGAAGAGAAATAGATTGGAATGGAATCGAGAGGAATGGAATGGAGTGGTATGGAATGGAGAGAAATGGATTGGAATTGAATGGAAAAGAATGAAGAGGATTGGAATGGAGAGCGAAAGAATAGACAGAAATAGAATGGAAAAGAGTGGAATGAAATGCAGAAAAATGGAATGGAATGCAGAGAAATGTTACGGAATGGAGAGAAATGGAATGGAATGGAATGTAGAGGAATGGAATGGAATGGAGAGGAATGCAATGGAGGGGAATGGAATGGAGAGGTATGGAATGGAGAGGTATGAAATGGAATGGAGAGGAATGGAATGGAGAGGATTGGATGGAAAGTAATGGGATAATATGAAATGGTGAGGAATGGAATGGAATCAAATGGAGTAGACTGGAATGGAATGCAGAGGAATGTAATGGGGGAAGAATGGAAGGGAGCGGAATGGAATGGAATGGAATGGAGTGGAGTGGAATGGAGAGGAATCGAATGGAATGGAATGGAGTGGAGTGGAGTGGAGTGGATTGGAGAGGAATGGAATGGAATGTAGTGCAATGGAATGGAATGGAATGGAAAGAGATAGAAAGGAATGGAGTGGAGAGAATTGGAATGGAGAAGAATGGAATGGAGAGGTACAGAATAGAATGGATTAGTAAGGGAAGGAAAGGAATGGAATGGAATGGAGAGCAATGAAATGGAATAGAGAGGAAAGAAATGGAATGGAATGGAGTGGAATGGAATGGACAGTAATGGAATGGAATGGAATGGAATAGAATGGAATGAACAGTAATGGAATGAAATGGAATGGAGAGGAATGGAATGGAATGGAAAGAATGGAATGGAGAGGAATGGAATGGAATGGAGAGGAAAGGAATGGATTGGAACGGAAGTGATGGGAATGGAATGGAAAGTAATGGGATAAAATGGAATGGTGAGGAATGTAATAGAATGGAACGGAATGGAGTGGAATGGAATGCAATGCAGAGGAATGCAATGGAGATGAATGGAATGGAATGGAGATGAATGGAATGGAATGGAGATGAAAAGAATGGAATGGAAGGGAGTGAAATGGAGAGGAATGGAATGTACAGTAATGGAATGGAAAGGAATAGAATGGAATGGAATGGAGAGGAAGGAAATGGAATAATTTGGAAGGGAATGGAAAGGAATGGAATGAAATGGAGAGGAATGCAAAGAAATGGAATTAAATGGAATGGAATGAAAAGAAATGTATTGAAATAGAGAGTAATGCAATGGAATGGAATGGAATGGAATGGAGAGGAAAGAAAAGGAATGCAATGGAATGGATAGGAGTGGAATGGAATGGAATTGAGAGAAATGAGGAAGAATGGAGTGGAATGGAGATGAATAAAATGGAATGGAATAGAATTCAGAGGAATGGATTGAAATGGAGAGGAATGGAATTGAAGGAGATGGATTGGTGTGGTATGGAGTGGGATGGAATGGAATGGAATGGAGAAGAATGGAATGAAAGGGAATGGAATAGAACGGAATGGAGAGGAATGGAATGGAATGGAGAGAAATGGAATGGAATGAGGTCGAATGTAATGTTATGGAGAGGAATGTAATGGTATGAAATGAAGATGAATAGAATGGACAGAAATGGTATGGAAAAGAATGGAGAGTAATGGAATGGAATGGAGATTAATGGAATGGAATGAAATTGAGAGGAATGGAGAAGAAGAGAATGGAATGGAATGGATTGAAGTGGAATGGAATGGAGAGGAATGGAGAGGAATGGAGAGGAATGGTATGGAATGGAGAGGAATGGAATGAAATGGAGAAGAACGGAAAGGAATGAAACGGAATGTAGTGGAATGGAAATGAATGGAATGGAGAGGAATGGAATGGGGAGAAATTGAATGGGGAGGACTGGAATGAATTGGAGACGAATGGAATGAAATGGAATGTAGTGAAATGGAATGGAGAGGAATGGAATGGGGAGGATTGGAATGGGGAGGAATGGAATGAATCAGAGAGGAATGAAATGGAATGAAATGGAATGTAGTGAAATGGAATGGGAATTGAATGGGGAGGAATGGACTGGTGAGATATGGAATGGAGTGGAATGGAAAGGATTGGAATTAATGGAATGGAATGAAATGGAGAGAAATGGAATGGAATGGAATCGAGGGAATGAAGAGGAATGGAGAGGAATAAAATGGAAAAAAAGGAATAGAATTCAGAGGAACGAATTGGAATGGAGAGGAATGGAATGCAGTAGATTGGAATGGAGTGGAATGGAATGGAAAAGAATGGATAGCAATGGAAAGGAATTGAATAGAATCGAGAAAAATGGAATAGTATGGAAAGAAATGGAATGAATTGGAGAAGAATGGAATGGCAGGAGAGGTTTGGAATGGAATGTAGAGGAATTGAATGGAATGAGGAGGAATGGAATGTAAGGAGATAGAATGTAGAGGAATGAAATGGATGGAATGGAATGGAGAGGAATGGAATGAAGAGAAATGGAATAGAATGGAGAGGAATGGAATGAAATGGAAAGAAGAGGATTGCAGTGGAATGGAATGGAAGGGAGAGGAATGGAATGGAAGGGAGAGGAATGGGAAGGCGATGTATGGAGTGAAAGGGAGAGAAAAGGGAGGAAGTGATATGGAAAGGAGAGGAATGGATGGGAGAGGAAAGGAAGGCAATGGCATGTAGAGTAATGGTATGAATGGAGAGATTTGGAATGGAATGGAGAGGAATGGATTGGAATGGATATGAATAGAATGGAATAAGATGGAATAGAGAGGAATCGAATGGGATGGGATGGAATGGAATGGAATGAGAATGGAAGGAGAGGAATGGAATGGAACGGAGAGGATTGGAATTGAATGCCATGAAAGGGAATGGAATGGAATAAAGGGGAATGGAGTGGATTGGAATGGATTGGAATGGAGAGAAATGGAATAGAATGGAGAGGGTTGGAATTGAATGGAATGAAAGGGAATGGAAAGGAATTAAGAGGAATGGAATGAAGAGAGAAATGGAGAGGAATGGAAGGGAGAGAAATGGAGAGGAAATGAGAGGAATGGAGTGGAATGGAAAGCAGAAATGGAATCGAGAGGAAATGAATGGGGAGGAATGGAGATCACTGGAATGGAATGCAATGGCATGGCATGGAATGGTATGACATGTAATGGCGTAGAATGTGATGGAATGGCATGGAATGACATGGAATGGCATGGCATGGAATGGAATGGAGAGGAAAGGAATGTAATGGAATGGAGTGGAATGGAGAGTAATGTAATGGAGAGGAATGTAAGGGAGAGGAAGTGAATGGAATGGAAGGGAAGGGAAGGGAAAGGAATGGAATTGAATGAAGATGAATGGAATGCAATGGAGTGGAATGGAATGAAGAGGAATGGAATTGAATGGAGACGAATGGCAGAAAATGTTGAGGAAAGGAATAGAATGGAATGGAGAGGAAAAAATGGAATGGAATGGAATGTAGAAGAATGGAATGGAATGTAGATAATTGGAATGGAATGGAGAGGTATGGAATGGAATGGAGAGGAATGGATTGGAACGGAATGGAATGGAATGGAAAGGAATGGAGAGGAATGAAATGGAAAACAATAGCATAGAGAGGAATAGAATGGAATGGAGTAGAATGGAATGCAGAGAAATGGAAAAGAATGGAGAGAAATGGAATGAAATGTAGAGGAATGGAATGTAATGAAGAGCAATGCAATGGAGTGGAATGAAATGGACAGGTATGGAATGGAGAGGTATGAAATGGAATGGAGAGCAATGGAATGGAATGGAGAGGAAAGGAATGGAAGGAAATGGAAAGGAATGCAATGGAATGGAGAGGAAATGAATGGAATGGAATGGAGAGGAAATGAATGGAATGGAATGGAGAGGAATGGAATAGAGAGGAGATAGAATGGAATGGAATGGAAGGGAATGGAGAGAACTGGAATGGAATGGAGAGAAATGGAATGGAATGGAGAGAAATGGAATGGAATGGAGAGTAATGCAATGGAGCGGAGTGGAATGGAGTGGAGTAGAATGGAGAGGTATGGAATGGAGAGGTATGGATTGGTATAGGAAGAATGTAATGGAATGGAAGGGAATGGGATGGAATGGAAAAGAATGGAATGGAGAGGAATGAAGTGGAGAGGAATGGAATGGAGAGAAGTGGAATAAAATGGAATGGGGAGGAATGGAATGTAATGGAGTGGAATGGAATGGAATGGAGTTGAATGTAATGGAGAATATTGTAATGAAGAAGAATGGAATGGTATGGAATGGGGAGGAATGGAATGGAATGGAGCATAATGGTGAGGAATGGAATGTATAGTAATTTAATGAATGGAATGGAATCAAGTGTAATGGAATGGAGAAGAATGGATTAGAGAGGAATGGATTGGAATATAGAGAAACGGAGTGGAATGTAATGGAGCGGATTTGAATGGAATGGTATGAATAGGAATGGATTGGAATGGAGAGTAATGTAAAGGAAGGGGAAGGAATGAAGAGTGGAATGCAATGGAGGGAGTGGAATGGAATGGAATGCAATGGAATGGAATGAAATTGAGAGGAATGAAGAGGAATGGAGAGGAATGGAATGGAATGGAATGGAATAAAATTTAGAGGAATGGATTGGAATAGAATGGAAGGAAATGGAATGGAGAGGAATGGAATGGAAGGAAATGGAATGGAGAGGAATGGAATGGAATGCAGAGGAAAGGAATGGAATGGAGAGAAATGGAATGGAAGGGAGAGGAATGGAATGGAAGAGAGAAAATTGGGAGGGAGAGGAATGGAATGAAAGGGAGAGAAAAGGGAAAGAGAGATATGGAAAGTAGAGGAATGTAAGGGAATGGAATGCAAAGCTATGGAATGGAAAGAAATGGAGAGGTTTCAAAATTTAATGGAGTCGATTAGAATGGAATGGAGAGGAATGGAATGGAGAGAAATGGAATGGAATGGAGACGAATGGAATGGAATGGAACGGAATAGAATGGAATGGAGTGGAATGGAATGAAATGGAGAGATATGGAATGGAGAGAAATGGAATGGAATGAAATGGAAAGATGAGGAAAGGAATGGAATGAGGAGGAATGTAATGTTATGGAATGGGGAGGAATGGAATGGGGAGGAATGTAATGGTATGGAATGGAGATGAATGAAATGGACAGGAATGGAATGGAATGGAAAGGAATGGAGAGGAATGGAATGGAATGGAGAGGAATGGAATGGAATGGAGAGGAATGGAATGGAATGGAAAGGATGGAAATGGAATTGAATGGAGAAGAATGGAATGGAGAGGTATGGAATGGAATGGAGAGGAATGGAATGGAATGAAGAGGAATGGAGTGGAATGGAGAGGAATTAAATGGAGAGAAATGGAAGGAAAGGAGAGGAAGCAATGGATGGAATGCAATGGAATGGAGAGGAATGGGTAAGACTGGACTACAAAGGTATGGAATGGAATGGAATAGAATGGAATGGAAGTTAGAGGAATGTAGAGGAATGGAATAGAAATGAATGGCATGAAATATGATGGAGCAAAATATAACAGAAAGAGAGGAATGGAATAGAAGGGAATGGAATGGAAAGGAGGGGAATGGAGAGGAATGGAATTAAAACAAATGGAATGGAGTGGAGAAGAACGGAATGGATTGAGAGGAATAGAATAGTATTGATTGGAGTGGATTGGAATGAAATGGAGTGGAATGCAATGGAATGGAATCGAATGGAAGGGCATGGAATGGAGTAATGGAGAGGAATGGAATGGAATACAACAGACTGGAATGGAGTGGAGTGGGATGCAATGGAATGGAATGGAATAGAAAGGAATGGAATGAAGTTGAATATAGAGAATTGGAAGTGTATGGAATTAAGAGGAATGGAAAGGAGAGGAATGGAATGGAGTGTAGTGGAATGAAATGTAGAGGAGTAAAATGGAATGGAGTGCAATGGAATAGAGAGGAAAAGGATTGAATGGAATGGAGAGGAATGGAATGGAATCAAGAGGATTGGAGAAGACGAATGCAATGGAATGGAATGGATTGAAATGGAATGGAATGTGGGAGGAATGCAGAAGAATTGAATGAAATTGAATGAAATGAAAGGGAAAGGAATGGAATGGAATGGAGAGAAATGGAAAGGAAATGAATGGAATGGAATAGAGAGAAATGGAATGGAAAGTAATGGAATGGATTGAAATGGAATGGAATGTAAGTGAGAGGAATGTAGAGGAATGGAATGGAATGAAATGAAATGAAATGAAAGGGAGAGCAATGGAATGGAGAGGATTGGAGAGGAATGGAATGGAGGGGAATGGAATGGAAAGGAATGGAGTGGAGTGAAGAAGAACGGAATGGATTGGAGAGGAACGGGATAGAATTGATGGGAATGAAATGGAATGGAGAAGAATGGAATGCAATGGAGAGGAATGGTATGGTGATGAATGGAAAGGATAGAAATGTAATAGAATGGAATGGAATGGAGTGTAATGGAATGTAGATAAATGAAATGGAGTGGAATGGAATGGAGAGGGATTGAGTGGAATAGAATAGAATAGAATAGAATGGAATAGAGAGGAATGCAATAGAGTGGAATTGAAGTGGAGTTCCATGGAGAGGAATGGAATATAATCAAGGGGAATGGAATGGGGAGGTATGGAATGGAATGGTGAGGTATGGAATGGAAAGGAGTGGACAGGAAGGGAATGGAGAATAATGGAATAGACATGAATAGAATGGTATGGAATGGAATGGATAGAAATGGAATGGGTAGGGGAGAAAGGGAATGGAATAGAATGGCAAGGAATGCAATGGAGCAGAATGGAATGGAGAAGTATGGTATGGAATGGAGAGAAATGGAATGGAATGGAATGGAGAAGAATGCAATGGAATGAAATGGAATTGAATGGAATGGAATGGAGTGGAGAAGAATGGAATGGAAGGGAATGAAGTGGAATGGCGAGGAATGAAATGGAATGAAGGGGAAGGATGAGGAATTGAATGGAAAGGAATGCAATGCAGTGGAGAATAATGGAATGGATTGGAGAGGAATGGAACAGAATTGATTGGAATGGGAAGGAATGGAGGGGAAAGGAATGGAGAGGAATGGAATGGAAAGTAATGGAGAGGAATGGAATGGAGATTAACGGAATGGAGAGGAATGGAATGAATTGAAGTGGAATGGAATGGAGAGGAAAGGAAGGCAATGGTGATGAATGGAATGGAAATGAATGGAATAAAATGGAGATTAATGGAATGGAATGGAGCTGAAAGGAATGGAGTGTAATGGAGAGGAATGGAATGGAAAGGGAATGGAGTGGAATGGAACTGAAGGTAATGGATCGAAGTGGAGTGGAATGGAGAGGAATGGGATGTAATCGAAGGGAATGGGATGGGGAGATATGGAATGGAATGGTGAGGTATGGAATAGAAAGGAATGGACAGTAAGGGAATGGAGAATAATGGAATAGACATGAATAGAATGCTATGGTATAGAATGGATAGAAGTAGAATGGATTGGAGAGAAATGGAATGGAATGGAATGGAATGGAATGGAATGGAATGGAATGGAATGGAATGTAGAGGAATGGAATTGAATGGCAAGGAATGCAATGGAGCAGATTGGAATGGAGAGGTATCGAATGGATGGAATGGAGAGGTATGGTATGGAATGGAGAGGAATGGAATGGAATGGAGAGGAATGCAATGGAATGAAATGGATGGGAGGAATGTAATTTGAGAGGAATTGAATTTAATGGAATAGAGTGGAATGGAGAGGAAAGGAATTGAGAGGAAAGGCTGGAGAGGAATTAAATGGAAAGAAATGGAATAAAATGGAATAGGGAGGAATGGAATGGAGTGGACTGGAATGGAATGGAGAGGAATGGAATGGAATGTAGAGGATTGGAATTGAGTGGCATGAACGAGAATGGAATGGAATAAAGGGGAATGGAATGGATTGTAATGGATTGGAATGGAGTGGAATGTAGAGGAATGCAGAGGAATGGAATGGAATGGAATGGAGTGGAATGGAGGGAAGAGGAATGGAATGGAAGGGACTGGAATGGAATGGAGAGGAATGAAATGCAATGAAGGGGAATGACGAGGAATTGAATGGAAAGGAATGCAATGGAGTGGAGAATAATGGAATGGATTGGAGAGGAATGGAATAGAATTGATTGGAATGGAAAGGAATGGAGAAGAAAGGAATGGAGACGATGGAATGGAGAGGAATGGATTAGAAAGGAATGGAGAGGAATGGAGAGGAATGGAATGGAGATTAATGGAATGGAGAGGAATGGAATGGAGAGGACTGGAATGGATTGAAGTGGAATGGAATGGAGAGGAAAGGAAGGCAATGGTGATGAATGGAATGGAAATGAATAGAATAAAATGGAGATTAATGGATTGGAATGAAGATGAAAGAAATGGAGTGTAATGGAATAGAGAGGCATGGAATAGAATGAAATTCGATACAGCTTTCTTGTCCCTTGGTGATCAATGCAGTTGACCTAACAGGAAGTGTCCGCAACTGCTCCAGAGTGTCTGCACCAGCTGTCAGTTCAGCATGGCTATTCCCACCTGCCTCTGGCACCTCTTTCCAGTCACTCATGGGCGGTGCCTACCTTTGCCAATATTCCACCACAACTATGCTGTCTAGGGTTGCTGCCCAGAGTCAGATCTCCACTTCAGTTGTCTCTTATTCAGGTAGCTTTCAGTGGGATATCACAAGAAGAACCGCAAATAATTTATCTACACTCAGTGACTTCACTGTGACTGTCACTGACCAGGGCACAGCTGGTCCTTCAATATCTGACAGCCCGGTATGATACAACTCCGTATGTCAATGCCAAGGTCTCTGTATCCACCCATGTCTGCAAGCCTTGTTCAAGGGACAGCATCCCAAATTCCACATCAGAGACATAGCCTGTCACTCCCTTATCAGGAAGGAGGCCAGATTCCTTACTATAGTCAAGGCACAATGGGTCCTCTAGTGTCTGGAGCACATGTCCCCTATCCAAAATCCTATGGCTCTGTGTCATATCCAGGATATAGCACCTTTGTTGCTCAACCACAAGTGGTGATGGTGCTAAAGGAGATTCAGTCCATAAATATCCTAACATCAGCCTCCAACTCTGGAAACTACTACTCCGAGCCTCCTCCACACAGCACAGAAACACATTTTGAAGGTGAGTTCACACAGTAAGAAGGGAGAAGAATAAGCTCAGCAAACTGAAGGAGGGTAAAGCTGAATCTGACAAGTGGTGAGTCCACAGATCGGTAAAATTGGAGTTCCGGATTTCAACTGCTACTCTTGCTCTGTGTTCTCTCTTTTTAGACTCAATATGAGAATACCTGAATATGTCAGAAAGGGGGATATTATCATGGCCATCTATGCTACATTTAAGAGAACCACAGAGGTACACCAGAAAATACCATGCATTTTACTGCCCTAAGCTGATCCGTTACCCTGCCCCACCACACTCTCATTAACATTCTTACCTAAGGTATTGCTTTAATGTCTTTGGAAAACACTTCAGGAGTCTGCTTGTGATAGTGACACTTTAATATTTCTTAATTGACACCAGGATTTAAGACCAATTATTCTAAAGTACATCCCAAAGCAAGCAGGATTAGAGGCTGTCCTTACATAATGATTTCAAGAGAAAGAACTCAACACTCTGTCCTAGTTCACAATCCAAAGTCATCTTAGTCTCTCAGGAGAGTGAAAAGAATTAAAAAAACACTTTAAGAAAATGCTAGGCTTTACAAAACACTTCGTCTTTCAATATTATTTTCACTTTGAGTTTGACTTATAACAACACTGTGAAATACAAAGAGCATTAGCAAACACCATTAAGTAACCAGTTAAAGCTACAACAGCCATTGCCTATCTCCTAATAAAGAGTCTTGATGTGGTCCTTAAAAAGACTCAGTCACAAGTGCTCGACCAACATGCGAAGGTCGGTCCCTGAGTGCTGCATGGATGTGTAGGGAGAATGTCTCACTTAGGAGGAAGTGACTTGTTTCTTCATTCCTTTCTAGTAATGGAAACGTCCCAGGAGATAGAGTCTTCCCTTGATTTTCACACTTCAACTCAGACAATGGGTCCATTACAAAAGACAGAATTCCCCAAGTCCTGTAACAGCAAAAATATGGAAATAATTGAAATTAGTTCATCACCTGAGCTTGGGGACAGTTGCGTGAAAGCTCCTATCCAGGAATCTACTAGGATAGATTCCAATCTGGGAGAAAACAGCCTAAGTCTTGAGGCTCAAGGCACACTTGAATGTGAAATTGGTTCTAGTAGCAGTTGTGCAGACATCAGCACGCTGGCAGAGGATAATCATTTTCCATCCCTCTTTGATTATGTAAAAGAGAACCAAAACTTGGGGAGAGCCCCTGTACCTAGTAGAGAGCCCCCAACTGAAGAAAGAGGCTAGCCCCTGAGGGACAGTCCCTGCACTTATGAAGATTGCTTGCAATTAACAGAGACCCTACTGACACTGACAGCCCCACAACTGAGGGGGAGCACTAAACTTGAGGGAGATCCCCTGTACCTGAGGGAGAAGCCTGCACCTGTAAAAGAACCCTATACCTGAGATACAGCCTGGCAACTGAAAAGAATTCAGAAGAGCCCCTGCACCTGAGGCAGACCCACACCTACTGAAGAAGTACCCCTGAATGAGAACCCTGCACCTTGTGAAGAGTCCCTGCACCTGAGAGAGAACCCCAGTGCCTGATGAATAGACCCTGCATCGAAGACAGAACCTTGTCCCTTAGGGAAAGTCCCCACACTTGAGGAAGACTGCCTGCACCAGAGAGAGAACTCCTGCAACTAAGGGAGAACCTCTGAACATAGAAGATGTCTTGCAACTGAAGGAGAGCCTCTGCTCCTAAAGGATAGTTCCCACACTTGATGAAGAACTCCTGCACCAAAGGAAGAGTCCTACACCTCTAGAAGAGCCTCTGATGCTGAGTGAGAGTCCAGTACTGGAGGAAGAAGCCCTGAACCTAAGAAAGAGCCCCTGCACCTGAGAAAGAATTCAGCACCTGAGGAAGAGCCCCTATACCTGATAGAGAGCCCCTGCACTGGGAGAACCCCTGCACTGGGAGAGTCCTTTCTCCTGAGAGGGTGCCCTGTATCTGAGGAAGTCCTCCTGAACATGAGGGAGACTCCCTTCACCTGAGAGAGTGCCTCTCCATCTAATGGAGAACTCTGCAGCCTCTGAAGAGTTCCTGCATCAGGGAGAGAGACTTGCCCTTGAGGAACAGGCATGCATCAGAGGGAGAGCCCTGTACCAGATACAGCCCTGCACCTGAGGCAGAGCCCACCACCTAATGAAGAGCAAGAACCTCACCCCTGAAGGAGAGTCCTGCACCTAAAAAAAGACTCCTGTACCCGAGGGAAAGCCTAGAACTTGATGAAGAACCCATGCACCTGTGAGAGATCTTGGCACCTGAGTGAGTGGCCCTGCCCCTGAGGGAGAATCCAGAATGCTATGAAGAGCCCCTGCTCCTGAGGGAAATATTTTGCACCTGATGGAAGGCCACTGCACGTAGGGAGAGACCCTACTCCTGTGAAGAAGTTCCTGCACCTGACTAAGAGCCCTGCACCCAACCAGAGCTCTGCACCTAAGAAATAGTTCCTATGCCTAAGGGAAACCCCAGCACCTTATGAAGGGCACCTGTTCCTAAGGAGATCCCTGCAATTTTGCAGACACCTGCACCTGAGAAAGCACTTGTATCTGTGGAGGGTCCATAACCTGGGTAAGAGCCCCAGCACCTGAGGGAGAAACCCTGCACCTGAGGAGTGCCCAGTCCCCGATGATGTGTCTATGCACTTTAGGGAGAGCCCTAAACCTGAGAAAGAGCCCTGCACCTGACAACAATTCCAGCACTTAATTAAGAGCCCCATGCACACAAGGAAGCTCTCCAGCACCTGAATAACAGTGATGAATAAGAGGGAGAATTGCTGCCCCTCATGGAGATCCCCCTCACCTGACAGAGAGCCCCTGGATCTAAGGAAAAGCCAGGAACCTGATGAAGTGACCCTGTACCCTGCAACTTTTGTAGAGTCCCTGCACCTAGAAGAGCCCTGGCCCCTGGGGAAGTGCTCCGAAACAAGGAAAGAAACCATCAACCTGAGCGGCAGCTCTGCACCTGAAGAACTGCTCTTGCACATCATGGAGTGTCCCTGTATCTGAGAAGGAGACATACACCTAAAAAGATTCACGCACCTGAGACAGAACCCTTCAACTGAGGAAGAGCCCAGAACCTGATGAAGGAGGTGGCCTACCCCTAGGGAAGAGCCCTGTGCCTGAAAAAGAGTGCCTGCAACTGAAGGAGAGCCCCTGCCCATGAGAAGGAGCCCGGCACACAATGATCAGCCCCTACAGCTGGGAAAGAACTCTATTACTAATGAAGAGACCCTGAACTGCAAAAGTCGTTCACATGGAGTAGAGCCCTGCACTTAAATAAATGCCCCAGCATAAGAATTAGACTCCTGCCACCTGAGAGAGCCCCCACTGCATATAAGGAAGAACCAGGGACCTTAGGAAGAATTCTGAACACGAGAGAGTCTCGCACCTGAAGGAATGCCAAGCCCCAGAGTGAGAATTCTGCACCTAGGAAGAGCCCCAGCACCTGCTGGAGAGCCCCACACGAAAGAAAGAGGTTTGCACCTAAGGGAGAGTCCATAAATTTGAGGAGTGTCCCTGCACTTAAGAGAGATCTCCTGCAACTGAGAGAGAACCATGATCTGAGAAAGAGCACAAAACTTAAGGGATAGCCACTGTACCTGAGGTAGAACCCAGTGTATGAGGGAGAACCCTGCACCTGTGGGAGATCCCTGCAACTGAGAAAGAGCCCTCTGCCCAATGAAGAGGCCTAAAACTGATAGAAAACCCAGCACTCATTTGAAGAAAGAGCATCTACACCTGTAGGTGGGCCCTGCACCAGATGAAAAGATCTTGCACATGAGGCAGAACTCCTGCACCTAGGTAATAATGCTGAAATGGAAGGCACTTGCCTGCACCTGAGAGAGAACCTGAATCTGAGGGACAGCCAGTACCTGATGAAGACTCTCTGCACCTGATGAAGAATCTCTTTACCTAAGTGAGAGCTCCTTTAACTGAGGGATGAAGAACCCCTGCATTTAAGGGACAGCCTGCACCTGCTTTACAGCTCCTGCACTTAAGAGCTCCTGCACTTGAGAAAGAGCTCCTGCACTTGAGAAAGAGCTCCTGCACTTGAGAAAGAGCTCCTGCACTTGAGAAAGAGCTCCTGCACCTTGAGAGGGCCCTGCACTTGGAAGATGCCCTGCACCTGGGGTAAAGCTCCTGCCACTGAGGGAGTGCCCCCACACCTGAAAGTCAGTGCATGTAAGGGAGAGCTCTGCACATGGGTGAGACTCCCTGCTCCTGAAGGAAAGTCCAGCTCCTGATGAAGAGATCATATACATGACAGATCATACACCTGAATAAGAATGCTCATCCCCAGAAAGAGACCTACCCCTGAGAAAAAGCCCCTGCCCCTGAGAAAAAAATGCAGCACCTTATGAAGAGCTCCTGCTCTTGAGGAAGAGCGTTGCACCCAAGGGAGTTAACTAAACCCAAAGAAGAGCTGTGAACCTGAGAGACAGCCCAACACCTAAGGGAAAGCCCCTCCACCTGAGAAAGATTCCAGCACCTGAGGAAGACCCCCTGCACCTGAGTAAGAGTGTTGAACCTGAGGGAGAACTCCCATACCTGAGGGAGAGCTCTGCATCTGAAGGAGAACTCCTGCACCTCAGGGAGAGTCCCTGCACCTGAGGTGGAGCTGCCTCACCTTACATAGAGTCCTGGAGCCTGAGTGGAGCTTCTGAAACTGAGGAAAAGTTCTAGCATCTGATGAAAAGATCACCCACATGATCAAGATATCCTGCTCTGATGGCGAGCTTCTGTACCTCATGAAGAGCTCGTCTGCCTGATGAGAAGCCTCAACACCTGAGGAAGGGCTCCCACACATTAAGTAGGACTCTTGCACCTAAAGTAGAGCTTTTCTCTGTGATAAGGAGCTCCCAAACCTGATGAAGAGCTCCCACACCTGTGGGATCAAAAGCAGAGCAAGAAGGATTTGGGCTTACCTCCATTCAGATCAGTGCCAACATCCATCAGAACAGGATTTGAGAGGTACTGGGGTCTGTAATCTCCCTCCAAGCAGTTGGGCTTGGATCTCCCTTTACCACAGCACCAGTCACCTGTCAGTAGATATTTTAGCCATTAACACATTTTTTTTATAATCAATATTTTTTATTGTGATATTGTGGGGTACAGTTAAGGGTTAGGTATACAAATATATTTCATTCAGGCACCCTTGATGATAAGAGATGTTTCCCCATTCCCAGACAGATACTTACTACCGTTAATCCCATCTCCCCCCTCCCATAGTTTCCCACTACTGTCAGTCATTTTCTTATAGTATTACATTGGATGTTCAAGGTCCACTATATGAGTGAGAACATGTGATACTTGGATCTGTTTCTGTGAGAGGTCACTCAGTATTATAGACTCTAGTTCCACCCAGGTTGCTGCAAAATTCATGATTTTGTTCTTTTTTATGGCTGCGTAGTATTGCATCGTGTATACATACCACATTTTTAAAATCCAATCCTCTTTTGATGGGCAGCATGGTTGCTTCCAGGTTCTTGCTATTGTGAACAATGTTGTGATAAACATACGTATGCAGGTATCTTTTTTATAGAGTAATTTGAGTTCTTCAGGATATATTCCCAGTAGGGGGATTGCGGGGTCATAGGGGAGGTTGATATTTAGAGCTTTTAGGAATCGCCACACTGCTTTCCACAGAGGTTGCACTAGTTTACACTCCCAACAGTATAGAAGTGTTCCCTTATCGCTACACCCTCTCCAGCAGCTGTAATTTTTTGAGTTGTTGATAACTGCCATTCTGACTGGAGTTAGTTGGTATCTCAGTGGGTTTTGATTTGCATCTCCCTGATGATTAGTGAGGTTGAACATTTCTTCATGTGTCTGTTGGCTTCTCGGATGTCTTCCTAAATAGACCAATAACAATCAAGGATATAAACTATGTAATAACAAAACTACCTACAAAAAAAGCCCTGGTCCAGGTGGCTTTCCAGCAGAATTCTGCAAGACATTTAAGGAGGAGTTGATACCAATCCTACTGAACGTATTCCAGCCAATTGAGAAAGATGGAACTCACCCCAAATCATTTTATGAAGCCAACATCACCCTGATACCCAAGCCAGGTAAAGATCCAACAAAGAAAGAGAACCACAGGCCAATATCTTTGATGAACATAGATGCTAAAATTCTCAAAAAGATCCTAGCAAACCGGATTCAACAATACATCTCAAAAATCATCCATCATGACCAAGTAGGCTTCATACCTGGGATGCAAGGCTGGTTCAACATTCGTAAAAACATAAATATAATTAAATACATCAACAGATGTCGAAACAAAAACCACATGATTATATCATTAGATGCAGAAAAAGCTTTTGACAAAATCCAGCACTCCTTCTTGATAAAAACCCTCAAACATCTAGGCACACGGGAAACATACCTCAAAATAGTAAAAGCCATCCATGAGAAACCCACACCCAACATACTCCTAAATGGAAAAAAATTGGAACCATTTCCCCTGAAAACTGGAGCAAGACAAGGATGCCCACTCTCACCCCTCCTGTTCAACATAGTATTGGAAGTCCTGGCTCGAGCAATCAGAGAAGAGAAGGCAATCAGGGGTATCCAAATAGGAAAAGAAGTCATGTTATCTCTCTTTGCAGATGATATGATTGTGTACCTTGAAAATTCAAGAGAATCTGTCAAAAACCTCCTTACACTGATAAAGGCCTTTGGCAAAGTCTGAGGATACAAAATAAATGTGCAAAAGATAATCGCATTTCTTTACACCAATAATAAACAAACAGAAACCCAAATAAAAAACACAATTCCATTCACAATAGCCACAAAAAAAAAAAGAAATACTTTGGCATCTTCCTAACCAGAGACGTGAAAGACCTTTACAATGAAAACTAAAAAACACTGCTCAAAGAAATCGAAGATGACCCAACAAGTGGAAAAATATCCATGCTCATGGATTTGAAGAATCAACATTGTGAAGATGTCCATCTTACCTAAGGCAATCTACAAATTCAATGAAATACCCATGAAATTACCAGCAACATTCTTCTCACACCTAGAATAAACAACACAGGAATTCATATGGAAACACAAACGACCAACAATAGCCAGAACAATCCTCTGCAAAAAGAAAACAAAGCAGGTGGTATCACATTACCAGACTTCAAACTTTACTATAAAGCTACAATCATCAAAACAGTTTGGTATTGGTATAGGAACAGGCATATAGATCAATGGAATAGAATTTAGATTCCAGAAGAAAAACCTCAATTTCTCAGCCAACTCATCTTCGACAAAGCCTCCACCACCTACCACTGGTGAAAGGAGAACCTATTCAGTAAATGGTGCCGGGAAAACTGGCTGACCACATGCAGAAGATTGAAACAGGACCCCTATCTATCCCCATACACAAACATTAACTCCAAATGGATCAGAGACCTAAATGTAAAACCTCAAACCAAAAGAACCTTAGAAAATGAAGGACATACCCTCATGGAAATCGGAACTGGCATCCAATTCCTGAACAAAATCCGAAACCCACAGGTCATAAGAGAGAAGATAGACAAGTGGGACCTTATTAAACTGACAACCTTCTGCAAAGCCAAAGAAACCATCAAGAGAGCAGGGAGACAGCCTACAGACTGGGGAAAAGTATTTGCCAACACCAGGTCTGACAAAGGCCTAACATCTTGGATCTACAAGGAACTCAAAAGTGCTGAAAAGAAAAAAACAAGCAACCCCATTATAAAATGGGCAAAAGATATAAACAGACATTAACACATTTTTGCCATTAAAAACAAGTTTATATGAGCATTCTTATACAAAAGTTTTGTATATATGCCATATTTCTTTCAAACACATTTCTGGAAATAAGATTGGATACCACTAAGTTTCCCTTCAAAGTCTATCATATTACTTCCCCAATCAGTTCATAATAATGATACTAATGCTGGTAATAGCTGTTTTATTTTTTGAGGGCTTCTTATGTGCCAGGCACTATATTATTCACTCATGCGCTATCTTCTTTGAGCCTCTCATCAGCCCAGTGTGGTAAATTCTAAAATGAGCTGAGGGTTGGAGGCACAAGGCATGCAAGTTACTTGTTTAAAGTTACTAAGTCAATACCCTACCTAAGCATTCTGAGTCCATCCCGTTTTTGGAGAGAACACACCACTACTCTAGTAGAGAGAGCTTGGGAACAAGGCAGCCACTATGCCTAGTCATGTTGGTCATTTTGCCCAGATAGAAAGCCAGCTCAAACTTTATAGTTGGAAATGTCACTGTCTTGCACATTCACTAGGAATCTTGATTCCATGTTGATGTAAAGACTAAAGTTCAATCTCATAAGAGAGAGTTCGTGAACCAGAGGAAGTGTCCTCAATGAAGGAAGTCCTGCAATGAAGGAAGAGCCTTGCATCTGAGGGATAGTTCAGTCCCTGACGGAGAAACTGTTGCATGTTAGGGAGAGCCTAATACCTGAGGGAGAGCCCTGTACCTAGGAAAGATCCCCTACACCAGACAAAAAGCGTAGCATGTGATAAAGAACCCCTACACATGAAAAAGATCTCCTACACCTGAGTAACAGCACTGAATCCGAGAGGTTCCTCCTCACCTGAGGGAGGGTCTATGCACCTAAGTAGGAATCCAGCACCTGATGATGAGCTGCTGCATTTGGGGGAGAACACACTGCACCTTTCAAATAGTCTTTGTACCTGGAGAGCACCTGCCCCTGGGTAACAGTGTCTGGACTTGGGTCAAGGCTGTCAAACTCAGGGACACCAATGCACCTGAGGAAGTGCACCAGACACATGGTGGATAGCCAATCCACCTGAGGGAGGACATGGCAAATGAGAAAGAGCCCTCCACCTGTGATAGAGCCCTGCAACTGAGACACACCCAAAACCTGACGATCAGCCTAGGTATCTGAGGGAGACCCCTACATTTCACAAAGAACTTCTGTACATGCAAAAAAGTTCCTGTTCCTGAGGTTGAACTCATGAACATGAAGGAGAGCTTCTACATCTGTTGAAGAGCCCACGCACCTCAAGGAGACTTCCTGCACCTGAGGAGAACGTGCCACATCTGAGAAAGAGCCACTGCATCAGAGGAAGAGTCCCTGCACCTAATGAAGGACACCTGATCTGAGGAAAAGCACAATACCTGAAAATGAACTTCTTCAGCTGAGGAAGAGCCTGAAACCAGAGAGAAATTCCCTGCTCCTGAGTGAAATCCCAGAAACTAGTGAAGGCCCCTTTACTTGAGGAAGAGTCCTGAACTTAAGTAAAAGGTTGAACCTGAGGGACAGCCCTGCACCTGCAGGACAGCCCCCACACCTGAGAGAGACTCCAGCACCTGATGAAGAGACCCTGCAGCCAGAGAAGAGCCCTGCACCTGAAAAAGTACCCCTGCACATGAAGGAGAGACCAACCACATAAGAGAGCCACCCTGAATCTGAGGCAGAGCACTCACCTTATAAAGAGTGCCTACACGTGAGGCAGAGCCTCTCAAGTTGAGGAAGATCCCAGCACCTGATGAAGAGCACCTGCCCCTATAGGAAAGTTACTGCACTTCATTTAGAGCCATTGCTCATGAGGGAGACCCAGTTCTTGAGTCTTACTAATTTTTAAAAATTAGTAAGGCCTGGTGGCACATGCCTATAAATCCAGCTACTCAGGAGGCTAAGACAGGGGAATCACTTGAGCCTGGACATTTGAGGCTGCAGTGAGCTGTGATCCAGTTATTATTTTTATACCTTCATAAAGTCGAAACACTTAAGTTGAGCCCTCCCACCAAGTCAGGGTTTGTCTGTAATTCATTTCTACTAACCAACGTCCTCACTTACTTGAAGGACACAATCAGAGACAATTGTTCAATCAGTACATCTCTGACTTACAAAGGCCATCTTTAGAAAAGCCAGTCAGCAACACCAGTAAGAAAGGAGGAGAAGAAGACAACTCTGTTGTGGTTTTTAGACAATAAAAAGATAAAGAAAACTGAAGGGTCAATTTCCACAGAAAGCTAAGACATGAGCAATTCAGACCGTCCTGCACTTAATTGGGAAACTTGAATTTAGTCTGCACTGACACCAGCAGCTACCTCCCAAGGCAAAAACAAACAAACAAACAAACAAAAAAACCTGATACTGTAATCATACAAAATGGTTTTGAAAAGAAAAAAAATACAAACTTAAACCCTGATTTAATTCTACTAGCAATCACTTCTGAGCCTGTCTCCCAAAGGAGTCTTAGTTCCTGCCTCACCTTAAACACACTCCTTGAGTATCTCTAAAGGGAATGTTACCTAATGGGAGAATGCAAGAATCCTATTCATTAGCTCTCTAAGATTCTGCTTCTGTCCCAAATAAGCATGTTTTACACATCCTGAGAATGCCACCCTTCATAGACAGGATAGTGGATCCCCTATTATTAAGACACACAACTCATGTATTGGTGATAACTGGGTTTGGAATGATCCTGAATGCCTTAGGCTAAATACAAAACCCAAAGGGCACTCCCATAAGGCACTCCCATCAGCACTCCTATCAGCAGTCTTGGAGCCTTGGAGATCACCTCCGAGCTCCTTGGCCTGAAATGCTGGCAGCTCTTGCTGAAGGAAAGAGGGATGGGGCCAACCTGCACACCCATGCTTCCAGGCCTCAATTCTTCTACGAGCTATTCTGTGATGCCTCTCAGCAACCCTGAGCCAATTCCTCACCCTCTAGTTCCCCCTAGCTAGCATGGCTTCTCCAAGCCTTCAAGGGCACCGTAAATAGCTACAAGAACTGTGATCACACAAATCATCACTGACCATGCTTGTTTTTACACAGCTGGCATTCAGTAACTGTTAAACCAAAGGGCAGATGACAACTAAGCTAACCAACTAGACTTCCTACTTAACTGTTTCAACTAACACTGAGTCCCCAGAACAAAAACTGTATATCCCTATAATTAAGAATGAATTAATCCAAATAAGTTTGCACTTAAACCTTTTCCTTCCTGATCTATATTGGGGCCTGGGGGACCTCAGGTATCATCCAAAGTATCAAATAAGTAAGAGAAGAGTCAGTATCCAACAACAGCCTTTGCTAGAGTGCTAATGCTCTGTGTGCTCCACATTGTAACTGCAGAATATCTGAATGGTTCTCAATCTTGTTTGTGAATAACAGGGCTTCTTTCTGAAAGGATGGACTGAGAGCTGGAAGTCATTTTTATCTTGTTCCTAAACCCTAACATAATGATGGGTAAGTAGAAACTGTGTCCTGGAAGAATGCATTCTTTAGGTAAAGATTAACTTTGTCGACTTTGTCTTTCTAGAAAACCAAATCTCTCAAGCATGACCAGTATCTGGCCCATTGTATAACTTCCTGAATGTAGTGAGATTTTCTACTCAGTGCCTGGTGACCAGGACAGCCCCTCAGGATCTCCAAGACATTCACAGGTGGTCAACAAGGAAGTCATGGCAGTCATGTCTACCTGACATCTCCAAGGGGAAAGAATTTAAACCGGGCCTCAGGGGACTATGTGGCCAGTGCTGGCCCACTTCCTGTCTGTGGGAAGTGAAACATTCTTAAATAAATCTTTTCTTCCTTCATCTCTGTGTGTTGCATATCTTTGCATTGCTCAGATCTCTGGCTGCCAGCACACACCTCTGGCATGTTGGCTCTGGCTGTGCTGTGCCCATCCATCCATCCACCCTCACCCTCCATAGCCTAACATTTTCTATTGAAATCCACATTCTACTGCTCACAGTATGCTCTGGAGAAGGAAGGCAGAAGTTAAAAGGGAGCAATCAAGATTTTAGTCAAGCAAGTTTTCCCTTCCTAGAGAGCTACTTGCATGACATCTAGTTTATGACACCCATCAATAATCCACATCTATGTTTTTGATTTCTTGCTTTAACCCCCAATCACTCTATTAAGGTATAATCAAAGACATCCTCTACTTGAGAGGTTAAAGCAGGAGGATCTCAAATTCAAGACCAGTGTGTGCAACATGGCAAGACCTTGTCTCTACAATAAATCAAAAAACTAGCCATGCCTGGTGGTGTGTACTTGTAGTCCCAGCTACTTGAGGGGCTGAGGTGGAGGAATTACTTGAGCCCAGGGGGTCATGATTGTGGCATTTGTGATATGCCACTGCACTCCAGCCTGGGTGACAAAGTGAGATAATGACTCCAAAAAAAAAGTCCTCACAACTATTACATGATATTAAAACTAATAATCCAAAAATTTAACGTAAATCAAGTTCAGAGGACTAATTTCAGTATGGTGAGACCAGATTTAATAATAAAGCTTCTTTTTAACCACAAACAGACTTGGTGCAAAGAATTTTTACCTTCCCACTTCCCCTGTCTGTCAACATACACAACTAAAAATCTTAAACAGAAAAAGAGAAAACAATTATCAATTAAAATAAGTATGTGACTAAACTGTATACTTTTCTGATGACATTAAAACATTCTATAAATTCTGCCACAGGACTAACAAGAAACACATTGCTAAACATTGGGTAGCCAGGAGAGCCAACAGTATGAATAACGCAGTACCACTAGGTATGCTACCAGGCTCTATCAACAACTAAGATAAATACTGAAAAGCACACTCACCCAAGATGACATTCACTCAAGGCTAGAGAGGGGTAACCACCTTGCCTCAAACTGAAACAAAATTCAAACAAGCTTACCAAGCAGAACCAAAGAGTAGAAGCAATATTCCACGTGTCAACTATCTGCAAAAGCACATGTACACTTTTATTAGACATCAAATGAAAACCAACAACTGTGCTAAAAAAAAATTTCTCAAGTACCAGATACTAGGCTCTGCAATAATAATTCACACACACACAGGGTAAGATGATCTCACACACCATTTAAAGAGCTTAAAACTATTCTCAGTGTGACCTCACTGCTGAAAGGGTAAACACTACCCATCCTAAAGTACATGGACAGCTCTTAGATCTTAGTATAAGGGAGTAAATGAGCCCAGGCACAGTCCAACCAAAGAGTCTATATTCAGATTAGGGTATCATCGGAGCCTGTTCCAAAGTATGGCATACTTCAGTGACATTTCTGGAAATTAGGTCTCAGAAAAATGATGGAAGGAGTTAGGAACATTTGGGCTGGAGAAGAGGACTTTGAAGGGCAGTGCCTGGCCATTAGTTGGATTAAGAAAGGTTTCCAAACAAATACAGGATATGACAGGAACCTTCAAATATTTCAACAACTGTTATATGAAATATGACATTTTGCCTAGATTAAAAACAGAACTAGCATCAACAGATAAAAGTTTTCAATCACCAAAAACTGTCTAGAAGAGAATGTCAGTGCCGTTTTTCATGAAGTGGGAAGCTGGTTCTCTGAAGTCCCAAAGATTCTAGGAATGGTCTTGCAAAGTGCCCTGGATATCATTGCCTCCTCATGGTCCATTTCTGAAAATGAGATACTACCCTCTAGGTACTGTAAACTGGGTAACTTCTGCACTGGACTTTAGGTTCCTGAGCATGGACCCAAGCAACAGTGGCATCACTGTTGGCTCCAATTGGGTTCTAGCACTTAAATATTCTTCACTTCCTGATTACAAATTACCACAATCACAACCCTGAAAAAACAAATCATATTTTCCCTATACTTACAATGCTTAGCAATGAAAAAGGTGGTTACAAATGTTATGAAATATGTGTACCCAAGAGCTTATATTCTAATTTATTTTCAGTAGAGCAATATAAAATCACACAAAAAAGCATTTACCTTTGGAGACTGACAAGGATTGCACACAAAAAAATCAAATTGACAGAAAAAGCAAATCTCTTATTCCTAAAGAGTAGTATAATTTTAATTTTTATACTACTAAATCATTTTAATGATGTTTTAAAAAATGAAATCTGCTTTTTAAAAAGTCAGGTCGTGAGAAAGGGTTTAATGAAATTCCCAGTCCTACCAACAAAAGCAACCTCTGTTATCTGCTTCTATGTGTACTACCAGCCATTTTCTATGCAGGTGTATATTGGAGTATTTAAGTTTTTTACTTTTTAAATTAGAAACAGAACACACAATACTACCATTTGGTTTTTATTCAATACATCTTAGACTCTATGTCACCACACATACTGACCTGACTCATTTTAGCAGCTCACAGAACATTTCATTATATGTTGTACCTCAGTTTTAGATAGTCCTCTTGATGACACACACTTAGCCTGAATTCTCTATTCTGCCGTTACAAGTGCTGCTGCAGTCAACACTCTCATTCAACCCTCTTTGTATGCCTGTGCAAATACAGGTACAAGTCACGTTCCTGAAGTGAAACATGTATGTTTTAATGTGATGGCTACTGCTAAATTGATCTCCAATGGGACTGTATCAAAACTTCCAACAAGTCAGAAGTTTCTATTTTCCTTGCAATCCAGCCAAGACTAGTCATCACCATACTTTCTAATCTCTGCCAGTTTGATAAATGGGAAACTGTACCTTTGTTTCAATTTTCATCTCTCCATCACTGATGCTGAACATCTTTTTAAACATCTTTAGGCCACCTGCAATTTTTTTTCTAAGAAATACTACCTAGAATAAGGTGACACCAAATGCAATACACAAGACAACCTTATGTTTGTACCTATGAAAAAATATTATATCCTCAAAGTAAAGGACAATTCAAGGCAATGCCTATGAAAATTCCTTCAGTTGATCACTGTAAAGAAATGGGCAAACTGATTGATATGGAAAAGTAAGAGGCCCAGAACACATCAAACAATCTGAAAAAAAGGAAAAAAGTTGGAGGCCTCAAACTTCCCAGTTTCAAAAACTTACTACAAAACCTGTAGTAATAAAAACAGTGTGGTACTGGCATTACCACAGACATATGGACCCATGGAAGAGAACTGAGAGTCTAGAAAGAAAAGTCTTTTCAACAGATGTGCAAGGATGACTGGATATTCCACGCAAAAGATAATGAAGTTGTGCCTCATCACATAATTTTGAAAAATTAACTCAAAATGAATCATAGGTGGGGGTTAAACTATGCAATTCTTAGAATCTTTATCCCCTTGAATCAGGCAATGGACTCCTAGATATAACACCTACAGCATGAATGACAAAAGAAAAATATACACACATTGAACTTCATTACAATTTTAAAAGTTTGTAATGCAAAGGATACCATCAAGATAGTGAATGACAACCCATAGGATGGGAGAAATATTTGCAAACCATATCTCTGAAAAGAGTATGGTAGGCCTGGCTTGGTTGGCTCAGCCTGTAATCCCAGCACTTTGGGAGGCCAAGGTGGATTCCCTGAGCCTGTGGGTTTAAGACCAGCCCAGGCAACTTGGTGAGACCTCCTCTCTACAAGAAAAATCAAAAAAATTAGCCGGGTGTGGGAGCCCGCACCTGTAGTTCCGATTACTTGGAAGGCTAAGGCAGAAGGATCGCTGGAGCCCAGCAGGTCAATGCTGGGGTGGCTGTGAGTGTGCCACTGCACTCCAGTCTGGGTGATGGAGTGAGACTCCAATTCAAAAAAAAAAAAAGGTATGATAAACATTGCTCAATGAACACCCCCACACAAAGAAAAGTACAGGTATAAGACACATTCTTATCCAGTATCCAGAATATATATACACACATACACATATTTGCAGAATGCTTACAACTCAACAATTTAAAAAAAGCAAATAAGCAAACAACAAAATGGTCAAATGATTTGAATAGAGATTTCTCCAGAGATACACAAAAGTACAAATAAGTACATAAAAAGATGCTTGTCATCATTATTCAAGGGAAATGCAAACCAAAACTAACATATGCAACAACTCTGTAACCCCTAGGATGACATTTTTTATAAAAGAAAAAAGCAGAAGAGTGTTGAAGAAGATATAGAGAAATTAATTGGAATCCTCATACATAGGTGCTAGTGGGAATGATAAATGGTGCAACCACAGTGGCAGTTAATCAATACATTAAACACAGAATTACCATGACACAGCACTTCCAAGTATACACTCAAAAAAAGTGAAAACAGACATTCACACAAAATCCCTCTATGAATGTTCACAACAGGATTATTTATAGTTGCCAAGTAACCTATATGGGAATAAGAGGGAAAAAATATGCATATATATGTATGCATTTATATATATATACAGACAATCACATTATATATAATTGCCAAAAAGTAGAAACCACTTAAATATCCAAATGATGATTGGATAAACAACATGTGGAATATCCAAACCATGGAATAGCATTCCGCCATAAAGAGGAATGACATACTGACACATGCTACAAGTCAGACTCAAGAGCTCAAATATTAATTATTCCATTCACAACTTTGTGAATATACTTAAAAATGCTAAATCATACTTTAACGTAGTGAATATTATGATAAGTGAATATCTCAGAAGAATACAGGACAGTTTGCAAAATAATTTAGTTCATGATTTACCACAGCTATTAAGAGAATTGGTACACAGTCTACAGGTGACTCAGTCTAAAACTATGCATCCAGAACAAGTAAGGTTTAGTTGGGGGACTGATTTCAAATACTGACAGTTGTGGGACCAGAGCTGATATAAATTCTCAAGTGTCAGACACGGAAACAGGAGATGTAACCAAAAGAAGACAATCAAGCCCAATAGAACATCTGCCAAGCATGACTGCTTTCAACCAAACTGCTACAGGGCAAGGAAATTACCTAACTTTAAGCAGGTCCAGTCCTTTCAACAGGTCTTCATTACAGTGAGGACTACACCTGACCCTTTTTCTTTCTCCCATCCAGATTCTTAACAAAGAGGTTTACAGTCTCACCTAACAAGGACTCACCAGGGTTTTATCACCCTATTATTCCATATCCTAAGGGGTTTTACTGCTCTATTATCCCATACCCTGAATTATGTTATCCCACCTGACTCTGGCATCACAACACATAAAAAGAAAGAAATCTAAGTATTTTATGGCTCTAAAAAGCCATCTCTTGGGGACTCCCAGACTCTGGAACCCTGTAAGGCACTTATCTAGCCTCTCTGAAGACTGTGATATAAAGGACTTCAGTCACATATCAACAAATCTGGAGTTTTGTGCTGCCCCCTTATCTCAACAAAACATCCCCTCTATTGATTTCCAAAGTTCCTCAGACAGGAACTTCAAATCACCATCAAGTAATCTTTGAATCCCCTATGACCTCCAAGCCCCCACTTAAAAATCTCCCTCCTTCCTGAGTCAAACCAGCAAAAATCCACATGTATTGATTTATAGTTTCTTGTTTATAACTTCTGCCCTCCTAAAATGTATAAAATCAAGCCACCATGCAATCACAGTGGGCACAGATTCTCAAGATGTCCTGAGGATGGGTGTTCTACAGAATTTGGCCTTTTTCATCAACAACAGATAAATGGAGGAGTAATATGGTCACCATTTACTTCAAAAGGTTTTAAGAAATAATTAAAAATCAAATGGGCTGTTGGAGAAATATAAAACAGCAAACATTCAGTAACAAATGAACCTAACAGTATTACAAATGAATTACAAATTCTGTTTCCTAAGTTACTTCCATCCTTTTCTTCCCTACCTACTTCTGTATGGTAGAGAAGAAAAGAATGGAAGTAACTTAGGAAACACAATTTGCCTATGTGCTGTGAAGCTAATGACAAGTATTGTATTTTCATTTAAAACTGTTTTCTGGCCAGGTTCTGTGGCTCAGTCCATAATCCCAATACTTTGCGAGGCCGAGACTAGTGGATTGCATGGGTTCAACACCAGCCCAGGGAATGTGGTGAGACCTCATCTCTACAGTAAATAAAAAAATCGCCAGAGCCCAGGAGGTTGACACTGGAGTGGCATGAGAGTGTCACTGCACTCCTACCTGGGTGACAGAGTGACACTCCACACCTCCAATAAAATAAATAAATAAATAAATAAATGAATAAATAAATAAATAAATAAATAAATAAAAACTGTGTTTCCCACAGAGGAATGGTTGAGTACTTTTGAGAATAACTGTGTGTGTGTGCACTAATGAATTGATCCAGTGGGTGAGAGCTGGGTATCTCACCTCTGAGAAGGAAACATCAGCACTGTGGCAGAAAACTGGGACTGGCAGCATCAGTATGCACTCATGGTTTTTAATGTATGCATACAGATGCATACATAAGGACATAAAACTCTGTGAGTGTGTGTCTGTGTGCACACACATGTTCCAATAGGTATGTTGCTAGCATTATCTAGTGAGAGGACCTAGAAGCAGTGATATCCAGTAAGCCTGGAGTGTAACTCACACCCAGATATTGGTTTCTTTTTTGATTGGAGTCTCTCCCACTGTAGCCCAGGCTGGAGTGTGGGGGCACACTCATGGCTACCCTAGCATCAATCTTCTGGGCTTAGGCAATCTTTCCACCTCAGCCTTCCAAGTAGCTAGAACTACAGGCACATGCTACCATGCCTGGCTATTTTTTTATTTATTGTAGAAACAAGGTCTCACCAAGTTGCCCGGGCTGGTCTCGAACCCGCTGGCTCAGGCAATCCACTCACCTTGGCCTCCCATAATGCTGGGATTACAGGCTGAGCCAACTGAGCCCAGCCCAGATCTTGGTTTCTAAAATAAGCCCAATGCCTTCAGAAAAATAGTGGATCCATGGATGGGGCAAGCAGGAAAAATACAAGATACACCTAGAGCACTGTGAGTTACCAAAAAGTAAATCAGTGCTCACAAAATGTGGGGCACTATAAAAAGAAAGAACACACAAACAAATTGGAATACAATTCTCAACCAATGGTGGAACGATATGAGCAACAAAATAAGATTTTAACCCAAGAAGCAAAATAAATATCCAGGAATTGATGTAAATTGATAATTATATAATTAATTAAGGAAAAGAGGCAGTTCTTCCTTAATTGTAGAATTCCAATGAAGACATATAGTAGGAATGAGAAAAAGATAAAATCAACATTAAGCAAACACCACAGTAACTGCTGCCAGCAAGAAACACTGACAGATGCAAAACTGGCCCATGAAAAGTATGATGCAACAGAATATTTGCAGTACCACCCCACTCGACGAAGATCTTAATTATAAAAGAATTATTGCTTACTGTAATACTACAAGGTAAAATTAACATTTATTAATTACAAAGAAAAAAACAAGTAACTTCACAATGGAGAAATATGGCAGAAACCATATTAACCAAGTGATCACATTAGTATGTCCTAAGACATACTAATCATGAGCAAACATCTGACAAACTCAAACTGAGGGATATTCTGAGAAGTAACTAGCCAGTACTCTTCAAATGTGTGACTATCATAAATGGTGGTGTGGGGCAGGTGATTGGGGAACTTACTTAACTTATGGGGGGAGACAAAGACAATGATAACTAAATCCAAGGTGAAATTCTATCCTGGACCAGGAAAAGGTTATTTTATAAATGTGAGTATCCTTGCTCTAATAAGATGATGCCATGGTTACATAAAATGCTAACATTAGGGGACACTGGGTATAGGACATCCAGAAATTCCTTGAAGGACCGTATGTTAAGTCTAAGGTGACATCAATTAGCAAGACTGACATCACTTTAGAAGATTTTAGAGAAACCTTTAAAAGGAAAGATAATCATTCTCCCCTAGGTGAACTTGCATCCAACAACTAAACAATTACACCTGAATTATATTGCCACTCTGGAAAGAACTGGGAATTCTTTGATCATGGAGTTAAAATGAGGGCATAATACTCCATCTACTGATACATTCATTTGTATGAACTATTCTAGGTCCTGACAGAAATCTGGTACAAGGATGAGGGAAGACAGTGTTCTAACACCTACATATTTTTAAACCTGTCCATTTTGGTGTTACCCTACATTAAACATTTCACTACTGTTTTATAAAGACTTCAACTAACAATACTTTTACTATTAGTAACACAGTAAAGCAGTAAAGAGAAAGAAGCATTTACAAAACCTGTGGGCCACCTTTGTTAAAGATGTCACTTGCCTTGGAAGCTCTGCCACAAACCCAGTACACAAGTGGAGTAGCAAGTGGTGGATTTCTTCTCCTAGCACCTCCCTTTGGCCAACAATGCTCATTTCACAAAGCAATTATCTGGTGAGCTTATTTGGACAGGCTATAGCAAATCAAACCATTATGCAATCAAAGACATGATCAGGGCATCCTCCACACCCTTTGCTTACTGACCCACTGACTTCAGACACAATGCGAGTTGGGGAAGCCCTTGGATGGTTTATGAACTTATACAGTGTAATTTCATTAACAACACCAACTTGGAATCCTATAGGTTTAAGCTGAATAAGAATTTATATGCTGCAAACAGATGTACTCTATTACTTGTTTTACCTTTTAAGTGGTTTTTCTCAAAAGTTAAATCTTCTAATTAATAAGTGAATGAAATGTTTAAGCAATCTTACTTTCATATCAAAAGTAAAATGGTATTTCTAAATCTAACTGCAATTAATAAAAAACACATTCATAATAGTCTAATAAATAGTTTACTAAATTCAAGTAACTTTACCTATACTAATCCCACTCTATATATGGAGAAATTAAGGTACACCGAGAAAACCAGATTTTTTCCTAAAAAGATAACAGCAAAGAACTTCCCACTGACCACCTTAAAATGCAAATGTCACACACTATTTAGTTATAAGCAAACATTAAACATTAGGTCTATAATTGGAATGCGTCTCTAAGGGGATGTTATTGGAAATGGAACCAGCCTGGGCAACATATTGAGATTTCATCTAAGAAAGAAAGGAAGAAAAAGAAAGAAAGAAAGAAAGAAGAGAGAGAGAGAGAGAGAGAGAGAGAGAGAGAGAGGGAGGGAGGGAGGGAGGGAGGGAGGGAGGGAGGGAGGGAGGGAGGAAAAGAAAAGAAAAACCAAGAAATCAGTGAAAGAACTAGTGGTAAGATTTCATCTAAGAAAGAAAGAAAGAAAAAGAAAGAAAGAAAGAAAGAAAGAAAGAAAGAAAGAAAGAAAGAAAGAAAGAAAGAAAGAAAGAAAGAAAGAAAGAAAAAAAAGAAAAAAACAAGAAATCAGTGAAAGAACTAGTGGTAACATTCACACCTCACAAGGTAACAAGGTATTAAACAAGAAAAAGAAAGTCACCAAATCAAGACTCTGATAAGCCCATCTTAGGAGTTCTCACTTCAGGAAGGTGTCTACTTGGAAATTTTTTAATTCCCTTAAAGGGAATAGGGCAACACAAACACAGGAGGTCTGGCAATTTGCAAAAGTAGTAATTCACAACAATTCAGTCTTGATTTCAAACAGTCAAATTACTTTCAAACAGTAACAGTCTTTGGAACAACAGATAATACTTAGAATGTATTTGCAGGCTAAAAAGTAAACGTGGGGTTTAACTTTATTGATTAGCAGCTAAATCTTTCAGTCTAGCTTTTGACATTTTTGTCTATTGATAAAACACTAAATACTAAATCATCAAACACTAAAAACCCAAACCAAAGTACACTGAAAATCATAATTTGATAAAAATATGAGAAAAGCATTGGATTACACAAGCTACTGTATGTCCCTAGGCATCCCACTCATCCATCAGAAAAACAAGTGAAGACTTGAAGTAGAAGTTAAAAGACCAAAAGTGATTTCCCTAAATTGTTTGTCAGGCAGGGTAAGGTGATAAGCATGTGCCTGCCAGCTCTTTCCTGGGAAACACTTGTCACACCTCACCCTGTCTCACCCTCACAAACTTATGGAGAGTCAGCATCTCCTGACAAGTGAGGAAACCAAAGCTTGAGACTTCCCTCTCTTGCTTTTGGTTAGAACCGTGTTTCTCAGTCTGGGCCCCACTGACATTTGGGGCCAGATTATTCTTGAAGGGAGAGTACTGTTTTATTGCAGAAGGTTTATCAGCATCCTTGGTCTCTACCCACCACATCCCTTCCCCTTTGACCCTTTGACAACCAAAAATGTCTCTGGACATTGCCAAATGTCCCTGGGAGCACATTCACCACCAGGTGAGAACTACTGAACTAGAGGGAGAAGCCAGCATTTTCATTCCATCAAAATTAGGTATGCCCCAGGCTCTGTTCAAGTTGAGTAAGGAACCAACTAGAAGTCTCTGCACTGAAGAGCTCATTTTGAACTCTGGTGTTTGATTTAAAACCTCTCCACAAAGTACCATAAGATTATACCATGCAAGTGGATTGCCTGACCCTGCGGGTTTGAGACCAGCCCAGGCATTTTGGTGAGATCTTGTCTCTACAATAAAATAAAAAATTAGCTAGCCATGGTAGCACGCACCTGTATTTCTGGCAACTTGGAAAGCTTAGGCAAAAGGACCACTGGAGCCCAGCTGGTTGACCCTGGGGTGGCCATGTTGTATCACTGAACTCCAGCCTGGGTGACGAAGTGAGACTCCAACTCAAAAAAAAAAAAAAAAAAAAACCTGCCATGACACTCTGACCTACATACTCCCTCTGGTCCACCCCCAGTCAACTCACTCCATCAGCCATCATCCATTCACAGCTTTTGGTGGCATGACATCTTGTCCTCATTTTCATTCAACCTTTGCAGTCATCCCCTGTATCTAGTCACTGCCCATGTCCTGCTGCTGGGCTAGCCTCAGAGAAAAATATCTCTCTCATCCATACTCAACACTTTAATACAGATACATACCTACCTCCTCTTATTTCCTTCAAACAGAAGAAATCAGACAGAATGAATCACTCTCTGTCCCTCACATAAATCCGGGGTATATATCAA
The DNA here is from genome assembly GCA_027257055.1 of Cephalopachus bancanus. NCBI lineage: Eukaryota > Metazoa > Chordata > Mammalia > Primates > Tarsiidae > Cephalopachus > Cephalopachus bancanus. Next base: position 21,929 of record JAPVLO010000954.1, on the reverse strand, counting down.
GATATAGTAACTGAATGACCGACTTCTAGGGTGGGAGCCTCCAAGTAGTCAGTAAGGACCACATCTTCTTTCTCTGGGGTAGAGAATAAAGCTGGAATTTCCCATCTGATCAGAGGTAATAGTTTTTATTTTGTAAGCCAGATGTTTACTCTCAGTAAACAGTAACCCCAAAAAGCATTAAGAAAAGGACACAGAAGAGATAAGTTTGCATGCCAGCACAAAGTAGCAAACATACTATTTCTGTCATTTGTGCCATGAACTGCTTTTGCCCCCACTCCAAGGGAACACAGAGCTGATAGTCAACAGAGCACGCCACGTCCAACTCTCACAGAAAGCTTAAGCCAATGAGTACTTCCGCCCCAATGATGAAACCCAGATACTGACTAGATGCCCAAGCAAAATCTAGTGAAATAACCACATGCAGAGGGATTATATATATTCTCATATATGGCATAAATAAAATCACAGCATCAAGAGACTAACTTATTTATACTGCAAATAAAAAAGACCCAGATTTAAAATGAGAGGGAATCCAAGACCTGTTTTAAAGTTGATCTTGCCCACAGGCAGGGAATAGAATGTTAACGGTCCTTATGAAATGCTTTATCCTTTTTAACTTCAAGATACCATAACAAAGATAAATTTCTAAAATTCACAACCTAATCAAAACTTTTAACTTATACCTCATGTTTTTTTAAAAAACAATGGTAAACGAAAGTATGATTGCTGGGCTCGGTGGCTCAGCCTGTAATCCCACGCTTTTGGGAGGCTGAGGTGAGTGGATTGCCTGAGCCCGCAGGTTCAAGACCCGCCTGGGCAGCGAGACCTCACCTCTACAATAAATCAAAAAATCAGCCGGGCATGGTAGCGCATACCTGTAATTCCGGCTACTTGGAAGGCTGAGGCGGAAGGATCGCCGGAGCCCAGCAGGTCAAGGCTGCAGTGGCTGGAAGTGGCCACCGCGCTCCAGTGAGACTCCAACTCAAAAAAAAAAAAAAAAAGAAAAGAAAAGAAAAGAAAGTATGATGAGTGACATCCTAAATATGTCCGCTTCAGTTATTTTAGTTTTCCCATAAAGGGCTAAAAATCAAACAACAGAACACGGTGGCAAATAGAGTTAGTATTCAAGTTCTTCTTTTTGCAACTTTATCATGTTATGTTTTGAGTAAATAAATGATTTCTACAAGGATGCTTTAATGTCATACGAAACTGCTGTATCTCCTCCTGTGGGACACAGGTTTAGGGCAGTGTGTTCATAAAGTCACCAAATGTCATACCTAAAGGCCATAAGAAAGCTATTATAATTAACAGGCATATTAAATAATTCTAATACACACATTCTCTAATGTGACTGAAACTGAATCAGACTCCCAGTATTAGCCATCCTAAGATGATGCATCTGATCCCAGCTATTGCCATATTTCTGCCTATAACCTAAGGTAGTTTTTTAACATTTCATTCAAACTTTTCCCAAATGCATCTTAAGTTTGGTCTAAGCTAACTTAACACAGTGCGTACAATTTACTTGTAATTCAAAGATTTATATCTTTAACAATAGTAATTTAGAGCCTGAAAGAAGATGCACACAGCTGACCTTTGAATGAGTTTGAACTGTACAGGTCCCCTTATATGTGTATTTTCTTCTGCCTCTGCCATGCATGAAACTGTAAGACCAACCCTCCTCTTCCTCAGCCTACTCAACGAGAAGACAGTAAGGATGAAAACCTTTATATTGATTCACTGCCTCTTAATGAACAGTCTATTTTTTTCTTTCTTATGATTTTTCTAAATAACATTTTATTTTCTCTAGCTTACTCTACTGAAAGAATACAGTATACAACACATATAAAATACAAAATATATAAATAGATATAAATCAAAACAGTCACTTATCTGTGCATCTCAGATTTCTAAGTGGGATCTGTTCAGATTTGTGATAAACATGTAAAAAGGAATTCCAAAGAATCTGAATTAAATCCTAAATCACAAATAGATGTCTACACCAGTCCCTAATATTCCAGGAAAGTAACACTTCAAATGTTTCTAGTGACTGGCAGAAGTATTCGTGGAGCATCCTGGAGTCTACGGCTAAAAACTGATCAAGATTTTCTGACCAAGTTTAACTGAGCCCTGGGAATGAGGTCCAGAAGAATCAAAGCTGAAGTGCCACAGAAACACCCCCAGTGCTGAAGAGAACTAGGTGGATGAAGCCATTCCTGCCCCTCACCACAGTAGTCCTGGCCCATCACCTGTGGGCCTGCATGTGGTTGCTCTAGGAAGCCATTATCACTCTACACTGTCCACATGGACAGCATGTCTACCTGCACACCCTCTGGAGAAAGGGTTGTCACATTAGCATCTCTCCATCACTTAACGCAGGCCAACTGTGCATCATCCCCCATTCTAGCCACTCTGAGCACCAGGCTTCATGTATTACATAAACCCTCCACAAGGGCATTATCCCATTGACAGATGAGAAAACTTGGAAGCTGAGAAAGCTTAAAAGCATATGGCATCTTGTTAGATCTTTAAGAAAAGAAAAAATTAGTCATCAGGATTCACATTCAAGTCTATCTCTTTTCATACTGACCGTGGGCTTCTTGGTAGAGCCCTAACATTTTCTGCAGGCTTAAAAGCACTAACACTTTCTGGTTCCCTTCTAACATTCACCTGCAATGATATTAATGCCAAGTGGCGATTAACTATACACCAAAAAGTATAGTATTAAAAAAAGCCACTTACTATTAACATTTACTGAGCTTACCGTGCTGCATACTGTTCTGAATGCTTACCACAACCTCATAAGGTGGTTCTACCATTATCCTTATTTTATAGATGAAGAAACTGAAGCCCCAAAGTCCAGAAAGCATTGATAATCTGCATAAAGTCAAGCAATTCTATTGAATTCCTCACTCAAATAAGGCTACCTGGCTCCACAACTGAAGCTCTGAAACTATCCTTCTTTCCTCCCAAGAGAATTTATACAGGCCTTCTCATCTAATCCCTGAACTCTATGAGCTGAACATTATCAACTCCAATTTGTAAATGGAATAGAGGCTCTAAAGGTAAAGTAATTCGCCTAAAGCTACATAGGTGATTCAAGTCAAGTTATTCAAGACAAGACCTGAACCCAGGTTTGTTTCACATCTCCAAGCTGTTAATAACTATACCATGACAAAGAAAGATGTGAGCAACAAAAAGACACAGATCCTGATATATGTATTTTAAAATAGTCAATTGCTTTTGAAAATTTCTAGGCTATATTCAGGTTCTTCTTTAAAAAGTTTAAGTATGAGACAGGAGAAAGCATGATTATGACAGTGGGAAACTGACAAAAACAGTCTCTTGATGGTAAAAAATAATGGGACACAAACCCCTCAAGTTTTTAAGAACTGTATAATCTTTTTCTGTGAGGCTACATCATTTGTCTTTGGCCAAAAAATACAGGGACACAGTCAGACACAAACATGTGTGAGGCTCTTACCTCACAATAACACCCACCTCAGGAAAGAATGAGAATCTGCTTTATTTTCATGCTCTTCTTCCTAAGAGATCAGGAAAAAAAGCAACATTTAAGAACCCACCTATTTAGGCTACTCTCTTAAACATGGCAGCATTCAGAAAACAAGCTCACAAATGTATATTGAGTTTTAGATGTTATTTATGAGATTTCTACCAAGAAATAGGTACATGAATGTACTCTTTTTTTTTGAGTTGGAGTCTCACTCTGTCACCCAGGCTGAAATGCAGTGGCATGCTCATGGCTATGGCAGCCTCAGCCTTTGGGGATCAGGTGACCCTGACACAGGCTTCCAAGTAGCAGTAAATACAGGCATGCACCACCACACCCGGCTAATTTTTTTTTTTATTTTACTGTAGGTATGAGGTCTCACCAAGTTGCTGGCTAGTCTCGAAACCCTGGGTTCAGACAATCCCTTGCCTCTGCCTCCCGAAGTGCTGGGAGTACAGATTTTAACCACTGTGTCTGGCTGTAACATCCCTTGCCTCACAGACAGAATGGATATGCATTTCTTATATCTATAAACTAAAACAGAAAAAGGCTCAGAAAAGAGATTTTTCCACACCATCAAACAAAAACATTAGGACTTTCAAATGCTGTTTCTCAAGACCAGTTAGATAGTGTAACTCCTCTGCAGTTACATACTTCCATGTTTCCACTCAGAGTAAAATTGGGCAATATAATCATGCTTCTCATCTTATTTCCAACACATCTCAGAAGTCTCAGCAAAACGGATTACTGGATCTCTAAAAAGCATCCATTTTAAAATTACTAGTCCAAGTTAGACAATCAAGCCTACGCTCTTAACAATGGAAATTTACCTACTTTAACTTTAGAGCCATGCAGGAATCCCAGGAGCAGCATAGCTACCCAAGAACACTGGCTGACAGCAAAGCAGGATACTCTGAGGAGGCAAGTCCTCGGACAATCCACACAGAAAGACACAAAACTGTGAAAATGAAAGATGGGCACACAACGCCAACAAGGAGCAGCCACCGTCCCTGAAATTCGCCACCTTTGTGTGGGGCCTTTATCTTCATCTTCCACAGACACCGTGCTCTGGGTGGTGGCTAGAGACAGCTACAGGCTCACCAGCACAGATGGGAGAGGAGGACAAGGAAGTGGAACCCGGGGTCTAGGGCTGGCACCCCCATGCCCCTCAGGTGTGCCAAGGCTGCGGCCACCATCCCCAGTAGTGGCATCTGGAAAAGAAACCGGGGGAAGTGGGGCTGAGGGGTAGGCTCACCCAGACCTACACAGAGCCCCACCCACCCTGCTGATGGCCCACCGTAAACCCCGAGATTCCCTCCAGATCCCCAGGGGCCCCATTGCCTCCCCATCACCCCCAAAACCCATGGCTAGCCTAGCCCACCCACCATTCATTGGTGCCTCTAACTACCTCTTGACATCCCCATGCAGCCCCCCTGGGAACTCTCGATTTCCAAGCCCAGACCCCCTGACCAGGCGCCCCCACCCAGCCCCACCCCCAGAACTCTGACACAATGCCCAGCCCAGTCTGGAAACCCTCCGCAGCAGCGTGAGGTGGGAGGTGGCCAGGCAGTGAGCAGCAGTAGATAGCAGCACGGAGCAAGCTAAGAGCCAGGTGAGGCTTGTCTAGGTCCACAGGCGGCTCTGCGTGGCAAACTGTTCCACTCTTGCCAATGCTCTCCAACCTGCACCACCCAGTGCCCCCCCAGATCCCCAGGAGCCCTACCAGACCCCGTTGGGATCCAAATCTCCCACCCAGCATCCAATGGTGCCCCTACAGACACCTTCTCCCCTCAGAACCTGGAAGTTTCTGCAAATAAGGGCTAGGGGTAACACGGGGACCACCCTCCCCCAAAATAGGACACCTTTCTCCAGGCTGAGGGACTCACCCGAGGGGCAAGGAGGTTCTGTCAGTGGCTGTGAGGTGGCCAGGCAGTGAGCGGCAGCAGATGGCAGCAGGAGAGTGAGCTAAGAGCAGGAGAGGCCCTACCGGGTCACCAGCCAGTTCAACGTGACTGCCGGTTCTGCTCCTGCCCACACACCCCTCGGGCGCTCCCCAGTACCCCTCCCATAACCCCAGGAGCCCCGCCCGCCGGCACCCAAATCTCCCACCCAATATCCAATAGTGCCCTTGCCCACCTCTCCACCTCCTCACCCAGACCCCGGGCTTCTCGGCCCTCCAGTCCAGACCCCACCACCAAGCCCCATGCCCAGCCCGACCACTGGAACTCCAACACTGCACTCAGCTCATCCTGAAGCCTCTCAACATTTCCGCCCAGTAACCCCTGGGTACCCCCACCCAGCCCCAACCCCAGACCCCCGAATCCACATCCCCAATCCTGGCAGGGGGCACCTTGGAGACACTCTCTCCCCTCAGAGCTTAGAAGTTCTGAAAATGAGGGCTGGGGTAACACGGGAACCTTACCGAAAACACGACACCTTTTTCCAGGCTGAGGGATCTACCCAAGGGGCGAGGAGGTGATGTCAGTGACTGCCAGATGGGAGGTGAGCGAGCAGTAAGCAGCAGTACATGGCGGCAGGAGAGCAAGCTGAGAGCAAGAGAGGCCCTTCCAGGTCACCAGCCAGTTCACAAGGCCGCCTGTTCCGAGCCCCGCCCACGCACACCTCAAGTGCTCCCAAACACCCCTCCCATAACCCCAGGAGCCTCGCACCCCCTGCCACTGGCAGCCAAATCTACGCCCGATATCCAATGGTGCTCTTGCCCGCCTCCCCCCCCTTCACCCAGACCCCCGAGCCTCTTGGCCCTCCAGTGCAGACCCCACCCCTAGGTGCCCTGCCCAGCCCCATGCCGGAACTCCAACACCGCACCCATCCCGCCTCAGAGCCTCACAACACTCCCTCCCAGCAGCCCCTGGGTACCCCCACCCAGACCTAACCCCAGACCCACGAATCCACACCCCAAACCTGGTGGGGGGCACCCTGGAGACGCCTCCTCCCCTCAAAGCATGGAAGTTTCTGGAAATGAGGGCTGAGAGTAACACGGAGACCCTCGTCCCCTAAAGCCACGACACCTTTCTCCAGGCTGAGGGACTCACCCGCAGAGCCGCCTGGGCGAGAAGGAGCAGTCCCTGGCAGCTGGCAGCGGGAAGTGGGAGGCGGCTGAGTGGCAGCAGTAGGGGACGGCGGCAGGGAGCAAGTGGAGAGCTGGTGAGGCCTGTCTGGGTCACCAGTCTGGGTCGCCAGCTGGCACTACGCTGCCGTGGGTCCTGCTCCTGACGACGGCCCCTCACCCCCAGCACCCCTCCAGCAACGCGCCTATATCCCCAGGGGCACCGCCAGACCCCGGATGGCACCCAAATCTCCCGCCCAGTATCCAATGGTGCCCCTTCCCGCCTCCTCAAAACCTCACCTAGACCCCCCCCAGAGACTCTCGGCCCCCAGTCCAGAACCCCACCGGGCACCCCCGCCGGGCCCGGAACTCCAGCACCGTGCCCAGCCCACCCTGAAGCCCCTCGACGCCTCTGCCCAGCACCCCGGGGCACCCACCCCCCAGCCGACCCCAGGCCTCCTAACCTCAGAGCGTGGAGCTTTCTGAAAATGAAGGCTGGGGGTTACACAGGGCCCCTCCCGAAGCCGCGACACTTTTCTCCAGACTGAGGGACTCACCTACGGGGCCGCAGGAGCGAGAAGGAGCAGTCCGCAGCGGCGGCGCGAGGCAGGTGGGGGCCGGGCGGTGAGCTGCAGCTGAGGCTGGGCGGGAAACAGGCGGAGCGCAGGTGAAGACGGTCCTCTCACACGCCGGCTCCTCACGGTCAACGGTTCCGCTCTCTCGGCCTCCGACGCCCCGCCCTCCACGCTGCCGCACGTCCCTGGTCTCTGCGCAGCCGCGGCCCACAATTCCGCCAGGGGGCGCGATATGGTGGAAAGGCGGAAGTGGCGTGCCACCGCGCCGCCCGGAGTGCCCGAGAGGCCTGTTCCCGTGGGGGGCAGGGGCGACGGTGTCCAAGGGCTCCTGTCCGCGCCGCCCGGGCCCCTCGCCAACACCGCCCGCGTCCATCCAACAAGAGGCACGAAGCCTACAAACCTGCCAAAGCCCCGCAGCGACCGAGTGTCACCGAGAGGGGGCCCGCGGTCACCCTGCCGCCAGCATGGCCATGGCCACCTTCCCAGTCGTTGACGCTCGCTGCCATGGCGACCAGAGGCCCCGCCTGTTGGACGGCCGTCACAATCTCTGCCGCGTCGCGAGGCCTTCAGGGAAGGGCAAGCTCACAGAGGCGCCTGCGTGCCAGCAGACTCAGACCCATGAGCACCCTCCAGGCCCAAACCCTCCCAGGCCATGCATTCCACCGCGTCAACACCCAATGGGCCAACTTCCCACCGGGGGCAGCACCCCAGAACACGCTTCCCACTGGGACCCACACCCCTCAGGGCACGCTTCTTCTTGGGGTTTGCACCCTCTTGAGGCTTCCATCCCCCCAGGACCCGCACCTTCCCGAACACTGCACCTGCACTTGAACACCATTGCTCTGGCTTTGCTCTCTGGCAGGACCCAGTCATCCCAGGACAACTTCCCAAGATGCTGCCCTGGGGAGGGGCATGCTACAGTGTAATGTCATGTGAGGGCAGGGTCCAGGTTCTGGAGCTAGGGGAGAATTAATGTTTTTAATTCATTTTAAGTGTGTAGAACGTCAGTGAGGAACCCATCCTCCAGCGATTGACATGAAAGACCGGGCATTTCTTCTCTCTGCACCTTTGGCCCATGGCTGTGTCTTTTGTCACAGGACTCTTTCACTTGCCCCATGCTTCACCTAGACCCCTAATAAAAGCTTTTTAATGGACGATTGGTTTTAATAAACCTTGGTGAACCTGACATGGTAGACGCTAAGCCAAAGTCCTCCTGCGTAACCATTTAAAGGGCAAGCCTACACATTCCAAGTTCCTGAGCATCCTCCAAAGCACTCCAGGCAGCTCAAGAGAAAACTCTCACATGTGCTAGGGTATTTCTAGGCATGGACACAGCCCATCATAGATTTTCCCTTTCCTCAGGTCTTGTAACTAGCCCAGTGTTCTCTCTAACCACACGTTCAACAATTAATGAACCAGATGGTTGGATTATCCCAAGCAGAGCTAGTCTAGGATGAAAAATTCTCAATAACTGTCTAGGTTTACCTTTCTTTGAAGAAAGAATGTGCTCTTATTCAGAAAGATCACATTTAACTTTTGAAGATGAACCCATAAAAATCACTGTTGGCTGGACACAGTGGCTCAAGCCTGTAATCCCAGCACTGGGAGGCCGAGGTGAGGGGATTGCCTGAACCCACCAGCTTAAGAACAGCCCAGGCAACTCTGTAAGACCTCATCTCTACAATTAAAAAAAAAATAGCTGGGTGTGGTAGCTCCTGCCTGTACTTGCAACTACTTGGAAGGATGAGGCAGAAGAATTGCCTGAGCCCAGCAGGTTGATGCTGGAGTGGTCGTGAGCATGCCACTGCAATCCTGCCTGGGCAACAGAGAAAGACTCCAACTCAGAAAAAAAAAATCACTATCAAATAGATTTCTAGTGTTACAAATTGCTGTCTGTGCTCCACGTCTGGTTTGTATGCTTATTGATTTTTCTCTGCTAGGTAATATAAACCTACAATTGCTATGATGAATGTGCTGTCTCCTGTTCAATATAATAATCAATTTGTAATGGTTATTAGTTACTGTACTTTTTTTTGAGTTGGAATCTCACTTTGCCACCCAAAATGAAGTGCAATGGCATGCTGCTCATGGCCACCACAGACTTGACCTGCTGGGCTCAGTCAATCCTTCCTCAGCCTTCCAAGTGGCTGGAACTACAGGCATGCATGACCATGCCCAGCTAATTTTTTTAATTTATTGTAGAGATGAGGTCTCACCAAGCTGCCCAGGCTGCTCTCAAATCCTTGGGCTCAGGTAATCTTCTCACTTTGCCCTCCCAAAGTGCTGGAATTACAGGCGTGAGCCGCAATGCCTGGTTGATTGCTGTACTTCTTGAACCCTGAGATGATAGCATCATATTAGAAACAAAAACAAATACAAGGTTGGAAATTACACAATATAAACACTTGAAACCAACATGTGAGCTTACAAAATAGAGGGGAATTTTGTCACACAGAATTTGATATTGGATCACTTTAATTAGCCAAAGCATTTTATCTATAGCAGAATTATCATTTATTGTATACTACAATACTCTGGCATTAACGCCAAATCTGTAATTAACTTCCCCAAAAGACTTATAGCTCCATAGTATATACCTAAAATGATTTAAGTGGAAATTTTATGTTTAGTTGCCTAAATTTTGAAAGCCATTGTCCCTATTCTTAAACCAGAAAAGAAACTCAGTAAGATTAGCTTTGCAAAGCAGCATCGTTACATATTATATTCTTAATCAACTATCAGTTATCTTACAAATTCCTAAGCTTAGGGATAGCAAACAAATGATAGCTGATTCAACTGGAGTGTCACCAACACAGCTCTATAGAGTAAGACTCTATTCTGACTATCTCCCCCACCAAGCTAGCCAGCATCAGTAGCACCAATTCTGACTTTTCTCTTTATATAAAAGATAACATTTATGAAAACTATTCAGACAGAATAGTTTTCAGCAGTGGGAAGTAATTACGCCACAAGCATTAGAAGCCCTTTTCTTTATCCCAACATCTTCTCTTAAGCCTGTTTTCCCAGTGGGAGACTGCCTATTCTCTAGCCATCTCCACCTCCCCATATTCAAGAAGGGGGTGAAGATAGATGTGCATTGCAAATGTAAAATCACATGTATACATTAGGCCTTCTGTATCCATGGGTTCCACATCTGCAGATTCAACCAACTGCAAGTCAAAAATATTTGAAAACAAACCAAGTAAAAAATGACAAACCAAAAAATTTTAAGAGCATGCACCATGTAATAGCACAATAACAATGTAACATTTACATTGTATTAGGCATTATAAGTAATCTAGAAATGATTTCAAGTATACAGGAAGAAATACATAGGTTATGTGCAATTACTAATCTGTTTATAATATAATGTACTTGAGTATATGCAGATTTTTTGTCTGAGGGTGTTCTGGAACCAATCCCCCATGGTTACAGAGGGATGAATACACACAAACACACACACACACACACACACACACACACACACACACACACACACATGCAGACCCTTCTCTCATGAGAGCTGTAAGGATTTTATAAAGTAAGTAAACTCACAGGTTGTGAATTGTAAGTGCTATAAAATTTAAGATTATTTTATGGGGAAGCAAGCAAATGCCTGGAGCATTAGGTCAATAGAATATAATTGATGGCAATAAAATATAGTATGTCCACATTTCCTCCTATTTGTTCCTCAAATTCAATACTCTAGAAATTTTCTATTCTCATTTTGTTCCGAATATTTAATCTGGAAAAAAGTGGTCACATGAGCAATAAGAGGAAATTTTCTGGTCTTCTCTGCTTGGAGAAAACATTACAAGGGAGACAAAAAATGGGCAGGATGTTCTAATTATGTTCATACTGTGCTTTATTCCACAAAGGATGTGAAGCATCTTTTCTTGAATATCAAATTTGATAACTGACATTTTTATAAATCTGGGTAGTAAAGAAATATATGGTCCTTTACATTTAAAAACAAAAACTTGGAAAAGATTATTTTTAAATGTCTCCTTAATTAATTAATATATTCTTTTAAAGGCTATTTTAATGTTGTTTAAAGTGCCAGAAGTTCATAGTTAAGGAACTTCACCTAGCTGCTATAAAAGTAATTATCATTTTTAAGTTGACTTTTATAGCACAGTTCTCCAAGTACACCACAAATATTTTTTCACTCACAAAATTCCTTAGCCTCTTCCACATTTTCTATCTAACATTCTAAACATGAAATATTTGGTGGCACTGAGAAGAAGAAACTAGAGCGTTTATACTCTTTATTTTTAAATAAATTTATGTCAAAACATGACTCAGTTTCCCCAGGTTCTGAGCCTGTGGTGATATTTGGGATCTTTGTTATACACTACTAATCTGCATTGGGGGTGAGGGTGGATGGGGTCTAGTTGAGGATAAGAAGGGTAAGGGGGAAAGAGAAAAATGAATGTGAGTCCTATGCCCAAGAGTCAACTCTAGGCTTTATCATTTCCATGGAAAACAGATATATACTATTCCAAATTATATAAACCCCAAGACTTGTTTTGCAATATAAATATACTCCTTCAAAAGATACTATTCTGTCTAGTTTCCAGTTTGCATAATTCATCTCTGGCCCCAAAATATTTATAGTTAATATGTAATAAAGACCTATCAAATAAACGGGTAACTTGAAAAAGGTCATCATAAATATCTGTTGTTGAATAAACACAATCCCACCTTTGAGTATGCTAACTTCCCATGATCAAAGCAAATCCTGGGATTCTAATTCCTTGTAAAGTGAAGAAGAGTTAAGGAATTATTAAGATATTTGAAAAATAAACATACATCTCCAAATACTACAAAGGGGTTAACTAGGACATGATCCGAATGGAAATAAATCCTATCATTGCAAGAATGGTCAATTTTGAGCACCACCCAGATTTTAAGCCCAGGTAATGATTTGTAATGAAAACAGATGGGGTGGTTGCTTTTGTGCATTTGAGAAATTTCAGCTGAGCCTGTGCTCTGGATTTTGATAGCATACACATCAATGGCTGACAAAACTGAAAGCATTATAGATCGGGTCCTCGAATAAAATCTTTTTGTTTTCATTTTGTTATCATGTTGATGAGAAGAAAAAAAATCAATTCCCAGCTGGGGTCACAGTCTGTGTGGAGGTTACACATTCTCCCAATGTCTGCATGGGTTTACTCCAGGTATTCTAGTTTCTTCCATGTACCAAAAATGAGCACATGAAGTTAAATGGGATATCTAAATTCTCCCAGAATGAGTGAGTGAGGGTGTACATATGCCCTGTGGAGGAATGGCATCCTGTCCAGGGTCGGGTCCCTCCTTGCCCACTGAACAGCTGGAATAGGCTCTGGCCACCAACAACCCTGAACTAGAATAATTGGATAAATAGTTGTATTGCCTGGTTGTAGTAATGTTTCTTAAATGTATGTACAGCTCATATTTATTTCAATGTTTAATAAAGTGTGTTGGTCTTTATTTAGAAGTCTAGTGATATTTTGTGGCCAAAAATATGCTGTGGGAAGCTAATGCTTGTTTATATCAATTAACCTGTGATAAAATTGGTGTTGCTTTAATACATTGTTTGCTTTAAGGCACAGTTTCCAAGAAGCTATCAATAATGTAAAGTGAGGTCTTGTAATTTCCATCTTCAGTCATTACCTTAGGGATCAAAAAATTTCCCTGAATTCCTGGACATGACAGCCAAGAAGCTATAAAAAGAAACAGGTCTTTAAAACCTGAGTAAGTTAAATTGCCGCTGGACGGTATATCAAAAAATTTTGAAAAGTTTTGCTGATGGATTGATTGTCATAAATAGCTGAAACTATGGGACAGATTCGAAGTTATGTCTGTAGATTCCTGGCTGTGTTTGTATGAATAGCTCAGACCTCCTCCCTCCATTTAGATGCTTTCTCAATTTCACATCAGAAACATTTTCTACTTATTTGTCCTACTGCATACTGGGGTCTGAGGGAGATTTTGGAAAGGTTGCTTTCCTTATACCTCCAAAATGGCATACTTTTCACTTGCTTTTTATTCCAACACATCCTGGAAGTCAGATATTTTTGCAAAGCCTGCATGTTTGCCTGAATTGTCTCATGTCTCTCCACATCCCCTGAAGAAATCATCTCTTTCTACTGTGCTTCCCATTGTGAAAATAAATGAGAGAAAAGGAAACAAAATGCCATTATGATAATAAGTCAGAGAATGAGATATACAGCACAGAAATAAACCCCAAGACATTATAAATATCCTGAAGGTTAGCTCTGGACAATCATGCAAACAGATCGCTATTACCACTGAATATACTAAATAAATATTGAGCACATATCAAAGAGAGGGTATGTGAGATAGATGGTGAAAATGAGGACACCACAATTTGGCAATATGGTTAGTGACATAGATGATACAGAAGGGGAAATACTAATTGGCAGTGAAGAGGTTTTACAACACAAGCAAATTGTTCAACATTTACTTTAGAAAATGCATTTCTACAATGAAGGACAGGTGGAAATTGGATTAGAGGCATCACTGCACTAAGTAGGAGCCATAAGACCAATCCACTTAAGACCCATGCCACTACTGGTGGAAATTCTGCCTCTGCATCAGTGGAGCAACCATGCACCTGCACACTACCCAGGCTCTCAATAATAAGAATACCAGGCATCTCTGTCCAACAAAGCTGCCCTGCAGCCTCCATAAACAACAGAACAACTGGAACTTGTAGACACCATTGATGTTGATTACAGCTGAATAAATCATAGAGGCTATACTACTGTACCCATCCAGAATCAAAGCCAAATCATACTGCTCAATCAATATACGGATACAACTAAAGAAAAAATGTATTTTTCTATTAAAGATACTCCATAAAATTGGAAGAAGCAAATGTTTCATTAAATATACAGATATCAACAGGTAAAATTAAGAAATATAAGCAAAATAAGACAATAAAAAACACAGTAATTATCCAGTAACAGATCCCAAGAAGGGAAATGTATTAAATGCTTGAAAAAGAATTCAAATAATGATTTTAGGAAAACCCAATGAGTTGGAAGAGGACAGATACACAATACAAAGAAACCAATAAAATGCTTCATGGTCTGAATAAAAATTTCAACAGAGGTAGATATCATACAAAAGAACCAAATAGAAATCTTAAAACTGAACAATTCAATGAATGAAATAAACAATGCTTAAATAGTTTTAAATAGCTAGAAAAAGGATATTGAGCATTCCTAACACAAAAAGTTGCAGATATTTAAGATGATGAATGTGTTAATTACACTGAACTGATTACTAAGCATTATATGCATTGAAACATCACTGTACACCCCATAAATACACACAAGTATTTTTCAATTAAAATATAAAATTAAAAATTAAACAATTAAGAGCTTCAACAATAAAGAAAATCAGGCAGAAGAAAGATTGTTTTTGAACATTAAGAAGTATCTTTTGAAATAACCAAGTCAGATTTAAAAAGAAAAAGATGTAAGACAGCCAACCTGACATAAGGACACCATTAGGCAAAGACATATTTGCATTTTGAGAATTTCAAAAAAGGAAGAGATGAGTGAATGCTTAGAAAACCTATTTGAGAAAATCATAGCTGAAACTTCCGAAGTCTTAGGAGATATACAGGCATTCAGAAACAGGAAACTTAAAGGTCTTCAAATAGATTCAACCCCAAAAGACCCTCTCCAAGGTACATTATAGCTAAAGTGTCAAAGAGAGAATTCTAAAAAAAACAAAAGAAAAGCATCAAATAGCATATAAAAGAATCCCCATCAGACTAAAAGCAGATTCCTCAGCAGAAACTTTACAGGTCAGGAGAGACTGAAATAGAATTTTTAAAACTTGCTAGCCCTGGGGCTCAAGCCTGTAATCCCAGCACTTTGGGAGGCTGAGGTGAGGGGACTGCCTGAGCCCATGTGTTTGAGAATAGCCTGGGCAACTTGACGAGACCTCATCTCTACAATAAATTAAAAAATTAGCCAGGCATGGTAGTGTGTGTCTGTAGTTCCAAATACTCGAAAGACTGAGGCAGAAGGACTACCTGTGCCCAGCAGGTCAATGCTGGGGTGGCCATGAGCATGCTACTGCACTCCAGCCTGGGCAATGGAGTGAGACTCCAACTAAATATATGTTGCTAGCCTTGGTGTGGTGGCTTACACATGTGATCCCAGCACTTTGAGAGACTGAAGCAAAAGGATTGCCTGAGCCTAGGGGTTTAAGATGAGCCTGGTCAACTTGGCAAGACCTCATCTCTATAATAAATAAGATAAATTAGCTGGGTGTGGTGGTGCATGCCTGTGATTAACACTACATGGAAGACTGAGACCAAAGGATTGCCTGAGTTCAGTAGGTCAAGGCTGCAGTAGTTGTGAGTGTGTCACTGCACTCAAGCCTTGGTGACAGAGTGAGATTCCAACGGAAAAAAAAAAGCAAACAAAAAACTAGCCAAGAATACTAAATCCAGCAAAGCTATCCTTCAAATCATGAAGTGTTTTCTTGATTACTTTGGAAAATCTTTCCCAAAAAAACAAAAATTAAGAGAATTATACCAGCTTTACACTACAATACCAGCTTTACAATAAGTGATTAAAGGAGTTCCACATCTGAAAGCTAAAGGGACGATATCTACCCTCATAAAATCACACAAAACACTACAACTCACTGGTAGAACAGATAAAGGAGAAAGAGAAAAGGAAGCAAACATTATCCCTACCCAAAACCATCTAATTGCAAAGAAAATAAGAAAAAAACAAAAAAATATACAAAAACTTTTTTTTTTTGAGTTGGAGTCTCCCTCTGTCACCCAGACTGGAGTGCAGTAGCTGCTCCCAGCCACCACAGCCTCCACCCGCTGGGCTCCGGCAATCCTTCCACCTCAGTCTTCCAATTAGTTGGAATTACAGGCATGTGCTACCACGCCCGGCTGATTTTTTTTTTTTTTTATTGTAGAGATGAGGTCTCGCTGCCCAAGTGGATCTTAAACCCATGGGCTCAGGTAATCCACTCACCTCAGCCTCCCAAAGGCACGGGATTACAGGCTGAGCCACCAAGCCTGGCACAAAAACATGTTTAAACAACAAAAGTAAGTACTCACCTATCAATAACAACCTTGAATATAAATGATTTACATTTCCCAACTAAAAGATATAGACTACCTGAATGGATAAAGAAAAACAAGAACGAACGTTATGCTGCCTACAGAAACTCACTTTACCTGTAAAGACATGCACTGAAAGTGAAGGAATGAAAAAATTATTTCACACAAATGGAATCAAGAAGCATGTAGGAGTACCTACACCAATACCAGGTAAAGTAGATGTAAGTCAAAAAACATAAATAAACACAAAGACAGCTACATAATGATAAAGGGATTAATTTAGCTGGAGGATATAACAATTAAAAATATCTATGTACCCAATACCACACACCAAGATATCTAAAATAAATATATAAAGCAAATATTAGCACAAAAGAGAAAGACAGACCCCATACAGTAATACTTGGGGACTTAAAACAGTGCACTCTCAGCATCGGACAGACCATCTGGACAGAAAAACAACATAGAAACACTGACCTTAAACTGCACCATAGACTTAATGGGATCCAAGAGACACAGAACTTTTTGTATCAATATTTTTTATTACGATGCTGTGGGGTACAGTTAAGGGTTAAGTATACGATTACGCTTCATTCAGGCACCCTGTTGATAAGAGGTGTTTCCCTGTCCCCAGACAGATATTTGCTACTGTTAATCCTGTCTCCCTCCCCCTGCCATAGTTTCCCAGTACCGTCAGTCTTTTTCGTATAGTATTACATTGGATGTTCAAGGTCGATCATATGAGTGAGAATGTGTGGTACTCAGATCTTTGTTTCTGTGAGAGGTCACTCAGTATTATAGACTCTAGTTCCATCCAGGTTGCTGCGAAATTCATGATTTTGTTCTTTTTTATGGCTGCGTAGTATTCCATTGTGTATATGTACCACATTTTTTTAATCCAGTCCTCTTTTGATGGACAGCGTGGCTGCTTCCAGGTTCTTGCTATTGTGAACAATGCTGTGATAAACATACGTGTGCAGGTATCTTTTTTATAGAGTGATTTGAGTTCTTCAGGATATATTCCCAGTAGGGGGATTGCAGGGTCATATGGGAGGTTGATATTTAGAGCTTTTAGGAATCGCCACGCTGCTTTCCACAGAGGTTGCACTAGTTTACACTCCCACCAACAGTGTAGAAGTGTTCCCTTTTCCCCACACCCTCTCCAGCAGCTCTTATTTTTTGAGTTGTTGATAATTGCCATCCTGACTGGAGTTAGGTGGTATCTCAGTGTGGTTTTGATTTGCATCTCCCTGATGATTAATGAGGTTGAACATTTCTTCATGTGTCTGCTGGCTGCTCAGATGTCTTCCTTTGTGAAGTGTCTGTTCATTTCTTTTGCCCATTTTATAATGGGGTTGTTTGTTTTTTTTCTTTTCAGCACGTTTGAGTTCCTTGTAGATCCATGATGCTAAGCCTTTGTCAGACCTGGAGTTGGCAAATACTTTTTCCCATTCTGTAGACTGTCTCCCTGCTCTCTTGATGGTTTCTTTGGCTTTGCAGAAGCTTGTCAGTTTAATGAGGTCCCACTTATCTTTTTTTTACGGCCTGTGGGTTTTGAGTTTTGTTCAGGAATTCGATGCCAGTTCCAATTTCCATGAGGGTATGTCCTTCATTTTCTAAGGTTATTATGGTTTGAGGTTTTACATTTAGGTCTCTGATCCATTTGGAGTTAACCGTTGTGCATACGGATAGATAGGGGTCCTGTTTCAATCTTCTGCATGTGGTCAGACAGATTTCCCAGCTCATTTACTGAATAGGTTCTCCTCTCCCCAGTGGTAGGTGGTGGAGGCTTTGTCAAAGATGAGTTGGTTGAGAAATTGAGGTTTTGCTTCTGGAATCTCAATTCTATTTCATTAGTGTATATGCCTGTTCCTATACCAATACCAAACTGTTTTGATGATTGTAGCTTTATAGTAAAGTTTGAAGTCAGGTAATGTGATACCACCTGCTTTGTTTTTGTTTTTGTTTTTTTTTTTTTGCAGAGGATTGTTCTGGCTATTGTTGGTCGTTTGTGTTTCCATATGAATTCCTGTGTTGTTTTTTTCTAGGTGTGAGAAGAATGTTGCTGGTAATTTGATGGGTATTGCATTGAATTTGTAGATTGCCTTAGGTAAGATGGACATCTTCACAATGTTGATTCTTCCAATCCATGAGCATGGGATATTTTTCCACTTGTTTGTGTCATCTTTGATTTCTTTGAGCAGTGTTTTTAGTTTTCACTGTAAAGGTCTTTCACATCTCTGGTTAGGAAGATGCCAAGGTATTTCATTTTTTTGTGGCTATTGTGAATGAAATTGTGTTTTTTATTTGGGTTTCTGTTTGCTTATTATTGGTGTAGAGAAATGCGATTGTGTTTTGTACATTTATATTGTATCCTGAGACTTTGCCAAAGTCCTTTATCAGTATAAGGATGTTTTTGACAGATTCTCTTGGGTTTTCAAGGTACACAATCATATCATCTGCAAAGTGAGATAAATTGACTTCCTCTTTTCCTATTTGGATACCCCAGATCGTCTTCTCTTCTTCGATTACTCGAGCCAGGATTTCCAATAATATGTTGAACAGGAGGGGTGAGAGTAGGCATCCTTGTCTTGTTCCAGTTTTCAGGGGAAATGGCTTCAATTTTTGTCCATTTAGGAGTATGCTGGCTGTGGGTTTATCGTAGATGGCTTTTACTATTTTGAGGTATGTTCCCTGTATGCCTAGATGGTCAAGGGTTTTTATTAAGAAGGGATGCTGGATTTTATCAAAAGTTTTTTCTGCATCTAGTGATATAACCATGTGGTTTTTGTTTTGATATCTGTTGATGTATTTAATTACATTTATGGTTTTATGAATGTGAACCAGCCTTGCATCCCAGTAGTGAGGCCTACTTGGTCATGATGGATGATTTTTAAGATGTATTGTTGAATCCAGTTAGCTAGGATCTTGTTGAGAATTTAGGCATCTATGTTCATCAAAAATATTGGCCTGTAGTTGTCTTTCTTTGTTGGATCTTTACCTGGCTTGGATATCAATGTGATGTTGGCTTTGTAAAATGATTTGGGGAGAGTTCCATCTTTTTCAATAGCCTGGAATACCTTCAGTAGGGTTAGTAGCAGCTCCTTCTTAAATGTCTTGCAGAATTCTGCTGGAAAGCCATCTGGACCAGTGCTTATTTTTGTAGGTAGTTGTCTTATTACGTAGTCGATTTCTTCTTGTTCCAACCTAGGTAGGTTGTGTGATGTCAGAAAGTCCACCATTTCCTTAAGGTTTTCAAGTTTGTTTCCATACAAGTGTGTGTAGTACTCTCTAATGATCTTTTGTATTTCTTTGGGGTCAGATGTGATTTCATCTTTTGTGTTTCTGATTGTGCTTATTTGGTTTTTTTCTCGTTTTTTCTTGGTCAGTCTAGCTAGGGAACCATTAATTTTGTTTATCCTTTCGAAGAACCAATTTTTTGCTTCATTGATTTTTTTGTATTACCTTTTTGTCTTCTATGTCCTGGATTTGGGCTTTTATTTTGGTGATCTGTATTCTTCTGCTGAAATTAGGGTTTTTGTGGTCTTGCTTTTCCAGCTTCCTTAGGTGGCTTGTTAGGCTGTTAATTTGTGTTCCTTCCATTTTCTTCATGTGTGTTTGTAGGGATATAAATACCCCCTCTTACTACAGCTTTCAAGGCGTCCCAGAGATTTTGGTAAGATGTTTCTTCATTTTCATTTGTTTCCAGGTATCTTTTGATCTCTGTTTTGATTTCATCATTGACCCAAGAGTTGTTTAGCATCCTGCTGTTTAGTGTCCATGTCTTTGTGGGTTTTGGGGGGACCTTGTTGGTGTCAATGTTTATTTTTATTCCACTGTGGTCTGAGAAGGTGCATGGTAGAATTCAGTCCTTTTAAATTTGCTTATGCTTGATTTGTGTCCAATTATGTGGTTAATCTTAGAATATGTTCCATGTGGTGATGAGTAGAATGTGTATTCTGTGGTCTTTGGCTGAAGTGTTCTGTAGGTATCAATTAAGTCCATTTGGTCCAGAGTCTCATTGAGGTTCTGGATCTCCTTGCTGATTTTTTGTTCTGATGATCTGTCTAGGGTTGTGAGTGGGGTATTAAAGTCCCCAGTTATGATGGTGTTAGATTCAATATCTTTCTTTAGTTTTCCTAGAAGTTACTTTATGAAATTTGGTGCACCTATGTTGGGTGCATATATGTTTAGGATAGATAGTTCTTGTTGATGGAGTGAACCTTTTATCATTATGTTGTGGCCCTCTGTGTCTTTTTCAATTTTTGATAGCTTAAATGGTATTTTGTCTGAAATTAGGATTGCAACTCCTCCTTTCTTTTGTGTTCCATTCGCCTGAAAATTTGTTTCCCATCCTCTTACTTTGAGTCTGTGTATGTCCATTCTAGTGTTTTGGGTCTCTTGAAGGCAGTATATTGTTGCCTGGTGATATTTTATCCATTTTACCATTCTATGTCTTTTCAGTGGTGCTTTTAGTCCATTCACATTCAGGCTAATTATTGAAATGGGAGAGTTCATCCGTATCATTGAGTTCTTATAGAGTTGTTGCTCTTCCACTTTTTTTTTTTTTTGTCTTTCTTTTGGTTTGGGGGTTGGTTCATGTATATTTTATTCACTTCCCTGTCCTCTTGTGAAGAACGTTGTTCTTTTTTCCTTTTCTTCTGTGTTTGGTACTTTCTTAAGTATTTCCTGTAGAGATGGTTTGGTTGCAGCATAAGTTTGTAGGGATTGGATATCTGGGAAAGATTTTAATTCTCCCTCGCTGATGAAGCTTAGCTTGGCCGGGTAAGTTATTCTTGGTTGAAATTGTTTATCTTTTAGTACTTTGAAGATAGGGCTCCAAGCTCTCCTAGGCTGCAGGGTTTCTGTAGATAAATCTATTGCTATTCTGATTGGTCTTCCATGGTAGGTGATCTGACCTTTTTCTCTTGCTGCCTTTAGGATTTTTTCTTTTATGCATACTTTGTTTAGGCGAGTTATTATGTGTCTAGGAGTTGGTCTTCTCATTTGTTGTCTTGCAGGGGTTCTCTGAATCTCTTGTGTTTGAATTTTTGCATCACTGATTAGATAAGGGAAGTTTTCTTGAATGATATCATGGAAAGTTTGTTCCAGTGTGGTCTCTGTCTCTCTTTTTTGCCTCAGGAAAGCCAATTACTCTTAGGTTAGGCCTCTTGAGGTAATCACTCATCTTTTGAAGATTTTTTCTGTCTTTTTGAGCTTATTTTCTGTGTTTTTAAGAGTTTGGGTTATTTCTATATTTTGGTCCTCAAGCTCTGAGATTCTTTCTTCTGCTTGGGTAATTCTGCTTTCCATGCTTATCAGTTTGTTATTTATTTCATTCACAGTATTCTTTATTACTGTTATCTCAGATATCAGCTCCCTCCTACTTTCTTCTTGTGTCTCCTCAATTCTTTTTAAGCTCTCCATTATTGTCTTGATATCTATGTTTGTAGTTTGAGACCCTTCATTCTAGGGGCTCTTTATTGTTTGCATTCCGAAATCAGTGTTCTCAGTGTCTGCCCTCCCAGGGGTATGCGAGAGACCCAAACTCTTCTTCTGGTTTTTCTTCATTTCTGTAGATTTTTCTCTCTCTCCCTTTCCCTCCCCTTCTTTAATTCTGTCTTTGAGGGAAGGTGGGGTTGCTTTTATTTCTCTTCTGCAATA